>CM043699.1:107067035-107272035 GCA_023935145.1 Bretschneidera sinensis
CATAGCCCTTCATCACTTCCCAAGTGGTGCTGTGTGTTTTATCCTTGCACTCACACACTTAAAAGGGTCTTAAAACAGGCTGTCCATGTGTGCAGCCCTTTGCCTGGCGCCTAGGCGCTCAACAGGGGGTGCCATGGTGCTGGGTAGAGCACCTTTGCACACCTTCTGGGTGCCATGGTGCTGGTTTTGGGCGCCATGGTGCTGGTCCGGTCCTTCAGCACACCATTCTGGACGCCATGGTGCTGGTGCTGGGCGCCATGGTGCTGATGATGCTGCTGCTGTGCGCACACTTCCCTGATTGTGTGCAGAAGTGCGCACACTAGTGCGCATGGGCTTCCCTTGCTCCAAATTGATGCACACACATGTGTGCAGTCTTCTAACTTTTTGAACTTTATAATCCACCTTTATTTTGGACTTTAACCATTTTTAAACCATGGTTGGACCTGTTTGAACCTTAGACAAATAACAACAATCTCTACCTTTGTCTAAGTATTCAAAAAACCTGAACCATTGCACAGAAAGCTTCGGGATCCAAACTCATCGTGAGTTACCAATTAACCAACTCCAATCCTAAGTAATTCAAGGCAATGATTGAACTTACTTAGAGGTAGAGACTTAGTGCCTAAATCTGCAGGACTTTTCTCTGTGGTCTTCTTGTCAACATGAATGCATCCTTTCGTACCATTTTCCAGAATGTAATGATACCGAAGATCCATATGCTCCGTCCCCTCAGGGAACACCGGATACCTCCATAAGTGCCCCGCACTTTGGTTATCCAAAGACACCACAACCTGCTCTTTTAGGACCTCCCACTCGTCCAACAACCCTTTGCACCCCACAGCCTCCTTTATGGCTTCCATAGCTGCTATGCATTCTGCCCCGGCTGTTATGAGTGCTACCATTGGCTGCCACTGAACCTCCATGTACCTCAGCAACCACTTCATCCCAAGCCAACGCTCTTTTTCGGGATTACTCACACATTTGCTGAAAACATCCATTGCCCTAGAAACACTTGACCTGTTTCTCTTCCTTTCCCGGATGATTCTCCTCATCCCAAGGATCTTTTGTGCAAGGCTGAGATCCTTCCTCTTGAACTCCTCACCGAGTTGAGATGTAAACATTTCCATCCTCTTCCTGCTATTCCAAACTAACAGCCCATCAATGACATAGGTGAGGATACTCACCATCTTCTCCACCTTGTGTCTAGGTGAGAAAGTTTCTGTGAAACCTATGTCTCCTCTTCTCGTGAACCCATTTGCCACCAGCCTAGACTTGTTCTGGAATTCATCTCTTAGAGGGTACCCTTCTTTGATCTTGTAAGTGCACTTACATTCCACAACTTTCTGATTTCATGGAATTTTTACCAATTCCCAGAAGTTGTTTTTCCTCAAAGAATCCATTTCTTCCTCCATAGCCAGCTGCCACTTTGACGAATCCTTACACTCCATGGCATCCGTGCAAGTTTCTGGTTCAGCCATCCCTCCTTCTTTCCAAGGAGCTGCTGCATCCGCAGCATCCGCAAACCCACATCTTGAAGGTGGTCCGACCAGCCTTCTTTCCCGGTCTCTTATGAGCTAAAAGTCCTTCTGTCTTGCTGCAGCATCCTCTTCTTGTTCAGCCTCGTCTTGAGTTTCTTGAGCTTGGCAATCACCCAAAGGCTCTACTTAGTCCGAAACCTCTTGCCTCCTCTGCTCTACCTGAACAGAATCTCCCTTGATGTTATGCCCCACAAGAACCAAACTGGTTTGCTCACTAGCCCCTGCAGGGTTAGTATTCTCCAAGTAGGGAATAAGCAATTTATTAAAAATAACATCCCTACTTATTATGAGTTTAAATCCTTCTTTTTCTAAGGACCACAACCTGTACCCCTTAGCCCCTTCCCCATATCCTAGAAACACATATTTTCTAGATCCTGGGCTAAGCTTATCCTCCTTTTGGAGTGCATACGCAGCACACCCAAAAGTTCTAAGGTTGTCCAACTCAGGGGGTTTTCCACTCCATAACTCTTTGGGAGTCTTATGGTATATAGTCCTAAAGGGTGATCTATTAATCAAATATGCAGCTGTAAACACCGTTTCCCCCCAAAAACATTTGGGTAATCCGGATTTATTTAACATGCACCTAACCTTTTCCCTAAGGGTCTTATTCATCCACTCAGCAACTCCACTTTGATGAGGGGTTTCCACAACCGTCCTATGTCTTAGAATGCCATTTAACCTACAGAATTGATCAAGTTCTTGGTTAAAAATTTCTAAGCCATTATCGGTTCTTATCCCCTTAACTACTCTACCCATTTGAGTCTCAACCAGCCTTTTCCACACCACTAACTTATTCAATGCATCTGATTTATTTTTCACCAAATAAACCCACACTTTTCTTGAATAATCATCAATTAAAGACAGAAAGTAAATGTCGTCTCCTTGTGTTGGTGTCCTAGCTGGTCCCTAAAGGTTTGCATGAATGTAGTCAAGAATGCCCTTAGCCTTGTGCACTCCGGTGTTGAAGCTGACCCGGTGTTGCTTCTCAAGAACACAACACTCGCAGAAATCAAGTTCCTCTACTTTGTCTCCACCAAGTAGGCCATCCTTGCTGAGAACTTGCAGGCCCTCTTCGCTCATATGTCCCAAGCGAGTGTGCCGAAGGGTTGCCTCATCCATCTCAGCCATCAAGCTTGCTACTTGATCTTTGATTTCCATGTCTCTGATCATCTCATAGAGTCCATCGTTTCTTGCTGCCTTGATCACTACCAAAGATCCCTTGGCTACCTTGATCTTTCCTCCCTCTATCTTGCATGTATAGCCCATGGAATCCAGCTGCCCCAATGAGATCAAGTTCCTCTTCAAATCTGGAACATACCTCACATTTTCCAGCAGCCTTGTGACTCCATCAAACATCCTCAATTGGATGTCTCCAATCCCTCTCACATGGCAAGAATTATCATTCCCCAAGAAGACCCTTCCATCATTGATCTTCTTGAAATTCTTGAACCATTCTTTGTGAGGGCACATATGATAAGTGCACCCGGAATCAAGAATCCACTTTCCGCTGCCTTACCTCCTGCTCACATCCGAGCACACAACAAGAACATCATCACCTTGCTGTTCTCCCATGGCAACCAAAGCCTCTCCATTGTTGGTATGACTTCTCCTCTCATCCCATAACCTCTTCTTGCAGTCTTTCTTGAAATGGCCCTCCTTGTTGCAGTAGAAGCATCTTCTTCCTCCAACCCTTGGTTTAGAGTGTGCTCTCCTATGGCTTTCTCCTCTACCATTGTCCCGGTAGTAGCCATTGTTGCTGCTAGCCTTCCTCTTATGAACAGCCCTTCACCACTTGATGTCTCCTTCATCTTGGCTTTAAAATCATGTGCCCTTATGGCATTGATCACAATCTCCTTTGTCAAAGAATCCCTCCTATACTCAATTGCATTAATCAAATTATCAAAGCAATCTGGAAGTGAATTTAATAAAATAACAGCCAATTGTTCATCCGGAAAAGAAATGCTACAGCTATTCAAATCTTGAACTAGCTTGTTAAAGACATCAAGATTATCTTGCAACTCCTTACTAGGGTCCATTTTAAAAGCAAAGATTCTTTTAAGAAGACAAATTTTTTTAGGGAGAGTTTTGGTAAGAAACAACTCATCTAGTTTCTTCCATATGACAGTCGGATCCTCCGAGTCTCCGCACTCCCTTGTGACACTATCCGACATGTGCAAGAAGATGGTGCTGTAAGCCGTCTTCTTCATCTCGGTCCACTGGTCCTCCGTGACACTTGCTGGAACAGCATCATCTTCTCCAATAGCTAAGTCCACTTTCTGCTGCATTAGAACCGCCTTGATCTTCTGCTTTCATAGGCTAAAGTCCCTCTTTCCATCAAACTTCTCCACACAGAAATTTGAAGCCATCTTTTGCGGACAAGATCCCAGATTTGTGCACTAACCACAACTACTTTCTTCAACCTCAAGAACACAGATCAAATATGGATCTTTAACACCGTTCTTGAATCCACCTTCAAGAACACGACCGGATCTTGATCTTTACACCGTTCTTGATTCACCTAAGAAGTTTGATCTTTGATTCTTGGAGTCTTGGCTCCGTACCTTTTACTTCTTGTTCCGATAACCAGCTGCTGTGCTCTAATACCACTGTTGGAAATAACCTTAGCAAGATGCCTAGGTGGTGATCTTCCAAACACCCAAGTCTTGAATGACTTGTAGAAAGAAAATAGAAATCAAACACAAGAACAGAAAATAAAAGAAAGAAAGAAGACAAGCAATTTGTTGTCAAGGTTCGGAAATGTTCCTACGCCCCTGTGAGTTCCTTCAAACTCTCTGCACTATCTCAATGGTTCTTACAAAGTTACAGCAATCCCCTTCAAGAAGCTCAAGTTCTTGAAGAAATCAAGAAGAGAAGAAAGAAGATTACAGTGCTCTCTCTCTATACTACTCTCTCTTCTTTACAACCAACCTCACTACAAAGAGTCCCTCTTGTGTTTGTCACTCTTACACAATTCTCTCTAAGTGTTTACAATGATCTCACAATGTCACAAATCTCTCTTGTATGTGTGTTGTATATTATTGTAGAAATGAGGCCTTTAGAACCCCTTTTATAGCCTCTTAATTCTTGGACATTCTTGTGAATCAATTTCCACCCTTTGATCATGATCTCCACTTAATCATAGCCCTTCATCACTTCCCAAATGGTGCTATGTGTTTTATCCTTGCACTCACACACTTAAAAGGGTCTTAAAATAGGCTGTCCATGTGTGCAGCCCTTTGCCTGGCGCCTAGGCGCTTAATAGGGGGCACCATGGTGTTGGGCAGAGCACCTTTGCACACCTTCTGGGCGCCATGGTGCTGGTTTTGGGTGCCATGGCGCTGGTCCAGTCCTTCAGCACACCATTCTGGACGCCATGGTGCTGGTGCTGGGCGCTATGGTCCTGATGATGCTGCTGCTGTGCGCATATTTCCCTGATTGTGTGCAGAAGTGCGCACACTAGTGCGCATGGCCTTCCCTTGCTCCAAATTGATGCACACACATGTGCTCAGTCTTCTAACTTGCTGAACTTTGATAATCCACCTTTGGTTTGGACTTTAACCATTTTTAAACCATGGTTGGACCTGTTTGAACCTTAGACAAATAACAACAGTATTTATCCATTCAACATCTTTCTCGGCTTCTACAAAAGTCTTAGGTTCTACTTGAGATAAATAAGCTACACAATTACAAATATTTCTAATAGAGGAACAAGTTCTTACCCCTTGTGAAGAATCACCAATCACTTGGTCGATTGGATAATAATTCACATACCTCCAATCTTTGGGAATACTATCCTCTTGTTGACTTGTAAATGGTTGATTAATATTGAGAGCTTCTACATCTTGACTTGTTTGAGGTTGGCTCTCCTTCAGGTCAACAATGGAAGTAGGTGTTTCCATTATTGGAATAAAATCTGCATCATCATTAACCGAAACTACTCTACTACTAATTGGGTTAGACACATGAAAGGCAACATGTACGGATTCTTCAATCATTAGAGTTCTTTTGTTAAAGACTCTATAAGCTTTACTAGAGGTTGAATATCGTAAGAATATCCCTTCATCAGTCTTTGAGTCAAATTTACCCAAATTAGTTTTATTGTTATTTAGGATGAAGTACTTGCAACCAAAAGCACAAAAATAAGCAAATCCATATTCACATGGCCAAGTCTTCTATGTCATAGCCATGGGTTTTCACTAAAAGCGGGAAAACATTTTTCATTTTCTAAATACAAAGATTTTAAATCAAATATATAGACATTTTCATGTCTGTGGCCAACAAACTTGATATTGTTATTTTTTATGTCTATAACTAGACAATGAGAGGTTTCAAATATAATTTTGTTCCCTTTGTCACATAGTTGACTAATACTAAGCAAATTTGGCTTAAGGCCTTGCACATATAACACATGATCAATAGTTGAGAAATCATTGCCAACTTTGTCGTGCCTAATGATCTTTATCTTTATATTGTCTCCAATGGTGACGTGTCCACCATTCCTTAGAGCTAGCTCTTTGAACATGCTTTGATCATCGATCATATGCTTTGAGTATCCACTATTAAGGTACTAATAGTTACCTTTTTCCTTGGTATGGAGCCATATCTACATTACACAAGGATACACAATTGCACTCTTAGGTACCCAAAATTTCTTGGGTCTTTTGGGGTTAGTCCTAGAAAATATGATTCCTTTGGGGACCCATACCTTCTTAACATTATAAGGTGCTCTATAATTATAGACATGTTAATGATGCATAATCCTAGGATAATAGTTATTAAAATTTCTAGGATTTCTTAAATATACATGCCTATTGTTTCTTGGAGAAGCATTTCTAGGATACATGTTTCTATGATTAAAGTTATGAACACACATGTTATCACTAGGAAATGTATGATGGTAGCTCCTAGAATGTGCACTTGTAGTGTAAGTATACATATTATTTTTACAATACACATGATGGTAATTCCTATGATGTTCATGTGTAGTGTGCAAGTTATGAGTATACATATTTTCTCTAGGATGCACATGATGGTTACTCCTAAGATGTGTATTTCTAGTATATGCATTCCTTGAATGATTATTCCTAGCATTTGTATTTCTTGAGTGAGCATACATATATGCATGAGTATTTCTAGGATGCTTAATTCTAGTATATGCATTAGAATTTAAATTAGCATTCTTAGACCCACTAGCATATACTGAAGGAGTACTTTTGATCTTGCTAGAGGTCTTGGAAGTGGAGGCTTCATTCAAACATGTTGTTTTCATAAACAAAGTCTCTTTTGACTTTTGCTTACCCAATGGAGAATAACCCAAGCCGGATTTTCCTCCATTTGACCTTTGGCTAGATAACACTTCATCTAGATTTTCTTTTCCAAGCATAAGTCTAGATATAGTGCTATTCAAATCCATTATTTTCTTTTTAAAATATCATTTTCATTTTTTTAGAAAATCTTGTGAAGAGTTATAAAGCATGGAAGATAGTTTTTCTTTTTCTTCCTTTAAGCCCTCAAACTCTTTAGAAAGAGATGAAACTTCCTTCTTCATAGCCACATTTCTATAATCGAATTTCTTCAGTTCTTCATAAATCTCATTTATAACTTCAATTAACTCTTTACTACTACTAACAATGTTATTATTAGAATGGGAAGACGTTGATACCTCATTTTCATCGTTGATTTCCATTAAGCATAGGTTAGCAAACTCCACGTATCCAACTTCATTGTCCGAAGTTTCTTCCTCTTCGTCATCACTCCATGTGGCTGCAATCATAGCTCTCTTTTTTAAGCTCTTATATAGTTTGCTTGTTGTTGTACAATCGGCCTTGATGTGAGCGGGCTTCTTGAAATAGTAACACATAAGAGGTTCCCTTTTTGGAGTGGAATCCATTGTTTAAGGTTTCTTGCTCTTTTTCAAGAACTTATGGAACCTTTTGGTGATTAAGACCATCTCACCATCTTCTTCGCTACTCTCATGCTCCTTGTCTTTTTCTTCCTCTTTTTATCTTGTAGAGGCCTTAAGAGCAATCAACCTTTTCTTCTTCTCTTCATCATTGACAATGGGATTCATTTCTTCCATCTTGTATGTCAATAGTGATCCAAGGAGTGTTTCGACATAAAGTTTGCCAAGATCTTTGGAATCCGTGATGGCCGTCTTCTTTGCTTTCCAAGTGGATGGCAAAGACCTTAAGATCTTCCTCGTTAGTTCAAACTCTTTAATGTTCCTACCAAGAAGCTTTAAAGCACTAATAATAGTGGTGAAACGTGAGTGCATTTGTGAAATTGTTTCTTTATGAGACATTTTGAAAGACTTATACTTGGACACTATCACATAAATTTTAGATTTTTTGACTTCGCTAGTGCCCTCATATGTAACTTGTAGTTTGTCCCAAGTCTCCTTACCCAAAACATATGCATAAACTTTATTATACTCAGAAATATCTAAAGCATAATGTAAAAGACTAGTGGCTATACTATTTAGAGACATCATTCTACAATCCTCTTCATTGAACTCAGTTTTGAGTTTAGGCATTGTATGATTGATTTTTCCAATAGTTACTTCCTTTGTAAGAATTCTAGGTCCTTCCTCAATGACTCTCCATAGATTGTAATCTTGTCCTTCAATAAAGATTTTCATTCTATTTTTCCAGTAGTTATAATTAAAGCCATTGAACAAGGGAGGCCTAGTGTAGGAATGCACTTTGGTATAGCTATTTGATGACATTGGATCAATTCAAGGATTTTAAGCCCAAAATTGAGTATGAAGCTCTTATACCAATTGTAAATCGAGGTTCAAACCCAAGAAAGGGGTGAATTGGATTTTAAAAACTTTTTCTAATTAACTTGCAAGTTTTTAAACAATTAAATACACAAAGCACATCATCAAATAATATGCTTGAAAATAAAGGAGTTAAGGAAGAGAATATGCAAACTCTGTTTATAGTGGTTCGAAAATATCAGATGCTTTCTGACCCTACATCCACTCTTTTTAAGGAACCTCCTTGAAGTAATCAATTAAAACTTTAGTCATACAACTTCATGGGTGTTGCACAAACCTTACAATAATCTCTTCCTCACGGAAGTTATAACCGAAATGTTTAATCCTAAACATTCTAAGAGTTATACCAACTCTTTCCCTTTACAATAAATGAAATTTGTTGTAAAGTAAATGGTAGAGAGATAGCAATAAGTGTTTTTACAAATGAATAATATCTCTCTTTCAAGAACAAGCTTGAAGAATGACTCAACAATAAATTTTTCAAAGCTTTTGACAATTTAATGAGCTATCTTGTGAATTGGATGTGTTCTCTTCTTATTTTAAATGCTCATTGAAGTGAGTTTATATAGCTTTGAATCAATGTGGTCTTCTGACAATGACTTGGTAGGTTTGAGGCATTAAATGCTCAAGTCTTGCATCTCAAACGGTCATATTTTTGAATTACCAGTCAACTGGATCTTTGTACCAGTCGACTGGGCCAAGTGAAGATATTTCACTTTTTAGGCTAAGGGAGAGTACCAGTCGACTGGGTCAAGTTACTAGTCAAATGGGTCCGTTACTAGTTGACTGAAAACTTTCTATCCCATATTCCAGTCAATTGAGTTGTCCTTCAACCCAGTTTTCCTTTAAAAAAAAATTAGTTTTTGACTTAGAAACTTTTTGTATTTTTTAGTTTTATCAAAGTCTTTTGTAAATTGAACATAAGAAATTTACAATTGTTTCAATTACCTTAATGCTTATTCTAGATCTTCTGGCTTGTTTTGTTGTATGAATCGCGTTGAGTTCTTGCATCTTGTTTCTGTACTGAATGTTTTTACCGCTTAAACACTTAGATAAAATTATTAGTGCAATTAGAGTAGTGTTATGTCATTATTAAAATCAAATACAGATCAATATTTTCTATGTTTGTTATATATTGTACCCTACTGCTACTATTGTATGATCATGATTGAAATTTTGCATGATCATGTTAATTCAATACTTGACATGCAGAATTAACTTAATGCTTGACATGACGAATTAATTTATGCATGCATCTGGAAAAGAAAGTAGTAAAATTATTTTTTAAACCATCTTTACAAGCTTTGTGCACATTCTAAACAACCACATAAAGTGTTTATTAATGTGTCGTATGAATTTGAGAAGAATCTTATGTTGGGTTCTTAATTATATGAAGTTTTTTAAAAAAATATTAAGATTTTTTTTATTAATGTAGACATGCCTAGGATAGAGTGAACAAATGAGAAAAACACCTTTTTTCTCATGGTGGTGACCGAAGAACAATATTTCAGTGGGTTATTTAATCATTGCCCAATTAAGAAAGTTATTGATATAATTTGGGATCACTTTAGGGCTAGATTTAGTGAGGAACTGGGACAGAAAGAATTTGTTAATCATTGGAGGCCTTGCAATGATAACTTTAAACACTGGAATGAGTTGTTTGAGTTTGGGGTTGTTGACAAACAATGGAACATTGTGTTAAACGAGCATTAGTGGCCACGTTTATACCAGGTTAAGGATAGTTAGTGTCCATTAATTGTTGCTAATGTCAATGAAGCATCATAATAAATGTCTTTTAGTTGATTCAATTTTTTTATTTTTCTTTTGTGTCATTGTGACCTACACATAAAAAAATATCATGACTTGCTCCTCCACAAATAAAAACCTTGTTCGTGCTAAAAATCCCTTCTCCAACAATGTGTGTGAAATATTTCTTATCGTACTCTTAGACATTTGGAATAGATTGTGGCATATATACAGATGTCCATCTAACACTTCCATCATAAACTGATGACTTCCTAAGATTGAGTCCATCTGAACTAGTCTTGGTGAATTTCTTTGTGTTTTATTGTGAATGAGAATTGCAATAACTAACATGCACACCTCTCGAATATGAGAATTTGATAATGACCTTTTGCAGTAGTTTATAAAATTCATGAAATATCCAAATATAAGTTAAATATTCTATTATAGTTAAAATTTGAAATTTCATAAATATCCATACATCAAAGAACGATACATAGACATCAAAAGACAAAATATAATCTAAATATCCATAACTAATCATCCTTGATAAATACATCATCATCCTACACAACTAACTCAAGAGCGTCATAGAGTTGTACATCTATGATATCTACATCGAGAGACATAGAGGGCTCACCAAACATTAAATGAAGAAAGTCTACTTCTTTAATGGCCATATTGCGATATCTTGCGCTCCATGGATGCAGCTAGCGAAATAGGGTTTTAGCTCATCAATTCCAACACTATGGGGAGGGATTTCAAGGTACTTTAACCAAGTCATGGTTGCTTTTGCTCGGCTGTCAAACGAGGTAGTTGAACCTCAAGTGCCTTTCATGAAAACTCCTACCCATATTAGATTGTCCCTAAGGTTCTGGACATACTTTAAAGTGAATCTATGTTCATGCTTAAAGCTAATTTGTATACTTTTTTCTTACTTATTTCTTAATAATCCGCACGAAATCTGATTTAACACATTTGAATTAGGATTGCACTAGGGCAATTGATGATACCCATGTATCTGCGTGGGTTCCTAGTGATGAGCAGATCCCAACCGATGTCAAAAAACTGCATGCACACAGAATGTCCTCGTGACGTGCGATTTTGACATGCACATCACTTATTTTAGAGCTGATTGGGAAGGGCCGCGCATGATTCTAGGATTCTCATTATCTCTATTCGTAATTAGGAATACAACTTCCTCATGCTTTCTTCAGGTATCAGTTGGCACCTTCTCCAAATTTGTTAATGGTTTCTATAGTTTTCGTGTCACTAACATTCTAATTTTAATGTAAAAAATATTATATGGTTGATGCAGTTTCCTTGTATGATGGGTTTTCTCACGTCTTTCAAAGAGACAAAATACCATTTGTCGGAGTTTAGAATGAGTGGTCGTCCCCGCGGTTGAGAATAATACTTCAACTATGCTTATTCCTCTTTAAGGAATGTGATACAGATGGTGTTTGGGGATCTAAAAGTGAGATTCCCAATATTGAAGAAATGCCGTGCTTTTTATCATAGAATCAAACATTTGTTGTTTGCGCATGCACGTGTATCCATAACCTTATCAGAATGTGTAGTGGCACAAAATATGATGCTTTTCTAGCTGTATGGTCGAACCCTGAGTTCACTCCTGAGAGGTCAACATCTTCACATCTAGTGGCCAGTACAAGTGAGGATGTTGACGATATACTGACCGTAGATGTAAACTTCATGGTCAAAGAAAAAGATGGAATTGCTCGTGCCATGTGGGCAAAAGGGTTGAATGATTCATGTATAGGTTTAAATTTTAAATGCACGTATACATTTTATAAACTATTAATGTATGAATTTTATAATTATATTTTTATAAATTTTATCAACCATGTTTATATTATTTGTGTACTTAGGGCCCGTTTGATTAAAGTATAGAATTATAGTGGGATAAGATTATGATTAAAATGTGATAAGATAAAGGGGGATCAAAGAGGTAACTTTTATCCTATGTTTGGTTTATGAGATTGTTAAATTGAGATTAAAGTGGGATAAGAAGTCTAAGAATCAAAGTACACTGGCACTATTTATCATCCTTAACAATTATAATTATAATTATATTATTATAATTATTGTTATAATATTTTTATAATTATAATTATAAGAATGATAATTATTATGATTAATAATCATAATAATTATTATTATCAGTATTATTATAAATATAGAATAATATTATTATCAGTATTATTATAATATTATAATAATTATGATAATAATTATTATTATCATTATAATAATTATTATTATTATTTTATTATTATTATTATCATAACTATAAATATAATTATTATAATTATAATTATAAATAATACTAATATATTCATTATTATAATTATGATAATATTAATTATTATCATTATTACTATAATGTTATTATAAATATAATTATAATATATTAATTATTATTATTATTATTATAAGAAAATATTATAAAAATATTATTATTATCTGTATTATGAAAATTATGATAATAATAATAATTATTATTATTTTTTATTATTATGATTATAATAATTATTATTATTCAAGAGAAAGACAAAAAAAAAATTAATCCCATATGGATGAGATATATTCTATCCCTTAGGGGTAGGTGAGACATAAAATGTGAAATTATAACTAATTTAATCACACATGACTAAATTAATTCAAGACGTGTATAAATGTTATATAATTTTTATATTTATTTTTGTATTTATAATATATTAATTATATGTCGAAACCATGCTTAAGAGTTGATCTTTATTATTTATGGGTAAATATAGTAAATTTGATCATATTGATCACATTTAAAACTAAAATGCAACAACTAAAAAATGACATCACTCACGAGTCAATTGTAGTTAACAAGCGCGGATTACCAAACAATTTTGAAATCAGACCAATCAGTTTGTAACCAAAAAGTCAAAAATCAATCAGTCTGATTATAATAAAAAAAAAATCACGAAATAGGGCCCTAGACACACAATGGATAATTTAACTGTAAAGGTCATCTTCATCAGCCCCGCCAGCAGAAGCTGCAAAAGGGTCAGATCCAGCAGCAGCTGTTTCAGAAAATCTGAATTCTGATCCAAACCCTCTTGACTGCTGCAATGTTTGAGCAAATGCCTGGTACTTGCGGATGTCCGCATCACTCACACTCCTTCTGGCATACTTCATTGATTCCTCAAAATGTGCTGCCTTGATCTCTGCCACTTCATCCTCAACATCTTCCTCCATAGCCTCAGGGTTCTCGCTCCTCCTCCTCTCCCTCTCAATATCCTGAAAAATACAAAGAAATTCCTTTGTTATTCACTTATGTGTGTGTATATATATATATATAACAGAGGGAGAATATATAGGCATCATTCATACTTTCTCAATGTTCTCTCTGATGGCATATTTGCATGAACGCTGGCATATTTCTGTAATATCAGCACCACTGAAGCCTTGAGTATACTTCGCAAGAGCTCTGAGGTCAACATCTTTGGAGACTGGAGATTTCCTCAAGCAAGACTTGAAAATTTGATAGCGAGATTCCTCATCAGGGAGGGGAATATAGATCAACTGATCAAGACGGCCAGGACGCAGAAGTGCAGGGTCTATAATATCTGGCCTGTTGGTGGCCCCAATGATGAAAACAGTTTTCTTTGCAGACATGCCATCCATTTCTGTCAGAAGTTGGTTCAAAACCCTATCAGCAGCACCTCCAGCATCTCCTACACTGCTTCCTCTCTGGAACACAGAAGAAAAATATAAGCGAAGTCCAAGTTATTACATAGAAATGGTTGACATACACTAGATAACAACCCAAACAAATAAAATGTTTGTCTCTCCAATTTGTGTTTGTTGCTCACTATCTTAATCCTATAATTTCATATATAGGACATATTATGCCTACCTCAAATCACCAAATACCAAATAAGTCACCATGATCTTAAAAAAAAAAACTATTATATCAACTAAATAAAGTATTAAACAAACCTGGGTAGCAATCGAGTCGAGTTCATCAAAGAATAGCACACAAGGAGCAGATTGACGGGCCTTATCAAAAATTTCTCGAACATTCGCCTCACTCTCTCCAAACCACATTGTAAGTAATTCGGGACCCTTAATACTGATGAAGTTTGCCTGGCATTCATTGGCAATAGCTTTGGCCAAAAGTGTTTTCCCACATCCAGGAGGGCCATAGAAAAGGACTCCCTTTGAGGGTGACATCCCAAACTTCTCGAATTTCTCAGGATGCTCCACTGGATACTGGACAGTCTGCATGACAAAAATCACATAAGTCTGAATACAGTTTCAAACAGTTGTATGGAAGCAAGTATATATAAGTAACCAAACACAGCAACTGTACTCAGTAGTTACCTCTTGAAGCTCCCTCTTGACATTTTCGAGACCCCCAATATCCTCCCAACTGACATTAGGCACCTCAACAACCTAAAAGAAACCTCTTTGATTAGAAACCAAAAAGCGGAAAAAAAAATCATAATCAGCAAATGAGTTCTAGATCACTAGAAGTTTCTGCTAATACTCACAGTTTCACGCAGAGCAGATGGATTGCTAGTTCCAAGTGCAGTCTGGAAGTGTTCATTAGTCACAGCCATAGAGTTGAGTATCTCAGCATCTATTGTCTCGTCTTCCAAGTCAATTACATCCATCTTTTCCCTGATGCATTGAAGTGCAGCCTCAGTACATAAAGCCGCAAGATCAGCACCAACATAACCATGTGTGTCCTTGGAAATTCTTTCTAAATCAACCTGAATAATGAAACCCATTAAATTTTATTAGGTTCAATAAATTTACAATTGAACATGAAAAAAAGAAGAGAAAAATTGCATTGGAAATTACATCTTCAGCAAGCTTCATGTTCTTTGTATGAATCCGAAGAACCTCAAGACGCCCCACTTCATCAGGAACACCAATATCTATTTCCCTATCAAATCTCCCAAACCTTCTGAGAGCAGGATCAATACTGTTAGGACGATTTGTGGCCCCAATAACAATAACATGTGCACGCGATTTCAGTCCATCCATAAGTGTCAAGAGCTGGGAGACAATCCTCCGTTCAACTTCTCCATTCGTCTTCTCTCTCTTTGGAGCAATTGAATCAATCTCATCTATGAAAATAATGGATGGTGCATTCTTCTCTGCTTCCTCAAATGCTTTCCTAAGATTGCTTTCACTCTCTCCAGCCAATTTCGACATGATCTCTGGTCCATTGATACAGAAGAAGAAAGCACCAGTTTCATTAGCAACAGCACGGGCAATCAAAGTTTTTCCAGACCCAGGAGGTCCATAAAGTAGAATTCCTTTCGGTGGCTTCACACCAATTGACTTGAATAGCTGTGGATGCCTCAATGGAAGTTCAACCAATTCTCGAATCTGAGCCATCTGTTTTCTAACTCCACCAACATCATCATAACCAACCTCATCCAATCTATCTTCATCCTCCCTCCTCACCGGCTCTCCTTCACAGAAAATTTCTGTGTCTGGAGCGACAACACAGAACTCAGGAGGATCAGTCTCAATAACTTTGAACTCCACGCTTCTCATTCCTCCTCTGATAAGGAAGAGATCACCCTTCCTCACCGGTCTATATGACTCCAGGAAATAAGCTGCAAATATCAAATTCCTGACTCAGAAGTCATTCAAACAAAGTAGAATCCAGCACAAAAACAAAGCTGTGTATTTGACCAGCAAAGGAAGTCAATGTAGCTGCATATCCCCTTAAAATTTAAAGCAACATTTGTTGATAATTAACTATTGCAAAATCCTTTTTTTATCCTTTGCTAGGACGGAAGAAATTTATGGTCTGATCCAAGAGAGCACACTCACTTATTGTACCTCAAATATTTATCATGTGATTTGATGGCATTCAATTTGTGGTAAAGTGGTGTTCACTGTAAATTTTTGGCACATTTTACGCTAGTGTACTTCTGAAAGTCAATTGACAATAACATTAGACTTCTTAACATGAATCAGGCTATTTCTTCTGTATTTATATGGAAACATAAGAATCCATCAAAACCAGTCAGAAACAAAGTTTCTAACATTCAAAAGGCACGTGCATAATTATAACAAAAAAGAAAGTGTTTACTTCAAACTCATTGATTCAAGGCAAATATAAGCTACTACGTCTCACAAGACAACATCATCTAATATTGATCAGTTGTTAACATATTCACATTAGAATTTGCTGAAAATAAAATGTTAAATATGGACTCACGTTTCAGGTATGCATCAAAGAGATTTCCGGAAACCCCTTCAATGGTGTCATCTATTGGCAATATGTGCACACACTTTCTGTATTTGATATCAGAGGAATCCAATGTAATTGCATATCCCTTTAAAATTTAAAGAACCAGATGCTGATAATATAATATAACTACATCCTTTACTAGAGCGGAAGAAATTTACAACCAAGAGAGCACACTCACTTATTTAACCTCAAATAATAATCATGTCATTTGACGGCATTCAATTTGGGTTGAAGTTCATTGTTCACTGTAAAGTTATGGCACATTCAAGCTAGTGTGCTTTTGAGAGTCAATTGACAACCAATATATTTCTTAACATGAATCAGACTATTTCTTCTGTATTTATATAGAAACATAAGAATCCATCCAAAATCTGTCAGAAATGAAGTTTTTAACAGAAAAGGCGTGTGTATAATTAAAACCAAAATGAAAAAGTGTCTCTTTCAAACTTATCCATTCAGGGAAAATATGATCTACTATATCTCACAAGACTACAACATCTAAGACTGATCAGTTAACATATTCACAGTAGAATCAGCTGAAAATAAAATGTTGTATATAAACTCACGTTTCAGGTATGCATCAAAGAGATTTCCAGTAACCCCTTCAATGGTGTCATCTATTGGCAATATGTGCACGCGCTTTCCATATTTGACATCAGGGCATTGGTGCACAGAAACAACGTCTCCAAGCCTAACCCTCAAATTAGACCTCACAACCTTGTTCATTCTAATTTTTGGTTCATCGCATGTGTCATCAGCAAGGGCAATGCAGATAGTATCTTTCCTTTTCTTTCCCTAAAGACCAGAAGCAAAAAATTAAGATTCATAAGTTCAAAAGATTCATGAGGGTCTTTCTTAGTAAAGTATATTTGAAACCCCCTACTTATCAAAAAAAAATTTGAAACCCACTAAACACAGAGCCATTCAAATAATAAAAAACTCAATCATAGGTCCATTAATCCCATCACAAACATCATCACAGGAGATGCACTAAAAGTTATTTGCACTGATCGAGTGAGAAAGGAAGAGAAACACACCAGGTCGTTAATTGCCTAAATTATTCTTCAATGCAACAACATGCCAATAAATAAACAACCTTCACAAACAGAATCAATCAAAAATAGATATTTAAGTACTTCCTTCATCAACAATAAGCCAGCAATATCCACAAAGCTCCATCACCTACCAATAAAACATAATACACAACAAAGAGATGCTTCTAGTAGTCATTATTAGGGCAAATCCACAGAAACACAGCCATGGTCTACAACAACATCCATTGTACAATTACCCAACAAAACAGGCAAACAGCCAGAAGAGAACTAACACAACATACCCTATTCATGGATCCTAATCTTCCTACGAGAAACCCCATAAACCAAGATATGCATACATCATTAGCCAACACCCAAAAACCCTAATTTCTAACAATCTTAACCATAGTAACACAAAACCCAATTGCAATCAACCTTAAAACATGACAAATGGCACACATAAACAAAAACCCGTCAAGCAATAAAGCAGGCAAATCAACCCGAACAAAGAACCGACAGGAATCAATCAATCTAACCTTAATCAAGATGGTGTCGCCGCGAAAGAGCTGGAGCTTCTCCATGGTCCCAGGGTGGAGAGATACCACAGAGTTGTCATTGTTAATAGCCTCATCAACAACGAGCCGATTCGGTGACTTCTTGCGCTCCAAAATCGCAGTACTAAAGTCCTTCTTGGTTCCCTTACTGCTAACACCATTAAAACAAATCAAAATCTAGATAAAGAAAAGCAAAAATATTAACAAGAATCGAATATAAAGGAGATCTGGACGATTACGAGTCAGATGATTCGGCTTGGTTGGACATGGTAGACTGAAGAGAGAATTCCAAAGAAAACGTAAAATAATCTGCAAGTTGGTGTTTCTTCGTTTTGTGTTTTGGGGGGAAGGAGGTGAGGAGGTTGGGTATTTATAGGACCAACATCGTTTCTTGTTAGGAAAGAAAAGGTTTGTCCCTTGTTTTACTCCGCTTTACTTATTTTCTTTCGCTTCTACACTACGTATAATAGAAATACTAGATAGATTTGTTTTTCTAGTCAGGAGATAATTAGGATTTCCTTTTTCAATAGTAAGAGAAATTGGATATTTACCCCTTTTCATGTATATTTTTTAATGGATCTTGGCATTTCAATTTACTTATAATTTTTAAAAAATTAAGATAAAATTATAATTATGAGCTTGCTATAATGAACAATACATATAAAAATTTATTTTACGACACACAATATGAATACAATATGTGAGTTTTATGTGATTAACATATAAACATTTGATACAAGGAAAAAAAAATGTTAAATAACTATATTTGTCAGCGAGGTTTGACCGATTTAATATTATAATTATTGAAATTTAAATTTATACAAAGTGATTATTAAAATTTACAAAAATTAATAAATAAATCACTTTCGTTAAATATTTTGTTCAAACGCAAATAAAAATATGTTGTGACTTATTAAAATATGATATAAAACCTAATAGAAAAAAATTGTAAATTCTACCACATATCTTTTGTCCATCGACTTTCATATAAATAAAAATTAAAAATCTTAATAAAATAATTTACAAAATCAAAAAAAATCTCAATTTTTTCTCTAGCCAAACAAACAAACACAACCCAAAAATCAACCAAAAAAAAAATCTCTCATTTTCCATCACTTTTCAGTTCACACGAATCCAAAACCTACCTATCTTCTTATCTTTTCTATTCTTAATTCAATTGAAAGAAATGAAAAAATAAAGCCCATTCCCATCTCTGAAAGAAACTGAAATTCCATTGCTAGTAGCCACTGAAACTTGAAAAAAAAAGACCAAAAGAGCCTTCCTCTCCCATTCTCAATCGCAAAGACCATTGGAAGTAAAAATAAAAAAATAAAAAAAGGTAAGAAAAACACTGAAAAATCATGAACTTCCTCTCCCTTATTGGCAGCACACTACAAAATCTCCATAGCGACGTTGTTATGATACATTTCTCGCATCGTCGAGCCACTACCCTTACGGCGCCGTTGTGCAATCACCACCGTGAGACCTTCTTCATCCCAACCTTCAATCGCCACCGTATCTCCTCAAGTCACCATCGTACCAGTTTTTTAACACTGTCTTCTCGGGCTTCGTGTTGCGCTTCTGTTGCTACTCCTGCCGAGACTCCTCCCTCAACTTCATATCCATCATCCGGAAAATTCCGTTAAGCAACGACGGTGAAGTGGCAAGCGGCGATGGGAGGGGATCGCAATGTTCCGGGTGGACACGGGGCTGAATTGTAAAGGCATCGGAGCACGCTGTTGGAACCGGCTCGATTAGCGTCGGCTCTTGTAGCCGGAGCTGTTTTTCGGTGTGGCTAACATGGATTCAGGTATGATAGATCCGGAAGAAAAAATTATCAGATCAAAGAAACAAGAAACCAAGAGAAATAGGGTCTTTAATTCCTTTTGAGCAGCTACAAGAATTAAGAATAGAAAAAGATAAGAAGAGGGGTAGGTTTTGGATTCATGTGAACTGAAAATTGGAATAAAATGAGAGAAAACTTTTCTGGTCTTTTGGGTTGTGTTTGTTCGTTTGGCCAGAGAGAAAATTGAGGAAAAATTGAGATTTTTCTGATTTTGTAAATTATTTTATTATGATTTTAATTTTTTTAAAATTTATTTATATAAGAGCATATGGTTAAAGGACATGTAACTAAATTTGTAATCTTTTATTAATTGGACTGTTGACTAGGGTTTGCTCCAACACATTTTCGTTTTCGTTTGAACAAAATACTTAACGAAAGTGGTTTGTTTGTTAGTTTTTACAAACATTAATGGTTACTTTGCACACTTTTGAATCTCAGTAGTCATAATGTTAAACCGATCAAACTTTCGTGACAAAAATAATTATATATATATATATATATATATATATATAAAAGTTGTTGATAATTTCATTGACTTAAAATGCCTTAGTAGCAAAGCATACTTTATCGTTTATAAAACACTACACCCATGCTTTTGGTGCAGTGAGAGGTATTTAACTTTAAAATACCCCTCAATAAGTAAGGTTTGAAACCTCTCATTCTCTATTAAAAAATTAAATATATAAAACACCACAAAAAAGAAAAAGTAACAAATTTATGCAATATTCTGCAATTCTTAGTCCTTCAAATTTGGAAATATCATGTTATTCAAACATTAAAAATTATTTATTTATAAATTGCATAAATAATTCCAATAACTTAAAACTTTACAGTTATTTTTATCAAGATGAAATCACATTCTTTCTTGAAAAAATTTAAACTTCTAAAACTTTTATATAAATTTCCAAAAACTATAGAATTTCAAATGTGATAGTTTTTCATGATACTGTCAAAACATTATTTTTTTTGGGAACTTAACAAATCATGATGTTAGAAATCATGGTTGATGGGTAAAATACTCCGCCCAATGAAAAAATTGACACATAGATATCTAAAGGGTATTACAGTAATTTCACCTCTAAAGAAAAAAAAGACTATTTGTCCCCAAGAAATACCAAATCTCATACACCCTTCCTAAAGGTAAAAGAGTAATTTCACCCCGAAGGCCCACTATTTTTCCATTAGCGTAAGATTCTTAATCCCATATAAAGGGTACAATTTTCCAGGTGCATTATTCCTTCATTACATTTTTTTCTCAAATATTCTCCTCCCTCGTCTCCTTTCTTTTTTTTTACGTCACTTGTTGACTTAAGCATCAGAAGGCCTTCCTCAGAGAACAAAACTCTGGGTCGTTTCTTTTTTAGGTACCTTAGACTCGACTGATATGGATCAAACTTTGGACCCGACTTGGAGAACCCTTATCCGACTTGACTTGGATTGATGTAGTAGGACTTGACTTAATTTTGGAATCAACAGGTTGATGTCGTCCGTGGAAACAAAAAAAAAATTATCTGAACAATGCCGCTTAGAAAACCCCCAGCTCTTCCTACTCAAAAGAACGATTTTCAACAGACCTCCGAGGTCATCAGGTAAGATCTAATTGATTTACCTCCTCTGTCAACCCTCATTGATGGGCATAACTCTCAATGCGCCTTAGGGATTTAGTTCAACCTTGAGGCCATCGTTGAACAAGTCTGAGTTCTGCTCTTGCATGATCTTCAGTCCGAGAAAGCTCCTTAGCCTCAAAATCTTGAGCATGGAGACCTAACAGCTCTGGTAAGCCGAGTTGAGTATGAAGACCTCTTGAGACGATACGACAATTTAGCTGTACTCATCACTCAATTCGTGCCCGAACCGAGTAGAGTTCATCACTCCCAACCTCTGGTCCGACCAAAGGAAGCATTGAGAAGGTTAGTAAAGATCTCACCTTGAGAACCACTTGCTCGCTTTAAGGAGGTGACCTTAAGTCAAAGGAACGATCGACTTAATCTTGACTGCGTCCCTAATCACCTTACTGAGCAAGTAAGGCAAAGTCCTCAACATTCTATCTATGACAATGAGTTTGTCTCAAACTACTGCCCAAAAAAACAGTAGCAAGATTATGACAAGTCTGAGGTTAACAAACAACTGAAAGAAATAAATGTTCGAATCAGACTTGCTCTGATAGAGAAAAGATTGGATGTTAGGGATGATTTCAAACCCTTCGGTAACCATTTCAAGTAGGAGATCATGGTTGAGCCACCCAAAAGCTTTAAACTTCTAAACATAGAGACATACTCTAGTAAGAATTCCCTAATTGATCACCTTGAGTCGTACGCCTCATTGATGCGGTTCCATGGTTACTCAAATGCCCTAATGTGCCAAGGTTTCTCCATAACTCTACGTGGAACGAAAATGACAATGTTTTCCAATTTGCTAGCAGGTTTAATCAAGTTATTCATTGACCTTAGTGTTCAATTCACCCCTTGCTTCTTCAATAGTCGAGGTCTAAAGAAGACCCCGAAGAGTCTCCTCGCCATAACTTAGTATCTTGAGGAAAGTCTACGCCAATATATCAAATGTTTCACCTCTCAATCATTGTTAATCCAAGACTTGGATCAAAAAGTTAGAGTGTGTTGTGCAATTATCTACCTAAATAAATAAGCGAATAATTAGACTTGTTTTACTTGCAAGTGCACAAGGTCAACTTAGTAATATAGTGTGTGAATGCAAGATCATCTCCACAAGGATTGGTAAATTTTGATTTAGAATTGGTTTCGTAATAATAAAATAAAAATAAAAGAAATAAATATTGAGTTGGAATTTAATAAAGATAAAGGCGTAAGGACTTGATATCCACCACTAATCATGCTACCACAACAAAACAGTATGTCAATGTTTTACTCATGCCATGAATACCTAATGGTTGTCAACCTAAGGGCATGGTATCTACTCTTTAAGCTATTGATTTTCCTAAGCAACGAGTTAGGCATGGTATCTACTCTAACTCTTTTTTTTCTTAAGGGATTCAACATGGTATATACTGAGTTGTTCCTTAAGAGTGCATAAGATCTGTGGAAATCGACAACCACACGAGACCTAGGGCATGGTATCTACTCCCGGTTTCCCATTTTGATTAACCCAAGAATCCAACGTGGATATCTTTTGTTACTATTGTTGAACCCAGGACTCGGTCATCCAAATTGATTGAACTAACTAATCCATACCACATGCATATGTTGATCAGCAAACACATATGAGGAATTTAAATAAAAACAGACATTAATCAAGTTAAGTATCACAACATAAATATCGCAAAGGCGCTAATACTGAATTATTGAGTAAACATAATTAGGGCTTCAACCAAGCCCTTACTAGAAAATTAGTTACACATAGTTGTGATGCTAAACAACATCATAAAATAAAATACAAAGGAAATAAGAAACCCAAAAACACTATAGAAAAGTCGTTAATTCATCTCCACAATCTCTCCTCCGGGCTCATCCGGCCTCCCCGAACAAAAACTAAACTAAAAGGAAGATACTGTTTCTGTGTTTTACAAGTCTATTTATAGGGTTCTAAGGACACTTGGAAACCCTAATTTCCAAAACAGGTCTCTAACCCTACTTTCCAAAATATGAACTGCCGTTTTGATGTTTTACTGATGCGTGTGCGCTCGATCGCATGAGTTTGCGCTCGAGTGCAAGGTTGCGCTCGAGCCTTCTCCTTGTGCGCACGAGTGCTTGTGCGCTCGATCGCACCAAGTACTGCGCTCGATCGCAGTCTTCTATAGCTCCCAGTTCCAGTTTTGCTCTTAAAGTTCCAAAATGCTTCATTTCTTCCAAAAACCTATAAAAACACAGAAAACACAAAAAAAAAAAATGAAGTAAAATGGAATAAAATACATAAACTAAGAGCTTAATAAATGTAAATTAAGGGGCTTAAATATGAATATTTAAGCACTTATCACTCCCCCAAACTTACATATTGCTAGTCCCTTAGCAATATGAGACTAAAAACTAAATGAAAAACAAAGACACAAAGATAAATCCATCATTCATGGTATCCGAAAATTTAAGTCTCACACAAAATTGTGATATTTATTCAAGAGCAAGCTTAAAATACAAACACATCTTTGCAATGAATAAGAGTTTTAAAATCTAATCACTTACACAAGGTTGGTTAAGGCATCACAAATCTGACTTAGCGTGTGGTGAATTAGCATATAAAAAATTAAGCTTCCAAATAACTCCAATGTGTAGTGTTTTGGTGTCTTAACATTCATCGAGTTTCCTATTAGAATGAACAATAATAGCATAGTTTTGTTTCTTTCTTTTTCTTTTATTATGAGATTTTTGCCATGTTGAGTTCCCTTAAGCTTTTTAATTGACCCATGTAGCGAATGTTTAGCCTATGACTCCCAAACCAGATGGTTTTAGGGCATTAGGTGTAAATAGACCCCTAAGAACTTACTAACTCGAGTAAAAAAGGCTACGAAACTAACTGGTCTTAATGCTGCCAAGCAAAATTTTCACCTTTTGACGTGAACACTCACTGCTTACTGAGGCAAGAGGTCCAGTTACTCAGTGAAAACTTTATTTAATGATCATTATAAGCAGAATTCCCACCTTTTGACGTGAACACTCACTGCTTACTGAGGCAACAGGTTCAGTTACTCAGTGAGAAGTTTATTTAATGATTGTTAGGAGCATTTTATTTTCTCTTTTTGAGCAATAAATTTTTTTCTATTTTTCTATACCAAGATGTTCTTTTAACAAGTTATCCGATTATGGTTAGGCTATGGAAACATACATATAAAAATTTTATGTCATAACCCACACAATTATATGCTAATGTGCTCGTGTCAGATTTAGATCAAACTTGTGAAGTCTTAAATGCCTAAAGTGAGTAATTAAACTTTTAAAACTTTATTATTTAGACCATGTGTTCAATATTTTAAGCTTACTGATGAAATCTTATCATAATATTTGTTTAAATCAACCAAATTTTTCAAAACATCATAAACATGCATTTATCTTTTCTTTTAAACAATAAAATAAAAAAAAATTGGGACAAAGTGTGTGTGAATGTGTCTCACATACCCCCAAACTTAAATTACACATTGTCCCCAATGTGTAAATATCATAAAAAGATCTGACCTTGAAGATGAAGAACTAACTGGGACGACATGGCTCATAGCACACCCCCAAACTTGAACGGATGCATACATTGTCCCTAAAAAGAAAAACTAACGTAATACGGGAAAACAAGAAGTACTAAAAATAAATAAATAACAATAAATATGAAAAACAATAAAAATAAAAGGATAAGCTGTGGGGTGCCTTCCATGAGCACTAAGTTTTACATCTTCAGCCGGACTGTGCCTTATTCCATAGCAATTTTGTGCTCTTTAAGAACTCTCAACAGCTTCTCTTCTTCCCCACAACTAAGATTGGCAGCAACTATTTCAGGTAATGTCTTACTCTCTCCCAGATAAACATAAGTTAAATGATTTGGCAACTGCTGCAATTCTAATTTTGGTGCATGAATAATAGAAGGGAGAAAAGTAGTATTAATAGGCACATGAGGTTCAAATTGAGGGTTGTACTTACTTGGATATTTTGGATAGGCCTCAAGGAGGTGCTCAGTTTCAATGATGTCGTCAGTAACATCTTCAGATTTTGGCTCAATATCTGATCCTTTGAAACAATGGGTGAGGGTGGTCTCCAATGGATCAATGTGATGGACATGAAAAACTTGCTCAACAACACCTTGCTTTCGTTCACTTAGCTCCTTAGCCAATTGTCCCACTTGTACTTCTAGTCTTTGAATAGCTTGTTCATGCTTTGCAATGGTTTCCTTTTGCTCAGTCTGGAATTGTCTTTCCTCTGCCGTGAATTGTTCTTGTGAAGTCATCACCTGCCTCATAAGACTCTCTAGGTCATTTATCTTTGATTCTGGAACTGTTTGGGCTGCTGGTAGGGAGTTCATTTGCTGTCCTTGAAGATTCAAGGCATTTTGATTGTTGCTTCATGGGTGATTCTGCGATCCAGGATTGTAGGTATTTGCATATACACTGTTTGGTCCCACATAGTTCACTTGCTCAGGATCTGTAGATGAATATAAATGGCAAGTCTCAGTAGTGTGATCAAATTGAGAACATAAAGCACATACCTGGCATTGTGTGGCTTATGGACGAGGAGGGATGTTTTGAGCAATCATGGCTTTTATAAGCATATCTAGCTTCCTCTCCATAGCAGCGATCTGATTTGAAGATTCACCATTTAAGTTTACCTCATACATACCCTTGCTTTTAACTCCTTGTCTACCTCTCGAGAAGAATTGCTGGGTGTGCTCACTTAAGATCTTAAAAAGCTCCATGGCTTCTTCACTGCTCTTTTCCATCAGCACACCTCCACAACCTGAATCAACTATACCTCTATTCATGTCATTTAGACCTTCATAAAAGGTTAGTACTAGCTCATCTTGAGGTAGATTATGATGTGGGCATTTGAGTAGCAGTTCGTTGAAGTGTGCCCGTGCTTCAAAGAAAATGTCTCCATCCCTCTGTTGGAAAGATTGAATATCCTTCCTCATTTGTCTTGTATTTTGAGCTGGGGAAAACTTCCTTAGGAACTTACAGGCCAACTCTTCCCAAGTATGGATCGAAACTGCAGGCAATAAATTGTACCACAATTTAGTATTATCTTTTAATGAAAAAGGGAAAAGAATTAACCTGATTCCCTCTTGATTTAGGTCCTGGATGTGCTGGAACTTGCAGAGATCAAAGAATTCCTGAAGGTGCAAGTATGGATCCTCTGCAGGTATACCCCTAAAATGAGTCAAGGCACTGAGTATCTGCAAGGATATGTAATAATTTCCTTCCGCCTCAGGTTGGTGAGTGATGCATGAGAGTTGGTCGAAGTTCCGTAGAATGAAGGATTGCTTCATATGTCTTCGCTCAGGTGGTTGTTGGTTTTTAAACTGTTCAGTCATTTCTGTATCTCTCTTGAATTTTTCTTCCTCCTCCTCAATGTTGTCTCTAGGCCTCTTTTGAATGGTCTGCTCAAGCTCTGGATCAAGTAGAATGATGGTAGAGTTCCTAGATCGAAGCCCTTAAATGAATCAGCTGGAAGACTTTGGTGCAATAGCTTCAGTACTGCTGCTCGGGTAGTCTCTGGACTATTTGCGCTTGAGCGCACAAGGTACTGTGCTCAATCTCACTTGAGCTTGTGCTCGATTGCAAGGGCAGAAACAACACTGCTGCAGACCTAAAACAGAAGAAAACAGAAAACGAATAGAAGAAAAATTAGGTTTTTGATAAAGAAAATATAAACAGAACAGAGTAACGAAATAAAATAAAACTAACGAAAATAATTCTAGAAGAAAATTTAACACAATCCCCGGCAACAGTGCCAAAAACTTATTGTGCGATTATCTACCTAAATAAATAAGAAAATAATCGAACTTGTTTTACTTGCAAGTGCACAAGGCCAACTTAGTAGTATAGTGTGCGAATGCAAGATCATCTCCACAGGGATTGGTAAATTTTGATTTAGAATTAGTTTCGCAATAATAAAATAAAAATAAGACAAATAAATATTGAGTTGGAATTTAATAAAGATAAAAGCGTAGGGACTTGATATCCACCACTAATCATGCTACCACAACAAAACAGTATGCCAATGCTTTACTCATGTCATGAGTACCTAATTGTTGTCAACCTAAGGGCATGATATCTACTCCTTAAGCTATTGATTTCCCTAAGCAACGAGTTAGGCATGGTATTTACTCTAAATCTTTTCTTTCTTAAGCATGGTGTATACTGAGTTGTTCCTTAAGAGAGCATAAGATCTATGAAAATCGACAACCACACGAGACCTAGGGCATGTTATCTACTCCCGGTTTCCCATATTGATTAACCCAAGAATCCGGCGTGAATATCTTTTGTTACTATTGTTGAACCTAAGACTCGGTCATCCAAATTGATTGAACTAACTAATCCATACCACATGCATATGTTGATCAGCAAACACATATGAGGAATTTAAATAAAAACAGGCATTAATCAAGTTAAGTATCACAACACAAATATCGCAAAGGTGCCAATACTGACTTATTGAGTAAACATAATTAGGGCTTCAACCAAGCCCTTACTAGAAAATTAGTCACACATAGTTGTGATGCCAAACAACATCATAAAATAAAATGCAAAGGAAAGAAGAAACCCGAAAACATTATGGAGAAGAGTCGTCAATTCGTCTCTACAATCTCTCCTCCGGACTCGTCCAAACTTCGGCCTCCCCGAAAAAAAACTAAACTAAAAGGGAGATACTATTTCTGTGTTTTACAAGTCTATTTATAGGGTTCTAAGGACACTTGGAAACCCTAATTTTCAAAACAGGTCTCTAACCCTACTTTCCAAAATAAGAACTGTCGTTTTGATGTTTTACTGATGCGTGTGCGCTCGATCGCATGAGTTTACGCTCGAGCGCAAGGTTGTGCTCGAGCCTTCTCCTTGTGCGCACGAGTTCTTGTGTGCTCAATCGCAGTCTTATGTAGCTCCCAGTTCCAGTTTTGCTCTTTGAGTTCCAAAATGCTTCCTTTCTTCCAAAAACCTATAAAAACACAAAAAAAAAACACAAAAAGGAAGTAAAATGGAATAAAATACGCAAACTAAGAGCTTAACAAATGTAAATTAAGGGGCTTAAATATGAATATTTAAGCACTTATCAGAGTGATGGCTTTTGTTAATGGACTTTGAGCTTTTGACTTCAGTCACTACCATCTCAAGAAATAAAATGCATACGATGTCCAAACTCCTTGTCAAGTCTGATAAGTTTGTCATTGCTAAGGAGGACCAAACTTTTTGTTAACCATTATTTGATTTTATTTATGATAAAAACAGTGCTTTAACTATTCTAACAGTTTTATCTAAGTGTTTTTCATTAAGCTTAAGCATCCAACTCAAGGACAAGACGTAACTCAAGCATAGAGAAGAAGATATCGCACTTGAGAGACATTCGAAAGAACATTGAAGACCAAGTTTAGATTCTAAGGTAGTTTACCTTTACATGTAAATATCTCCTTTAGTTTCTTAACTTGATCTTGGCTCAAAAATTCTTTTGAAAGTGTTTTTGTTCAAGTGAAAACTCATTTCTGTCAAAAACCGATTTAAAATCTAAGTTTTATAAAACTGACAGTCGATTGTCCAAGTCTCTGTAACTGACCATTTTGAGAATTAAAATGGATAGTCGAATATGGGCAATGGATGGTCGACTGTGAAAGGGATAGAGAGTTTCACAGTCGACTGCCCATTTAGATAGTCTATTGTCCAAATCTCTGTAACTTACCATTTTGAGATCAAAAATTGACAATCAACTATGGTTCAATGGACAGATGACTGTGAAAGAGACAAAGTGTTTCACAGTTGACAACCCATTTTGACAGTCGACTGTCCATTTTACACAGTCGACTGTCCTGTCGAGAAAAACAACAAGTTTTTAAAATCTGGACGCGAGATTTAAGTATTTAATGCTCTAAACTAATCCGATCTGTGTCTAACGACCATATAAGGCCAAGGCTATAAAAACCCCTCATCAGTGAGCATTTAAACAAGAAAAAAAGAACACTCAATTTCAAAAATAGCTCATTAATACTCTTGAAAGCTTCGAAAATTTATTTTAGCCATTTATCAAACTTTGTTCTTAAATGAGATATCATGTTCATCTTGTAAAGCATTTATTGCTATCTCTCTTCTTTTCCTTTACATTCAATATCAATCATTGTAAAGAGAAAGAGTTGATATAACTCTTAGAGTGTTTAGACATTAAACATTCCTTGTAACTTCTTTGTCGAAAAGAGTATTTGCAAGATTTGGACAACAGCCATGAAGTTGCTCGATTATCATTAGTGGATTACTTCAAAGAGGATCCTTAAAGAGAGTGGACATATGGTCAGAGTGATTTTGATATTGCTGAACCACTATAACGAAGTTGGCATATTCTCTTTCTTTATTCCTTTAATTTTAAGCAATTTATATATTGTATGCCTTACTTGATTAAATTGTTAAAACTTGTTTGTTAATTACAAAAAGTTTTCCTAAAACCCAATTCATCCCCTCTTGGGTTTGTACATCAGTCTACACTTTTCACAAGCAGAATAAAGAAGCCTTAACAGGGAAAAAAAGGAAAGAGTTGGACACTCTGAATCTTGGATGGAGCATATTGAAACTTAGAGGATCAAGGTGAAGGCCCAAAATGGCCCTTCATCTCGTACAAGTCCGCAATAGACGAAAAGCAAAGTGAAGACCAAAAGTGTCCCTTTATCCCATACAAGTCATCCACGCCCAAGGAGTGAGGTAAAGACCCAAAAATGATCCTTAACCCCGTACAAGTCTGAGATAAATTCTCCATGTCCAATGGTTGAGGTGAAGGCCCAAAATGACCCTTCACCCCATACAAATCCGAGGTAAATTCTCCACATTCGAGGACCAAGGTAAAGGGCCAAAATGAGCCTTCAACTTGTACAAGTCCTAAGTGAAGTCTCCACGTTCGAGGACTGAGCTAAAGGCCTAAAATGGCCCTTCACCCCGTACATGTTTAAGGTGAAATCTCCACGTCTGAGGACTGAGGTGAAGGCCCAAAATGGTCTTTTATCCTATAAAAGTCTGAGGTGAAATCTCCACGTTTGAGGACCGAGGTGAAGACCCAATATGGCCCTTCACTTTGTACGAGTTTGAGGTGAAAACTCCATGTTCAAGGATCGAGATAAAGGCCCAAAATGGCTTTTCACCCTATACGAGTATGAGGTGAAATCTCCACGTTCGAGGATCGAGGTGAAGACCCAAACTATAACTTGACCATGTATGAGTATGAGGTGAAACTGCCACGTTCGAAGACCGATATGAAGGCCTAAAAATTTCACTTCACCCTATACGAGTTTGAGGTGAAATCTCAACATCCAAGAATCGAAGTGAAAGCTCAAAAGTGACTTTTTACCCTATACAAGTCCGAGGTGAAATCTCTTATGTCCAAAGATCAAGGTGAAGGCCAAAAAAGTGAAATCTCCACGTTTGGGGACTGAGGTGAATGCTCAAAATGGTCCTTCATCCTATACGAGTCCACAGTGAAATGTACACATTCAAGGACCGAGATGAAGACCCAAATGGCCATTCACCTTATATTAGTCTTAGGTGAAATCTTCACGTTCCATAATCGAGGTAAAATCCCAAAAATGACCCTTCACCTTATATGAGTCCGAGGTGAAACCGCCATGTTAAGGCCTAAAATGGCCATTCACCCAGTACGAGTCCAATGTGAAATATCCATGTCCAAAGACCGAGGGAAAGGTCCAAAATGATCTTTCACCCTGTACGAGTCTAAGATGAAATAGCCATGTCCGAGGACTAAGGTGAAGGCCCAAAATAGCCCTTGACCCTATATGAGTTCTAGATGAAACTATCATGTCCGAGAACCAAGTTGAAAGCCCCAAAAAGCCTTTCACTTTGTACGAGTTTGAAGTGAAATCTCCATGTCTGAGGACTGAGGTAAAGACCTAAAAATGGCCCTTCATCCTTACGAGTCCAAGGTAAAACCATTATGTTTGAGGATCGAGATAAATATTAAAATGATCCTTCACCCTATATGAGTTCGAGGTGAAATCTCCTAGTCCAAGGACCAAAGTGAAGGCCTAAAAATGGCTCTCTCACCTTGTACAAGTTCGAGGTGAAACCACCATGTTCAAGGATCGAGGTAAAGGCCTAAAATGGAACTTGACCTTGTATGAATCTAAAGTGAAACCACCACATCCGAGGACCGAGGTGAAGGCTCGAAACTGGTTCTTCACCCTATACAAGTCCGAGGTGAAATCCCTTATGTTCTAATGCAAAAACCCACCTCCGAGGATAAAGACCTAGAGCCGTACAGTTGGAAAACTATTTCCTTAAACCGAAAACTCGCCTATAAGGAAGTGAGGGGCATACGATGGGGGTAAAATACTTCACCCAATGAAACATTGACACATAGATATCTAGGAGGGTATTAAATTAATTTTACCTCTAAATAAAAAATACTACTTATTTCACATGAGAGGCCAAAATCTCATACACTATTTTTAAGACCAAAAAGGTAAATTCACCTCGGAGGGCTCCAAAACTTTTTTTCATTAGGATAAGATTCCTAATCTTACATAAAATGCACCACTTTCAAAGTGCACTATTCATATATTATACTTTTCCCAAATATTCTCCTATCTGCTCTCCCGTTATGTTTCTTACGCCATTTGCTGACTAAAGCATCGAGGGGCCCTCCCCGAAGAACAAAACTTTGGATGGCTTTCTTTTCAACTACCTCAAACTCAGTTCACGTGGATCAGATTTTGGGCCTAACTTAGACAAACCTGATCCGACCTAACTTAGATTGATGTAGTAATACTTGTCTTAATTTTGGTATCAGCAATTGTTAATATTAACTTTGTCTCTCGAGTTCTGGAATTTGTAGCAATTTTTTCCCTCAGTTTTCAAATTGATAATCTCCTCCTCTAGTTTTGAAGACGTTTCAAATTGACTCTTAATCCAAAAAAATATATAAATAATTTATTTTAAAAGCGGAAATTACCTCAAATGACGATGATGTTCATACTTTATTTTCTTCTTTCTTTGTTCTATTTGTCTACAAAGATCATTGTGGAATCTTTATGAGATAAAAGAGAAGCTGAATGATGGAGAAAGGGATTCTACAATAAATTTTCTTTTTTATATATATTATGTACTCATTTAGTTTATAATTAAGATAATTTCATCTTTGTATTCATATTAACGATTTTTAGATTGGTGAGGTAGTTTAAAATGCCCTCAAAACTAAAAGAAAATATTGATCGATTTCAAAACTGAGAGGAAATTTTTTTACTAAGTGCCAAAACTCATTCAACAATAATGATATATTTTTTGAGTAAATTACAGTGCAATTCCATATAGCATAGAGAAATTACACTGAGCACTATCTAATTTTCCAACACAAATATTGTACATTATATAGTGGCAAGATCCAACACCTAACACATTTCTTATTTTCCTTCACTTTCCAATAGTCAAAGTTCATATCATAATTTCATATTCATACACCTTTTCCAGTAATTTATTTTTGAAAAAAAAATAAAACCCATATTTATAGATGACTAGCTACATGTGTTCGTTTCTTATTAGTGCCTTGTTCTAAATTGTTGACCCTCACCTATATTTTAAAGATGACAAAACATAACTCTTATTATACTAACAATGCTATCTCAGTGTATTAAGCGATAAAAGCATTCAGCCAAGGACCAAGGTGCAAGAACTCAATCCGAATCAAACACCAAGTCAAGATAGAAGATCTAGTATAGGGACAATGTATTTAAACAGGTTGTAAATCTCACTTGTTTAGGTAAAAAACTTGTCTTATGGCTCCTTTTGAAAAAGCATTTTTACAGAACTTTTCAATCAAACGTTTTTAAGTTAAAAACATTTCAAAACTTGAAAATTAGGTTGATAAGCAACCCAGTCGACTGGGTACTTATACCATAAGACTGGTATATGGGACAGTGTGTCCCCAGTTAACTGGGTGACACATACCGATTGATTGGTACTTTGGGCAGAAGGTCCCCAGTCGACTGGTAAGTCCTACCCAGTCGACTGGTACCTTCAATAGTCTTAAAAATGGAAGTTGACCCAGTCGACTAGTACTAAGACCTAATCGACTGGTAGTTCAAAAAATATAACTGTTGAGACCCGAGATTTCAACACAAATTGCACCAAAACGTAGCAGAACAGTACAAAGCGACCATATTACAACAAGGCTATAAAAACCCACTCTATTGAGTATTTAAAAAAAAAAATTACACATTCAATCAAGTTTTTACTCATTGATACACAAAAGCTTTGAAATATTTATTGTTGAGCCATTCTTCAAGCTTTACTTTGAAAGAGAGATATTATTCAATTGTTTAAGCTTTTATTGTTGTCTCTCTACTATTTACTTTATAACATTTATTGTAAAGAGATTAGCTTCCGAGAGGAAGGGATTTTGCTTCCAAGAGGAAGGGATTGATTGTAAGGTTTGTGCAACACCCGCGAAGTTGCACAACTAAGTTTCTTAGTGGATTACTTCAAGGAGGTTCCTTGAAGAGAGTGGACATAGGGTCGGAACGAATCTGATATTGCCGAACCACTATAAACTGAGTTTGCATCCTCTATTCCTTAAACTCTTTTGTTTACAGCACATTATTTGTTTACATGCTTGTGGGTTTATCTATTTTTATAAACTTGTGTTTAATTAGTAAAAGTTTTTAAAAACCCAATTTACCCCTCTCTTGGATTGAAACCTCAGTCTACATAAATGTTTTATAACTCAACAATCAAATGTCTATTTTTCTTATTTAAAGAAAAAAACAATCGTTTGGGGGGAATATGTTCTTCAATAAAAAGAGAAGGGTTGAACCAAGATTAAAGTAGCATTCTAGTTGATCAACTGTAAGAGTCTAACTTCTTACAACAACAAGGATTTTTTTTATTTTTTTATTTTATGATTATGGGTTTATTTTTCATTCAAAATTACAAATCTACATAATTTACAATCGTTTTTCTAGCGGGTTACTCAAACAATTTTAATATGAACAAGTTAGATATATGCATGCCATATATTTGACGGTATGTATGTGTTGGTATTTCATGCTATTGTCATTAAATTTTTTGAATGTGAGATAACAATTCTTTTCCCTTTTATTAAAGAACACAACCTACCTTAATGGTGTTTTTTTTAAATGATGAAAAAAAGACATCTTATTGCAGAGTTGATCAACTATAATAGTCTAACTTCTTACAACAAAAAAGATTTTATTTATTTATTTATGATTATAGGTTTATTTTTCATTCAAAACTACAGATCTACATAATTTACAATCGTTTTTCTGGCAGGTTACTCAAACAATTTTAATATGCACAAGTTAGATATACGCATGCCATATATTTGATGGAATGTATATGTTGGTATTTCATACTATTGTCATTAAATTTTTTGAATGTGAGATAACGATTCTTTCTCCCTTTTATTGAAGAACACAACCTCCCTAAAGTCTTTTTTTAAATGATGAAAAAAAGACATCCGATTGCAGAGTTATAAAACATTTAGAACGGGACACTAATAAAAAAAAGATACATGTAGTCATTTTTAAGTATAGGCTTTAATTTTTTTCAAAAATAAATGACTAGGGAGGATAGCTCTACTTAGACCAAAGACAAAAAAAAAAATCATTAGCAAAAGAAGAGGCAAAAGTTAGAACGAGAATGATATTTTAACCCTCAAGATAACAAACCCAAATTTGACACTCATAACAGTTAATCAGTAATTTTACACCACGTCATGAAATTTGACTAGTTACTAACCATCTTATTCTCGAAAATCACTGTAGCGAGTCAGTAAAAAAAAAAAAAACATTATAGCTTATGATTAGTCCATGCTTAGATGACTAAGGAGGATATAATAGGAATATTAAATTATTACATGAGGTTTGACTACCGGAAAGTGTTGGATTTTGTCACTAGATAGCTTACAATGCTGTATTGGAAAATTAGATGGTGCTCCGTGTAATTTTTCTATACCACATGATAATGCATTATAATTTACTATTTTTTATAAAAAAATAAAGGATCAATAATGATATTAACGCTGACATCATTCTATTCCAAATAACTAGTTGGGCATGATTGTACTATTGGAGCATTCAGCTTGTTTGGTTCCCACTTCAAACAACGTTATTGATAACACTAAAGGTCTGTTTAATTGGGGAATTAAAGTGAGATTAGACTATTTTAATCTCATATGAATAATTATCCCTCATTTGGTTGTTGGGATTTACTATTCATGTAGGATTAAGGTGGGATAAAATTAGCCATAATCCCACATTTTTTGTCCCACTCCTTCATGGAATAGATCTATCACATCTATTTGGGATTAAAAATTTTCTTTTTACCTTTGAATAATGATTATAGTTATAATAATTTTTATAATAATATTAATAACAATTATTATAAAATTAAATTAATAATTATATTAAATGATGATAATATTTATATTAATGATAATAATAATTATATTTATAATAATATCATTCTTATAATTATAATTATGAAAATATTATTAAAGTAATTATAATAATTATGATGATAAAAATAATAATTTCATGATAACTATTATTTATTATTATTATAATAAAAATAAATTTATAATTATTATTTACTATAATGGTAATAATTATAATAAAAAAAATTAATAATAATAATTAAATTTTAAGATTTGTGAAAAAATTGAAGATTGTTTAGGATGGTAAATATTGTTAGGGTATTTTGATATTTAGACTTTCTATCCCACTTTAGTATCATCCAGCAATTTGATAAACCAAACATAGGGTTAAGATATTCTTTAATCTCTTTTTATACTATGTTAATCCTAATCCGAATCCATTGTAATCTTGTCTATGAATTAAATGAGTCGTAAATGCACAAGTAAAAGCTCAAATTAAAGAGGTAAATGATAGGGAATGCAAAGATAATTATTGAAGTAGAAAATTTTCTTTTTATGACGAGGCTAACCAAATTTTGACTCAATTAATATTTCGAATACATGCAAATCATATCGTTCATATGATTCCCATATACCAAGTAAAGCTCAAAATAAATTTACTAATGTAATCCTTAAAAAAAATTATTTGCACTAAATAAGAAATTATATATGTGTTAATTGGGTGGAGCTATTGATTTGGATTTTACATTTTCCATAAATATAGAAATATTATACATCGTTTTTTTTTTTTTTAGTATCTTTTCTAGAACATTTAGAGCCTGCTTGTGATGGTTAAAAAACCAAATTATCACTTAATCAAAATCAGATTATAATTTAGTGTTTAAGTTATTTTTAATATTTAATTTATTCAGTACTTAGTAATCTTACTTAAAGTTTTGAATAAGATAAGAAGTGTTCGGTAAAATAGTGCTGAAATCAATTTAAAACTATTAAAATGACCAAAAAGGATATGAAGTATATAATGAGTTGTTATTTGTTTGGAACATTGACTTTTCACACTAATTTGGCAAACATAGTTTTTAACTTAATAAAATATAAATGAATTTATATATCAATAATTCAAATTTTGGATTATTTTATTTTAAATCAAAATCACTAATTTTGGATTTATCTGAATTTAAATAAAAAATCTAATAATAATTAGGATTATTTGAATTTAACTTATCCTCTAATGATAATAATATTTGAAATATTTGAATTTAAAATAAAAATCCAATGACAACAATAATTTGGATAACTTAATTTATTTAAAGTTAAAACTTAATGAGAATTTAATTTTAATTACATAACAATTTAAAGAAAACAAATATAACTTGGTCAATTGGTAAGAAAAGATAATAGAGAGAGGGAGATGAGAGAGAAGAGAGAAGAAGAATAAAGAGGTTATGGTATGGATAGTAACTTCAGAAAAAAGTAGAGATATTATGGACGTTTTGCTTTGGTCAACTCTAATTATAATCCAAAATTGATTTGAAAAGTTGGGAAGAACTAATTTATAAAAATCATCTTATAATCTACTTTAATCCACTTAATTTTGCTGTATAAATTGGAACCAAATAAGATTAATTTTTATAGAATAAAGGTAGTTTATAAACTGATTTGAAGTCTGTTTGGCTGATGAGATTAAAATGAGATTTGATTATTTAATTCTCACATGAAAATGCACAAAACATTTTAAATTTTAGAACAAACATTTTCTTTTTTGAATTTTGAGAAATTTCACTTGCAAAAAATTGAAATTATTGCATGATTTTTATTGAATAGTAAAGTCCGATGTCAAATATTATTTTTTAAAATAAAAATCTCCATAAACTTCATATAAGAAATTTAATCTAAATTTTGCCTATTTACAACTTAATCAACTAAACACACTAATTTTTAACTTTAAACTCTACAACATTTTTGCTCACAACTGTTTTAACACCCAACACTTAGGATTTTATAGATTTTGGTATAATTGGAAACCTAAGATATTATTGGAGTTCCTGTTGGATTGCAAATGAGTTGTTTGTGAAATTTATTATGAGAGTTTCATAGTTCTTTTATTTTTGCATTCTGCATTCCCCATAACGCCTGAGAAGCTCATAGACAAAGATGGGTATGGATGTTCTGTTCTTGAGGCTGTTGTATTATGAGTTACTAAGTCCATGGCAATTACACCATGGCTGGAACGGTGCTTCATCACTCACTGGTTGGTTTGATTCTCCAGTGTGCGTTCTAGGTGCTTGTTGTTAGTCCTTTATGGCTTTTCAATTCTTTTGTCAGTTTATATGTTGTTTTTTTTACTGCTTCTACATTGAAAAAATCCTAAGAATTTCGGCATTGCAAGCATTTTCAATCCGTAATAGAAATAGAAAGAGTAAAAACAATAAATTTTCATTCTCTTCTCAATGATTGCAATGCTTGAAATACATAAACTTCAACAGGCCAAATATATGACTAGCCTTAGTGGGGTTCAGATGCACATGAGAAAAGACTTACCACACTAGTTGTGATGGGTGCCTTATGTCGCTTAGTGACAACTTTTTTGGAAGTACGTTATCAGAGGACAACAAACACTACAATCTGCATGATCAGAAAGAAAGGCAATCAATCACAAATGGTACAACCACCTTAAGCTATGATGCTGGGTAATTAATCAATCTTGTTTCAATCATTATTCACATTTCTGTCTAATTTTGACTTTGACATCATTGATGAATTGGTGGAAGTTCTTTTCTGAGGATCCATCGGTGGATAATGCATTCTCTAGTGTCTTTTTCACCTCTTTGATGTTTTCCCTCAAATCGTCGGATAATTTTCCACTCATCAAATGATTGATCTTCTTTGACACTTCTTCCCTTGTCATACTCTTCTTATCACAAAGGTTAAGCCCAATCCTCCAATCATCGACCACTAATTTCCGATTTGTGAATTGATCAGTCAATAAAGGGTAACACAATAATGGAACATTGCACCATATACTTTCTAATATCGAATTCCATCCGCAATGAGTTAAGAACCCTCCGATTGCCGGATGAGAGATCACCGCATTCTGACAGCACCATGGGATAATCACCCCTCTACCCTTGATATCATCTTTAAATCCAACGGGAAGAAAGTCGGAATCATTCGAGCTCACAATATCAGGTCGCAGCACCCAAATAAAACTCACTTCACTTAGCAAAAGCCCGTACGCTATCTCCACCATGTCTCTTTTACTAGCATGAGCGTAGCTACCAAATGAGACATACAAAGCTGACCCATGAGGGTTTGTGTTGAGCCAGTTGGTGCAGTCAGACTCGGACCAAAGGCTCGTGGCCACAACACTCTTGGTGAACCCAGTTGGGAAAATAGGCCCAATTGCATATATTTTCTGCCTTTCTTTCAAGGCTGAAATTGTTTTGGATTCAATCTCTTGCACTGTGTTGCAAACAATGATATCTGCTCTCCTCACGTCCTCAAATGCCTTGAAAATTATCCGATGAACCACGGTTGATATATCAGTAGCTTGAAGATATGACATCAAGTCCTTTGGTTCTATTGCTTCAACACCCGGTACATAATTGATGGTATCCTCACGATTATCTAATAAAAACATTTCTGATACAAAATCAATTTTACAAACACAAACTGTTTTTTTTTTTTTTTTTAACTTAACTTTTGTTTATAAAAAATCTAAGTTATTTTATAAATTCTCCCAAACTAATAATAGTTAAGATATAATAAATGTTAATTAATTTAATTGATATAGTAAATTATCGTCGTTTAAGATCAGAGATTGAGGGCAGGGCATCATAAGAGAGTGAATGTGCAGTGCATAAGCTGAATAGACTTCCAATGAAACAGAAAAAAGAAGTTCAGGTATAACAAGAGGGTACATACCAGTAGAAGCAAAATGACCATTACTTCTTAAGAGGTCCAAGTGATAGTAGAGAGTTAAAACCAAAGCTGGTTCAGTCCAAAACGAGACATTAACAAGTTTGTACTTGTTTGATATCATTGAGGACCAAACATAAAAGGTGTCTGAGATCAAGCAATTGATTGGTGGAGAGTTTGATTGGGTGCAGATATTATTTGCAACAAGTTGATCAATATGAGCTGAGAAGACATGTAAAATTCCCTCCATGAACTGGTCGTGGTTGAGGGATCGATCGAATCCTAGTGGAAAACCATCACTAACCGTAGTGTAACGTATGTCTAGACCGGATCTACGTGCTTCAGTGAAGATGTCATGATGAGTAGATTGGTGGGTTTTGGTTATTTGGTGGTGGATTGATTGGGTGTTGACAAAGGTTATAGTGAAGCCATTTGTTGCAAGTTTCATGGCAAGATGGACAAAAGGGATTACATGGCCTTGGAGAGGGTAAGGTATCATGATAGCATGAGGCTTTTGTTCATTGTTTTCCATATCTCTGTGTGTATGATTTGGTTGTTTTTGTGTTTGAGAGAAAGAGAGAGAACCAAGATTATGGTTGGCTAGCACTCCTCCTGGCTAGTATTCCTCCTATAGCTTGGCCTAATTTTATTATTTGAAGAATACTTAACTAATAATTGAAAACTTCGTTTATGAGGAAGTATATACCTCTAAGAGATCAACTCCTCGTCACTTGCAAGATAAGTGTCCAATTATAACCGTTGGATGGGGTATCAAGGATGACAGCGGAGAAGAGAAGAGAAGACCACAAACATACAACGCATGGGGCAAAGATATTTTAAGCTAAAATTTGGAAAATTTTTTGTTATGTATGTTTATAGACTCAAAAGTTTTATTGATAATGCTAATATAAATGTGATATTTAAAAAATAACATTATCAAAAAAATTTTAAAACCACTAATAAAATTTTAATTGATTTAAAATATATATCTTAAATCAGAACAAATCATATATTTCTTTTAAATTGACATTATTTTTATACTTTAAACAGTATATTAGTAAATTTAAACCATGTCAAAAAGCTTAACTAATAATTAAGAATGTTACTTCAAAAAATAAAAAATAAAAATTTAATTGACTTTTGATCAGTTCATTTTGAAACGTTAAAATTTAGTTTTAAAATTTGACAGTACTAAAAGATATGCCACGTGTCTATTATAAGTCTCAATATGTAGGACAAAGCTCTTTTATAAATGGACCTACAAATCTCTGGCCTTGATCTCTTCACTTTTGGAGGTACTTCAATAATTGTCAAGTAATTTCTTCTATTCTCGTATCTTTTCCGACTATTATAATTTTCATCTCTTCTTTTCAAACTCTCTTCAAATAGGCTTTGTCGCTACAAATCCACCCCACCCCACCATATCTTGTCGTACCCAGCTAAAAATGGCAACCACTATTTTTATTTAAAAATTAAAATAAAAATTAAATTTTTAATAATATTAAATATTACATTGATAAATTTAAATTTGAATATCTTATATTTAATAATGTAACATTCAATTTATTATAAACTTGACTCTATTTTAATTTTCAAATGAAAATGATCGTTATCCTTTAAAAAAAAAATACTTGAAACAACTCGGGGCAAGAATCAAGAGAAGATAATGAAAACTAGTACTAGTATATCAGAGAAGCGAAATGAATGAAAGAAGTTTTTTGATAATCAGTAGCCATCTTCTACGAAATTGCACCAAAGCAGAAGCAAGTTCAGCAGAGAAGTAACACAAACGTTAAAGGGCGTCATAGAAAAAAGAAAAAAAAAAGGAAAAAAGAAAACAAAAGGGTCATTTGCGTCAATTAGGGTTGCATATTTTATCACATCATCAGCTCTTAGTCTTAGAAAACAATACACAGAAAGATACATAAATAAAAGTTAATAACTGTATCAAGTTTTTCCATGTCCACTTCTGTACAAATGGTGGCCACTCCTTGATCAGTTAGTGTCTATACGTGGCCAGAATTCTCTTGGCAATTTGGCACCCTTCCGTCAAGTCAGATAAACTGGAAAATGACTTAGTCGCACAATTTCCACATTAAACGACAAAAGTTAATGCTTTCTGAGAAAATATCATTTTCTAACATCCAATTTGGCTATAATTTCAAACCTCACTGCCAATTTTGAAATCTGCAAAGGAGGTAGTTTCTCGAGGTTCAACTGTTGAAATCTGTTCCTTGTCCAAACTGAAAAATGAGCAATTTTGAAATGCATCCAGACTGCTCGCTATCAGACGGTTCAAACCTCCAAGGCTATCGCCTAGAATCAAATCCTCACTATGATATTTAGAAGATGGTATATCCAGATCTAATGGTCCTAATGAGTCGGGCTGCAAAGTGGAGAACATGAAATCTGGTCAACCAACTATCCACAAAATCTCACTACAAAAGTTTCAATAATTCAAATAATCTATGGCTTACAAATTTATCACACTAATCCTTATGGACAAGCACATTAAAACTGCAGCAGCAAAACAACCTTGCCTCTTCTGTGAAATGAAAAGGGTGTCATAAGGATATGAAAAGATGAAAAATACCCAGTATATATCTGTTAGCCCACTGAAATTCTTTGCCAAATTGTTCACAATGTGTGGATCAGATGGACACTCATCCATAGGATCTTCACGAGTAGAATATTCCATAGCCCCCAATACATCAGGCAACTCCTGCAGGAAAGTTTGAAGAGATGTTATACATGGTTTTACTTTGCAAGTCACTACTCCAGGCGATGAAATTGCTTGCATAAAATATGACTATAAATAATACCTCGACCAAGCAACCGGAGCCCACCAAGTTCACTCTGTCAATCTGTTCGCAGGCCCCTGGAGAAGCAACACCTGATGATCTAAGAACATCTGGACAATGAACAGGATTATTTTGAAATGAGAAGGCATCACATGTTTCTTCAGCATCCCATATGGAAGATGAATGCGACGCCAATGTTGATGGAAGTCCCATCTTGCTTTGGTGTCTAGATATATGAGCCGCAATGGCAGCATCAAATGAATCACAGCTGAATGGAGTCTGCTGAAGACATTGAGAGCTTTCAGAAGCAGGCCGGTCAATGCAGTCAGCTTCCATGCTGTGAGGCACTTCTGAGAGTAGATCTCCAACACTTATGTTGGTAAGACTATCAGCCCACTCCCCAGCTGATAGTGCAGTAGCATTGGTTAATTGCATATCATCCTATGTATACATGGCAAATAACTAGTTCAGAACAATGGTATGATAAATATGGATATTATTCATGGCTAATAGATTGACTAAGCAATAGGTGCTACCATAACTTAAAAAATGAGATTAAATTATTAGATTGATAAAACTAAAACCTAAATCAAACTTAGACTCTGTCTGCTTTAAAGGAAATCTATTCTCAACAGAATTTGGGTTTTCCATCCCAGAATAAAATAAAATTTGAATTATACCAAACAACATTTTATTGTAAGGTACTTATCACCAAAAAAAAAAAAAAACTGTGTGAAGGGGAAAAATTCTTCGTTTCTGTCAAGGCAACAAGAGATAATTTACCACCTTTACAAGATTCTACAAACAAAAAGGGTTACAAAGGAAAGTTTCAATCAATCAGCAGTAGTACGAGCTACATTATAAAGCAGAGGGCTTTTTCCACTAGAGTAAAGCAGGATAAAGGCAAACAAGAAATGTCGTATTGATAGGATATATTTAGAAAAGAACTGAAAGCAAATCAAACATGAGATGAACAGGAGAAGACCTAAGTAGTTACAATGAGTGGTGAAAAACAGAAAGTTGACTGAAATCCCATATACCATGGAAAGACTAGTGGCAAACGCTGGTCAAAACATGTTATCTACAAGTAAAAGATCCTAAGAGGTTAATATGAGTTCTTAAACAAATACTGAATATGATATATGCGGGCTCTCAAAAAAACATGTTATAAAGTTGCATCATGGGGCAGAATTACTGTTGCCAAACCCTAATTTATGGATAAAATAACTAGGCAGCATTAGTAAGTTTGACCTAACGTTACGTACATTAGAATAATAGCACTAATAATAGCTTAGTTTCAAGGTCCTCAGTAGTGCACAAGTTAATAATCTGCCTGTGTTGAAAGTGTCACTAGATTTAGAAGTAAGGAAAAAGAGTAAAGATATTTACCGCATCTTCCAACTGTCTGGTGGAAGTCCCATTTCCTGTCTCCTTTCTATTCATGGGCATACCAGTCAAGGTGTGTGCAAGAGTGTGGTTTCTGTCACATGAGGTTAGTTGAATCTTGTTGGGATCCACAAGTTTCTCAGACTGATCATTAGGTGAAGGCACAGACATGGTTACTGATTCCACCATCTGCACCTTCCTATTTTCCATATTCATATCAAGTTCAACTGGACTGCAGGAGGGTAACAATGGTGCTTGTGATGTTAAAAGCCCAGCCATAGTAGTGGAAAACCAACCATACCTTCAAAAAGAGTTTCCAAATCAGTGATTATGTTTAGTGCACTAAAATTGAAGCAATACATTTAAGATTAAAGAATATGAGAAAGGACCTCAAGCGGAATACTGAGGGACTTCCAACCATTGCATGGACATCCGCTGCACTGACAATGGAGTCCTGAGTCCATCTCTGATAACTCATCAGGTTTTCCTTTTGAGTGCTGTAAGAAAAAAGCATTAACTCTCCCAATGCTATACTCGAGTTTCCCCATTTGCGGGTGAGATGCTCCAATACAGATGATATCTTCTTCCGAGTACTAAGAGTAAGCTCCAGATGCGGATTATGTTTATCCTGTGAACAGATGAAGATCCTATAATTAACTCTACACTGCTCGGCTACTAAAACTTCATTCTACATCAAAGTCATCAATACAATTTCCTTTTACACTCACCATTTCCAAGGCTCTTCGAGTAGCATCATCAATCGGAAATAACTGGAGTTTCAGTTTCGCAGAAGAGTGCATATTGCTCTCAACAAAAAGATGTTTATAAGAGGTAGGTAGAGGGAGCAGATGTTTTTCAACAGGGTCAAGAGCTTTTTTCCCTGCGATTAAGATGGAAAGATCAATCTCTTCAGGCTACTCACACATATGTCCTGAATTCAATTCCTTCCAAAACAAAAATGGTGATAATATCCAACGTCACCTGGTTTACCTTGGTCATGATCAACCTCTTTATCAGATGCTGTCCGCTCCAAATGCTCAGCAGCATCAGCGACCAAAGAAACCCCAGCCATTGCAGCCTTTTCCCATTTCTTATATGCAGCTGATGAGGCAACACCTGCTAAAAAAATAAGTTACAACTAGAATGATACAAAGGTTCATATTTGGAACTTGCCAATGTGAACATAAAATTTGGAAACATTCATCTTAAAATGTCTTGACAGAAGACGAACTAATAATATCAACACTGACAATGACGAGGACTAGAAAAGTACTGTCCAATGGCTCTTTCAGCTACATTAAAGTCAATATCTATGACAATACCACACAACATTCATATGTTACCTACCTCTAAGAGAGATATTCCAGTGCCACAATAATGCCATAACATCATAATGACTAGCACAAACAAAATAATATGAACTCTGCTTGATTCTGATTACCAAAAATAAAATGCATCTATTCATAACATTTATGTCTCAGCACAAGACTTGGCCTGATAGCTTGAACAGAAAATATAAATATTAAATGGAATTTTCATATCAGTTCAGACTTCAAGAAACAACAGTTTATTTAATTTCAAGCATCCTACATTTCAAATATGACATAAAAGTTTAATCTATTTTCCAAAGTCCACTACTCAACTATACTTAGCTGTATGAAGTGAATATTTACATGCTTGCATCACTGCTCTTACAGCTTAATACCAGAAAATGTGAGGAACCAAAAAAGTGGATCGCGACAAGATAAGGATATGAATGAACTTTACTCTGATAAGGTTGTCAATGCAACTAATCCTTCAAAACTTTATCAGAGTGAAAAAATAGCATAAAGATAACGTACATTTTTCTTTATAATTATAAAGAGATCATACATTGAACCTTATTTTCTTTATCTCCAGAAGACCAGCAAAAAATAAAATGATTATAAGTGAAGAACCTTGTAGTTTCACAAAAAAATAGATGGGGGGAAGTACAAAAAAGAAGCACCTGGTTTCCGTCGTTGCCTTGCAGCTTTCACTGTAGTCAAGTCCCCTTTGTTGTTAATACGATTAACGCCTATGTTAACATTCCGCTTAAAGGATCCTTTTCCAGGTCCTAATTTTTGAATGTTTTGGCTGTCAACGAGAACCAGTTTCACTGGGCAGTTATCTGGTCCTGTTTCTCTACTCAGATTTGAGACATTGCTTGGAGCTGTAGGTGAACAGTTTTCTCCTTGGGAAGGTCGTTTCCTTCCATTTTTCTTCCGGTCTTTCAAGAGTTGGTGTTCCTATATGGGAGAGGTAGGTTGGTAAGTCCAGCACACGCGAGTGATGTCAAGTTTCACACACGGTAAAGCATTAAAGAAAGAAATATAGACAGCAATGACTAACCAAAGCTTCTATAAATATCTTGAACCTTCGGGGTTTCAGGTGAAGTTTTGAGGCTTTGCAGCTATATTTTTCCAACAAAGACCACCTGTAAAATAAGTCAGAAAATATTAAGAGAAAACAATAAAATAAAATGATAAATGTGACTCTGATCGATACAAATAAAAGTTTTCCAAAAGAAAAATAGTATTCATACTTTTCAAAAACTTTTGCTAGTAAATAATGATAAATTTTTAAGGGAAATAAAAAAATAATCACAATCGTTTAAACCATGAGATTCACAACTACTTCCCTAATGAAGATGTTGCAGCATATCACATATGCCATCAATAATGAATAGAAAACTTCAAAATTAACATCATTATATAGAAAACAGTTATCCACAACTTAGTAACAGGAAAGCCCATTCATATGATGAAGGTTGGGCTGAATGTATCCCCTCTTAATAAAAGCAAATTTTATCATGCTTCCAGAATTATTTAAAAGCTGCTAATCACTTGACGTGTGAAATGAAAATATGTCTGTGTGTGAGTAACAACAAAAAGGTCAACCAACTTGTCATTACTATTACCATCGAAGCATTGCAGCATTTGTATCCTTAGAGTTTTTGGCATCCAGACTCAACTCTGGACCCAACAGCTTGTTCATACGCCGTACAAGGCGATAGTAATAATGTCTGACCTACAAATCACAAAAAGAATAAAAAATAAATAAAAATCTAAACGAGAATAGAACACAGAAAAGACTTGCAAACACCTAATAGAAATAGTCAGAACTAAAACTTGCAGTAACTCACCTGATCTTTGTTTTTACTTTGGACACGACAAGTGATCTTCTCAAAATTCTGCAATCAAGGAGCAACAAATTTAGGGAATACATAAATCCAACTAAGAATGCAAAATCCGCATCATTGGAAACATGCCTTGCCAACTTGTCGCAATGCAGAGAAGAAACTTTCCTCCTCTTGATGTGTCCAAGCAGCCCATTGCCGTGTCGGTTTTTTAACTGCATGTAGTGTTTGAATAACCATCAAAATACAGCTTGCAGCTTCCTATCAGGTTGCATATTGAACAGATCACGTAACATAAGTATATAAAAAGTTAGAAGAACCATAACATACCAGGAAGGTGGGGCGCAACATTATCAGGACTTGATGAGGCTACACCAGGATCTCCATCCTGACTTGAAACATTTACCTGATGATGGGGTGCCTCAAAGTCCAATGATATTTGTGTCTCCATTGGCATGCCTTGAAAAATCACAAAAACACTAACTATTCATGCTCTTGAGATCCCAAACTTCAGAGTAATGCCCCTTTGAGGGCAAAGCCCAAATTCAATGATCCTAATCATAACAAGGGAAGACAATCTTAACATCCAAAAAAAAAAGCAAGAAAGAGAGAACTCAAATTAATATGAGATCAGAAGCCAATCTGATCATATCATATATAAGCATGCTCCCGCTCAAGAGAGCACCTGCACTAACAAAACATCAATTCATATTCAAAACCATGCACCAAAAAATGAATTTGATAACAATTGATTCTGATACTAAAAGAGACCACATTCTTTTACAATGTTCCCAATTCAAATGCTAACATAAACCCTAAATAGCAACAAATTCTACCTCCAAAACCTACATCAACGAGCATATAATCAAATATAGCAAAGTGAAGCAACTAACAAAGCTTCTAACAATCAATAACCAAAATTTTAAAATAAATTAAGAAAGCCCTTTTTGACAGCTGAGAAAATGCATGAAAATAAAATACATTGGAATTTCATATCTCAAGTTTGCAAGACCCTAGACAGCAAAACCTCAACTGAACAATGGCTAAAACAACTAATTGACTAAGTTGTATTGAACTTTTCATTTTAAATCAACTAAACAAGTAAAAAAAAAAACCATAATAATTAGTATAAATTTTACTTGCTTTAGTTTTCCCTATCTTTCTCACCAACCAAACAAGAGCTAGGGTTTCGAACTACAAAATTAGTCAACAAAAGCTTTAAATCGCATAAAGAAATGAATCTGAGACTAAGTTGGAGTAACCACAAAATTACCTGAGAGAAAGAGAGAGAGATGTATCGAAGAATCCAGGAAAACCTAAGAACTGCAAGCACGAGCTCCAGATTTTGGACAAAGCGAAGCAATTGATACCGGAAAGAATCTTCTGACAAACGCCTACCGTTAGGGAGAAAGGAAAAGAAACGATTTTTCTTTTGTTCTTTTTTTACTTTAGAGAAAAGGAAAATTGAAAAAAAAAGAAAAGAAAAAAAGGAACGTTATTAGTTAACTCCAAGGATGAAAAAAGAGATAAAAAAAGAAAATAGGGATATTGAGGTTTTTTTTCCTCTTTGGATGGAGGATATTATTGAGTTATATATAAAATCAAATTTTATTTTAATGAACAGATTTTGCTACCAGATGGGTCAAAAGCAAAAATGAACGACCTAATAATCTTTTCACGTTTCTGTGTTTTATGACTAACTGCAATACGTGGCAAGTTAATAGAAATTTATTAACTGGAATACTCTATTACCCTAGCAAAGTACATCGATTAAGCATCATTTGGATCAAATTTAAATAAAGTAAAAAAATCACTTTGATCAGATTTAAATCTAATACCAAAAGATGTTTTAATTAGATATCATAGTTCAACCTATTGATGCATTAAATAATGATTTATGTGTCCATTTAAAACAGTGTTGCTCTTCAAAATATATTGTAAGGCTGCAGATCTAAACTATTATTGCATTGGGGGGAGACTAGTTTTGATCGAATCTACTCCAGTTTCTATTTGCCTGCCAAAAACTGGATCTATTGATAACAACTTGGTACTGGTGGCAATGGAGGAAGTTGCAGTACTAAAGCCAGAGGACATGCACGCTGTCTTTGCTTTTGATCACTGGAAATGGAGGAAAAAGCTGGATACGTTATTATCAAGGGTCAACAAAATGACAAATAAATAAATCTCTTTTAATCCAAGATGCACATCAGCTCAAAGGGATATTTGGTCATGAAATTCTGTATCAAACTTACAAGGAAGAAAGAGCATGATGTTGAAGAAAAAGTTCGAAAGGAAAAAGGAGGAAAACTAAGCATAACCTCCAAATGGGGAAGCATTCATGCCTTCTCCTCTCCCTTTTTCACTTTCTTAAGTTTGTTTTATACACTACTGATGAGATAATTGCTGTCAGTAGCTGTCCTAATTAGCCCTTCCAACACCAATATACTCAGCATTGAACTTGTATGGTCATTCATCCTTTGAACTTGTATGGTCGTTCATCCTTCAATTTCTCGTGATTTTCTAGCATGCTAATTTTCTCTGCACATAATTTTCCAATTGCTTCCAGTGTATGGTTGTAAGCAATTTTCCAGAAATGCAGCAGCATATACTTATCTGCCCGCTCCTCACAGCCCTCGTGAGGTCTACTTCCATCATTATGCTAATGCAATGGACAACACTGAGAGCACAAACAACACCACAGTTGTTAGTAGCAGCAGAAAATATGCAGCACCTCACTAGTAAATTACAATTACAAGAAAGCATGACAAAAAGAATCACTCACCTCCAAGAAAGGTGGTGCCCTACTCCCACTGAGATTGAGTTGCTCTACAAATGATATTGGGAAGTCTGAGGATCTATGGGCTAGTTTTATTGCCAAAAATTTAGCCAGCTTTTGCACATGAACAACTCAGTAAGTTCATTTGATACTGGTGCATTTGAAAAGCATTAGTCTGTACACGGGGGATCCTCGATCTATAACATGTTGCTCCCAATCTGATCGAACTTCAAAAGGATTCTCCTCAAGCCACATTGCTTGGTTAGTTTTGGCATCACATTGGTCATGCACGAGAACAAGTTTACCCTTCCCATATTGCAAATATTGTTCTTTCATCCTCAAAGTAACTGCTTCTGTGTCAGATTGTAGAAAGACCTAGAAAATATGAGAGTATAAGTAGGCTTCATCCTTATCTAGCATACTGCTGAGAACATCTTCCCTGCCTAAATATAAAGAACAAGCTGTAGCAGTCAAGCCACAAAAGGGAATTCCCAATTTAGCATTGATAATTTTTGGGATTTACTGATTGGAGGGACAAAGATGGGAAGGAAGCACGCCCGATTTCTGAAATACAAGATGGATGGCATTAGTTGATAGCTAGCTGATTTTCTGAGGTATATTTCAATGCAAAATTGACAACTAGATATTGCCCACATACTTGATCTAACCTCAATACTACAAAAGGCTTGTAACATATGAATATCAAATCAGAATGGTGATAAAAATGGGTTACCTTTCCATCATATGCAAGGAGATCAGCCACAGCTTCAATTAATGACTTCTGCAGCATCCTCCATCTATTTTCTGGTTTGTTAAAATCAGGGTTTGGACACTACACAGTGAAAGAATCATGCTTACATTTCAAATACATAAAGAAATTCATTACAGTTGATCCAGAAAAGGAATAAAAAAAAGAATAAATAGTGACTCGCTGTCATGATATCATCCAATTTGCATTACTTTGAAATCTATTGATCTACTTCAACATTATCTTCAATGAGAAAGAATAAGATGATAAAGAGAGCAACTTAATCAATCACTTCTTTCCAACCTCCAAAGAAAGGCAGCTGGTTCATTTTAAACAGTGTAGGATGAGTGGTGGTGGTGGTGGTACAAGCAAGAATGGCAGTGCCAACAAATTGTGTTGCGAATGCATTTTACTAGCGCTACATTTCATAATCCATTGATGGAAGTAATATAAAAAGTTAAAAAGTTTGATCTTATTCTTTATTTTCATGTCCAATTGGCAAATCAAATTGAAATTAGATATGTTATTGCTCTACATGTATCAAGACCACAGCCAACTGTCCTGGGTAACTAGAAACTATGGAACGAAACGTTGATGTTGCATTTGTTGCTATGAAATACCTGAAACGAACAGCAACAACAACATAGTTATGATGATGGAACAAGAAAACAAGTTCACAAAATTTGTAAGACAATTACAAGCATTTCTGACCAGCCATGAAAATTGGAATCAGTAACAAAGGGTAACGTAACATTTGTGCAGTACTAAAGGCAACAGCTCATACCCATTCTTTATGCCAGACTAATGAACAGAATCCAGACAACGCTTTACAAGCTGAAAAAGTTGAAATTTTAAAAATGAACAGGAATAAACTTAAGAACAGAGGGAGAATATGAATCTTATGGAAAGCAGAAACCTTGCCGTTAATCTCTAGACTAAGAAAATTCAAATCCATCTTTCCAGCCATTCTCAGAATAAACATTCCATTACCTGCATTTATAATCCAAATGCGCGAGGAAGAACCAGCTATTGCAGAATTGTTTTTCTTTTTCTTTTCTTTTTTCTTTGTAAAAGGACCATTAGTTATCATCATAAAATCAATCCACAAAGTGAGAATATGAAAAGAAATTATAATGTTTTTAAATAAGATATCTTTACAACTACACTACTAGTCCTATGCTGTGCACATAAATTTATTTCATCTGCATTATCTTTTTCAGCACTCCTTCATGAAAACATTATATGATAACCCTTTTCCTAAACATTCATAGACATTTGGAACAACTTTTTCAAGGAAACTAAATCACATGAGCAATAGGGGGAAAATATACCACTTCCAATATCAACAACCAAAGGTTGGGCTGGATTGCAATAGGCAGCCTTCCAATCAATTTTGAATGGGTCTGCCTGCACAAAGTATCAATACTTCTAGAAATTAGAATAATACCCCAAAAACAGTACTGTACAAACCCAAACGTTTTAGCAACTTTGGCCCCATGAAGTGAGAATTGGAAGTCAGATCCTACTCCTTTACGTGAAAGGATAAATTAAGATTATCTGGCCTTCAGAAGATCCAGAGACTTGGAAAGATACTACCATAGAAGTATGCAATTGAAAAGCATTGCCTTACTGGCTCTTGCAGTTACAACTATGGCATTGCCTAGAAAGGAAGCCAAAGTCTCAAGCAAATGTAATTAACACAAATATATAGAAGGAGACTGGAGAGGAATACATCATAAAATTGAAGAAAACTCTCTGACGCAAATTCTAAACGTCAATATTAAAGTGAACTTCATATGCTAAATGCCAACATTAATATAATAATATGAGCAATGATATAACAAAAACCACAAAAATTGCTTAGGAGTGACTACACTTAGGACATCCAACAATTTGGTCCATTGGCTTATTTAATATGTAGAATTCTAACACCCATAGAGAAGTCTTATTCAGATCTAATTGATGTGGCAGACTTCTATCATCCCATGTAGATTTAACTAAGCCTTAATCCAAAAATAGTTGGGAGTGGCAACATGTGCCACACCAATCATGATCAGATCTCCTCTAATCTTATTCTGGGTAAACCATAGATGAGTTTATTGTTCATTCACATCAACGTTATCCAATGATCCTAAAGATTAAAACAATCTCTACGAAACTGGTTTTTAACCACACCTGTATAGATCAAGTGGCCAAGACCATTGAATAATATCACATTCTCCTCTGAGAAATCTTAATAGGAAAACCTTTCAATGGCAAATCTGAACATGATGGGGTGTGGCACATGTATGTAAGAGACAAAATGACAAATTCATTCCATTATACAGTCTTTGGTGGAAATATTCTTCTCTCAATTATCTTACATTAAAAAAAAAAAAAAAAAAAAAAACCTATCACATGGTATACCCAAGCATGATGGCCTGACCACACACAAATGTAATTGAAAAAATTACAGCTCTCATTATATTCTAAAGTCCTCATTGAAAACATCTTCTCTCAGCTATCTTGTTGCAACATCACAATGAAAAGAGGGAAACTTTATAAAACGTACTCTATCTAAGGCCAAAACCCCAGGAAGCTTTCTTCCTTTGAGAAATTTCCATGCAACTGAAGCATTCTCTACCATATTAAAAACTGGGACAGAACTTGCTTGCTTCATCATTGCACTGCATGCCATGTTCCCGATAACAGTTATTTCAGAATCACTTTGACTTAGTTTACAAAGAATTTGAGGCAATTTAGGTGCTCCATTTGTTTATGAACTTGAGGACCTGAATTTCACAGGACTGATCCATATAATTTTCTGCAAACATTGAGAAGAGTGTCAGGTTCCGTCATCAAATATAAACAGATGCATGGAAAATAAAAAGTTAGTTATAGTTATTTCTCCATTAGGGCCCATTTTTCATTATAACACCCCCAATAAGAAAGACTTATGGCAAAATCTAAAATATTATTGACCATACACTATTATCATACTACAAAACACACAACTGCAAACGTGTGAAAACAAAAAAGTATGATGGATGCTTGTGAACACGATAACCAGGAATATAAAGCAGAAAACATTTGCATTTCGGGGGTTATGTTCAGCATACTTATTTAGATAGAGATAAATTTATACCAACATGTAGTAACTATCTTGAGTGTAAAAATCTTGTCGCTGAATGCCAAAATCATTGACTGCAGTCACTAGCAAGAATTACTTTGGCCCCAGCTTCATGTAAATATTTAATTGTGTAAACTGCATTGGAAACTGATTGAAAGCGGTGGTCTAGTTCTTCTCCAAGCAAAATTTTAGAATCAAATCTGACCATGACAACTTTACCAACAAGTTCCTCCTTTGGAATTCTTCTTAGAGCTTGTATGGGTGGGAAGCCCTTTGATTCTACTCCATCGCAAACTTTAGCCCAAAAGCAAAATCCAATCGAGAATGTTCACTAATATCACACCCAACACACAAACAAAGATTTTATTCAGAAGTTTAAATGATTTAATCAGATAAAAAAATTTAGCTAAGAATTCATGACTGGTAACACAAGATAAGATAGCATTAAGTTTCCTTAAGTGATGGAGGATGCATGGAAAAGGAATATGGAGGTTTTAAATATGTAGTATATTTTGTAGTAATATATTATGGTGATATTTTAGGTTTATTTGGTTTTCTTATATGTTTATGTTTTGTGCCTATATACATGAGAATCCTCTTTTGTGTAACTTAGGCATAGATTGGGGAATTACATATGTTGTGTTGATTTTTTGATCTTTATGCCCTAACTATCAATATTATTTCCCTAGCATTTTGTATTCTTCCTAGCACTCTCTTTAGCGTTCAGTGTGTTCTGCATCATTAAGTTTATGCCCATTTAAAAGTTAATTCCAGACCATATATAAACAAAAGACTCTTACAATATATATATATATATAAACAAATGTCACCCAAGCCAAATAGAAAAAAATGAATAGCAAAGCATTGTACTAAAATCAAAGAACAATTGAAGTATTGTACATACACTTTTCTTGAAACTTAAATGGATGGAACATCTGCTTTTCTTGAAATTTGAAAAGGTGTACATAGTGAACAATCTAACACAGAAAATTGTTGTATTCTAGTTCCACCACAAGTATATCTGGAACACGAGCACTCATGTTCGTACAGGAACAGTATCGGAATGGTTTTCATGTAGTAGTCAAGGCACATCAGGAGGCATATGGAGATTGGGAATTTAATTACTAGATGAATAAACAGCCTATTATGATTCATTTGATTATCCTCATATTCCTATTTAGTTAACTTAACATCATGAGTTTCTAGTGTTAAATCAATGACATGCAGCCCGTTAAGAAATGTTTCCTATTATGTTAGCCTTCCAAAGATGCTCAATATTGCTTTGATGGCTGTCTATACTTGTGACTAGGATTATCATCAGAGATGGTATGCAAATCATAGATATGGTCAGATATAAACCAGGCTATTCTTCTATTAAAAACCAGTCTATTAACCATGCAATAACCACCAAAACGGATATGTATCATGATATGACATGCTCTTTAACTAAAGAGATATTGGAATCACTGATGATAAATGATAGAAGGTTTAACCAAGTAAGTACAAGAAGAAGAAAAAATTGTTCTCCACAGAAAAAGCAATAGAAACCAATAAATTACCTTATTTTCACGTGAACTTTTCACATAATTTACCACCTCCAAATTACCTGCGAAGAAACAACTTCAAATAGTTGAACACAGTAAAATGAGAAAAATAATAAATAAGCCGTACAAATAATTTATTCGAAATCAATAACCTTGCAAGGATGATTGAATAACACGGTGATTTTGGGGTTTATGTTTTCTGGTATTTGAGCATGATTGATGTTGAAGCAACGTCAATGTGCTGCTTGGACTGTTGTGAAAACTTTGTTTGCTAAATAAGGGAGTTCCCTGAAGTAGAATCAGAAGCTGACTCATATCCTTTCGCCTCTCTCTCTCTGCAGACCCATCAAAGAGCTCCTTGAAGTAACAGTAGAAACACGAAATAAAATATCCAAAATAAACAAAAACCCATCAGAATTAAGCAGGTAGTGTGACAAATCACTGCATAATTAGTTCAAAACACACTGGTTTTGATTATAAGCAGAAGGCATAAAAAGAAGTACTAATAGATAGTACATGGATAACATAGAGAAAAAAATTGAAGAACTACGTAACCTGTCCTCAAAGTTACAATCTGCTACCCATTTCCGAGCAGAGAAGGTTTCAGTGAACTTCGTAGACTCCTTGGACTCATTCGGATAACGGTCACAGACCAACGGGGCTGTACAAACATGGAAAAACTAGGTAAAGACCGTAAAGTGGTATAGACAAAAACGGCGCGTTTGACAACTAAAACAAGTGCTAATGGGTCGCGTATAAAACGGCGCCGTTTGGTACCCGTCTCTTTTTTATATTTTGACAAAGGTAGTGGGAGATCGTCGACAGGACAAATAGTCTCTCTGCTTCCTAGATTTCACTGGAGGCTATCCACGATCCGAGATCGAAAAATTAGAAAATACTAAGAAAAAAGAAAATTTTATTTAAAAGATGACTTTAGGTTTCACTATTGGAGTCTTTGCAGTCCTAATTCTAGCTCACGCGGCTTATTCAACCGTTCAATGTAATTCCCTCATCCAAAAAATTTAATTGTATATATGTTTGTTGATTTGGTGGTTTTTTATTTATTTTATTGTTTTGATTTGAGTTACAGATAGGGGGCTGTTGAAGATAATGGAGGAAGAGTTTTCAGGCCCTCCCATGAATGTGAGGCTTTAGATGGTTTTTTCTTTTCTTTTTTTAAATGGGGTCTTATATTAGGTTTTATTTATTTTTATGTGTGTTTGCAGGTGGTGTTGGAGTTGATTATAGGGTTAGTTTTGTGTATGTGGGCAGCGCTAACAGTGCCCGGGAAATTTCTGTCCATACACCCCGACTCCGAGGAAAACAGGTGTGTTTCTTTTGACTTTTAATTGATTTATGGTTCATAATTTGTGTCAATAGAATTTGGAGTAAACAATATCCAGCTTGTGCTGTTTTAAGTGAGGTTTGATAATTTGCATTTTCTATTACTTATGCTGGTCTGATTTGCAATTACTAGAGGTTGCAATCTTAGTTTAACAAAAATCATATTGAATTCTTGAAACTGAGTAGGCCAATTACCATCTAGTAGCAATGGACCTTCTGGCATTTGAGGTTGCTATCTATTGCTACTTAAATTTTCATTTACCAAATTGATAGTTTGATTCCTCATTTTTTTTCTTTATTAAAAATTGATATAAGTTTGTATTTGCAAACTCATGCTGTGTTATGCAAGTGAAGTTTTGGAAAAACCAAAATGCAAAGGAGCTTATTTGAATTATATGGTTGAGTCAATCTGTTCTATTTGGATATCAACTCAAATCTGTAAGCCATTAAACCCTTGCTTCAAATTATTTGGTCTGCTTTTGGGCCATTGCTATTTTTGAAGTTTTAGGTCACTTGAAGTCTTAGGCCATCGTTGGATTGATTCTCTAGGGAGAACACGGATAGCCAACCATTGCATAGCTCGTTAGAATATCTTATTAGGGTAAAGTGACTGCCCCGGAGGGAACCACCCGATTGCAGATTTGAAATATTAGAGCATGGATATCATGGTATCATCAGGTGCAATGTTAATATCACGAATCTTTTTCTTTTTTGGCTCAAAAATCAATAAATAGCTGGAGGTTATATAGAAAAAGCAGGAAATTAAAAGAAAAGAAAAAGAACAATTGTAATGAGAGTTAAGGGAGAATGAATCTAATTTTTGACTACTATGGAAATCCACGGACCGCCTGCCTACATTTCTTTTAGCTTAATTGTTCCACATAACATATGTGATAGTGGAATCTGCATTATCTTTTCATAGGATGATAAACATATTACCATTCTTACAGTGCATTTTGATTCTCAAGGTGCTCTTCACATGCTCTCGACCTAATGACTCTTCAGTTTTGGATGCTTTTGCTTCAAGTTTTGCCTCTTGCTTCACTATATGCTTTAATGATTTAGGTTTATTCTGCCATGTATCCTTTTTAGTTTATATTATGTTTATTTGAGAAGTTTATTAGGAACAATGAGAGCTAAGTGTTGCTGCGCATGCATGAAGATAGTTAAAGTAAATGCTTGGTCATCGCACTGGCTAACAATTCTTGCAGCACTGGTTATTCTGAGTATGCTTCAACGAGGAAGCTGTTTTAGTGAAATTTCTCAGCTGCTGTGTTAACCTGTATAATTCTGGCTAATGTGATTGCAAGAAGTCATTTGTAGGAATTTATATGAATCTTTGATGTCAGATTTTTCTATATTCTGGGATGCAGGATTGTTTCTTTACCGGAGAACTTAGACTTCATGATCTTCAATCATCGTGGCAAATTGTTTCCTCCAGAAATGGATTTGAAGCTGAAACTTTGACGTTGTTTCTATGGAGTGGAAGGATCTTTCTGGGTCTTATTTAGGACACTTCTATTATTGGTAACTGCAGTACTTTTAAAGGCAAGGCAGCATGTGGCACATCAAATCTGTTATGCAGTTCACTATTTCTTTTAGTTGCTCAGGTTTAGTTTGTGTTCACCTTTTCTTTTACCTGCAACTGCTTATGACTACTTAGTTGGGTGTAATGTTCTCATTCATTACTATTTTTTGAGAATTTCTTTAAATTATATATCAGGGAAGTGCTTGTGTCCATGAGGATCCAGGACTGTCATTGGGGTTTGACCTGGCTGACTTCGCATTAATTCTTTTTTTCTATTAAATTCTTTTGATTATCAAAATTATGAGTAGGTTTGATAATTGAAATGCTCACAGATCAGGTCAATGAATATTCCCCGTGTTTTTCTTTTTAGTCTGAGAGTCAAATTTTTGAAAATTTAATTTGTACTTTGTGCCCAAGGGGTTTTTTCCCTGGCAAACTAAATCTTTATATTGTTGGTAATAGTAGTGGATTCGCCTAGATGATCAGAAGAGAGAGTCAAAATAATATTTTTCTTTTTTTCTTCTCCTAAATTACTTGATGTTGCAATAATAATAGTAGATGGCACTGCCTTTTACCGACTGTTATCAAGTTGTGGATAGAGAAAGATGAGGGAGAGCTAGAAAGGAGAGGTGTTGTGCGATTCACTGAGTCTAAACTTGCGGAAACTGAGTCTAAAACTCCAAAAGAGAAAGATCCATTCTTACTATAGCAAAGTCCGAACTTTTGTTTAGTGTACGCCTTTACAGTCAGACATTTAACTTTCATGAAAATTCAAAAATAAACTCTAATATAAGGGCATGAAAGTCAATTTGAACCATTAAAAACCACATTCAAACTTTGATCTGTAGAAAGAAAAAATGATAGAAAAGAAAAAGGTGAGAAAAGAAAAGAGTTGTTTTGGTCGAGCAGTACTCGATGAGGTATGTTTTGATCGAGGGAGAATTAAGGAAAGGGAAAGATAAAAAATTGTTTTTCAATATTATTTTTATTTTTTTAACTATTTTAAGAGTGCATTTAGTTGTATTTCAATCTCTATTTTTTTGGACTCTTCACTCAACAATTTGTACATTTTTAATATAATTTAAAAAATATTATTATTTTAGTATTTTGTATTTTCAATAGAATTTGAAAAATAATTTTATCTTTTTAATATTATGTTAAAAAGATTAAAAACAGAGAAATACCAATTTCAAAATTATATTAAAAATAAAAAATTGTCAAATAAAAAATTAAAAAAAATAAAAAATATTTTTTACAATAACACTTACTCTAAACATCTTTTTAAAAGTTTTTTCATGCTTTGATATATATGGAGTCAAAATACCCCGACCCCAATAAGGGTTCTAATTTTATAATAGTAATCGATTGAAAAACCCAAATGAATTTGAGGCTTTGAGGTTTGATTGGGTTTACTAGAGACTAGCAGTGTGACACACGCGTGCACCTATATTGATTTGTTATTTTTTTCTCGATTTCTTAAGTTCTCAACGATAGTCTGCACAAATTACCATACACAAAAATAAATTAAAAAGAATAAGATATTTGTACATGTACAAATAGTTTTGGAGAGATGTGTCCTATTTTTGTAGCTTTTTTAATTTTGTGTCGTGACTTGATTAAAACACCTTTGAAGTAATAAAGGCCTTTACGTTAATAATCAAGTTTCTTTGGTTTTCCATCGTTAAGGTGGTCTCTATCAACCGTTAAAGACTAACACTGCTTCTTTTTTATAAATAAATTAACAATAAATATAATAATATATAATATAATAATAAAAATTTATTTGGTATACATATAAAATTAAAATCAAATTAAAATTATAATTATAGTGGATAAAATAACCTTCTAAACAAAATAATTTATACTTTATTAGATTAATTCTGTCACAAAATAAGAAGGGTAAAAATCAAAGGATTATGATTAATATTAGGTAAATAATTATTCTTTTAAATTAAACATAAAATTAATTATTTAAGTGAGATTAAATTATTCTTACCCAACCTTAACATCAGGTGCCAAACTACTTTAATAATAAAGATGTGGGGTCAGTTCAAGTCTTATCATCCGGTTTTGTTTCGGTTTGTTTATTCGGCTGGACCGCTGGGGTTCGGATGTTTTATTTGTTTTGAAAAAAAAAAGGATACGCATCCAATAAAGTGTGGATAATAAACAGAGGAGGGCGGCGAAAACTGGGTTATTGCAGCACAATAGTGAACAGAGAGAGCGAGTGATAATGGAGAAATACTTTGGGAATGCGTACAGAGGAGACCCGGGAGTGCCGCACGCTGACGCGGATCGCTTCGTGAACATATGGATCGGGTCGGCTGCTTTCTCCGTTCTCACTTGGGTCAATCCCTACATGTGGCACCTCTCCAACCAATTCAAGTACTATCTCTCATTCATTTCATTCTTAATCGAAATTTCTTTGGTTAGGATTTGGGTTTTCTGTGTAAAGATAATTTTCATCTTATCCTCTTCCATGACTTAGGGTTTTTCGTTTTGGTAGCCTTATATGCAACCAATCTTCCCTTTTTTCAGGTTTTTATTTTGCCGTCTAGTGTTGGATTATTAATTAACATCTTACTGATAATATTATCATGGTGTTATGTTGAATGATTGTCTTAAGAAGCGCTTTGGATTCTGTGTTTACAATATATATCAATGGTGTGCTGCTGAGGAAGGTGAAAATTTTATCAATACGAATTCCCAATTCACGTACTGTATTTGATTATTTTATTTGTATCTGTGAGCATTACCACAAGGAAATGAATATAGCTCATTTTAGGCATACGTATAGTATGGGTTTTTTTTTTTCTTTCATTTGGGTGATGTTAATGGCACTCCAAAGATAATTGTTATTGAGACTCTTTTTGTTTGTTTAACTTACAATAATATCGTTAATTGAAGTTTTTTTTGAAAGGATCCTTAATTGAAGTTAAATGCTTTTGAGATTGTAATTTAATTAAGGGAATTATTGTAAGTTTAAGTACCAAAATAAAACAGAAGGAGTGTCAATAACAATTTTTAAAGTGTCAATAACATCATCATTTTAGTTTTTTTTTTTTTTTAAAGGACTATTGTCCAGCTTATGGCGTCTTTTGTCCAATTTGCGTTATGCAAAATTGTGTAGGGAAGTCCGTCATCTTTAACACAAATTTTTTTCCTTCTTCAATAGCTCTGATTAACTAAATGGAGCATTGGAAGTTCAGTTTGACTTGTAAGGGCTCTCTCTAGGTTGGATTCCAAATATGTTTGGATTTTATGCCTTCTATAACTTGTGCAGCTAAGGCCTAGTGAAATGTATATTTTACACTATCTTCTGTTTTATCTTGATGGGCCAAATTAAGGCTTTATGGAATCATGCCGCGTAGATGCCAAATCCTTTTGTTAGACCTTGAGATGGCTGAGATTTCAACGTGCTTGATTTAGGAGGGTTTAAACTATCTATGGAAACATATGAATCTTTGAATATTCTGTGTATTCATTGGATGTTGATGGCTGTGTACATGTTTCCTCTCTCCCTCTTAAAGATTTATCTTAATCTCTTTAGAAAGACCGTTCGGTTGTGCTATTCAACTCTTTTTCTTTCTTTTTTTTTTTCTGCCTGGATTCATGTGAAATTTGGGATGTATTTAATTCTCCTCCCTTTTCTCTCTCTCAAATAATTCACAATGGAAGTCAATGACCTTTGTCTCTTTACTCTTTTGAATGACAAACTAATTTTCTTTCCTGATCTATTTTGTTTATTTGCTTCTTTCAAAAGATTTTGAAGTATTTCTAGTTTCTTTGTGTTCTTTTTTAATTCAAGAGAAGAGAAATGGTCATAAAAGGATTTTTTTGTTTATATATTAGCAGTTGATTCTGTGATAATGTCTTCTGATAGTGTGAATTGTAGTTCTAAATGATACATCCAATTATCCAAAGTATAACTTTTTATGCATCCGGAATAAACTTAAGCCCAAATTTCAATTTGCAAGCATAGTCCTAAGCTTTCATTGGTACAAGCATAGTCCTAAGCCCAAATTTTAATTCTCCTCCCTTTTCTCTCTCTCAAAATACTATTCACAATGGAAGTCAATGACCTTTGTCTCTTTACTCTTTTGAATGGCAAACTAATTTTCTTTCCTGATCTATTTTGTTTATTTGCTTCTTTCAAAAGATTTTGAACTATTTCTAGTTTATTTGTGTTCTTTTTTAATTCAAGAGAAGAGAAATGGTCATAAAAAGAATTTTTTTATTTTTTTATTTTTTATATATTAGCAGTTGATTCTGTCCTGATTTATTTTGTTTATTTGCTTCTTTCAAAAGATTTTGAACTATTTCTAGTTTATTTGTGTTCTTTTTTAATTCAAGAGAAGAGAAATGGTCATAAAAGGATTTTTTTTTTTTTTTTAATATATTAGCAGTTGATTCTGAGATAATGTCTTCTGATGGTGTGAATTGTAGTTCTGGATGATACATCCAATTATCGAAAGTATAACTTTTTATGCATCTGGAATAAACTTAAGCACAAATTTCAATTTGCAAGCATAGTCCTAAGCTTTCATTGGTACAAGCAAGCGTTGCTGTGACTGATTCTGTTAGTTATAGGAATATTACATACATTGCAGATTATTTTGTTCAGTGTAATTTTTTTCATACTAATGTATATAAATTATTGATATACAAGAAATGAGGTTGTATGGGAACTGCTGAGTCCTGCCAGGTGCCTACCTCAGTCTAGACTTTGTCTGTGCCATTGCCTGGTCAGAGTTTTTATATGCTGTTTATTTTTTTTTTAAAAAAAGGTTTATTTGCAGTTTATCCATAATTGTAGCTTGTTTTCTTTCTGCCTGTATCTTGGACATGTTTTTCTGCTTTGACCTGTGGATACTGTTCTTGCATGAAGCCTGCTTTCCTCTGGTTCTTCCTCATATTTTGCATGAAAGAAGTTTGCTTTTTCTCTTATGATTTGAACTATTTGAATTTGCAGTTGGCATGACAAAACAATGTTATTTGATCAATACCACTGGAAGAAAGCAATGGCAAAAAACCAGCCATACAACTTTAAGGTTTGTTGCTTAATTTCTCTAAAGCCAAAATTTCAAAAGGAAAAATTTACTATGCAAATTAGTTATGCTTGCTTATATCAGGTGGAAATAATATGTCCTCGTGAATGTTCTTTTTTCCAGTGGAACGAGTACATGGACAAGGACCACCGTGACTCCTATTATTTCAACTGGCCTGTCTACTTTCCATAGTCCCTCCCCCTCTTTTACATAAGCATGCTCTGTGATATTTTGAACAAAGAGACTTGTCTCCTGCAGAAAAACTTTGCGGTGTCACCCTCTTCCCCCCTTCTTACTCATCTACCACCCTATTTCTCTCATTTTACTGAATTTGAAATCTTTAATTAATGACAGAATCTTTTGATGGTTGTAATTTTTTTTATTAATAGGATTTACCACGCAAGCCCAACCCAAAAGTGCTGGCTCTTTGGAGCACTAGTGGTACCTTTTAAAGGCGACACATGCTCACAGCACAAGTACCCAATCCCATCCATGTGGGATAGATTGTTAAATATTATATATAATTACGATGTTTGAATCCATTTTAAAACAACTTTAAGTTGAAGTTTAATTTTTAAAACGTATCAAAAATTTAATCGATCGAATCAAATTTTATTAAATAACAATTAAAACATCAATTAACAGATAGTTTGATTTGATTTGATTATTTTTTTGACACAATTTAAAAAATTAGTTTCACTTAAAGTTGGTTTTTAAGTTAGATCCAAACCGTTAGATGAGTGGTTGGTGTGTTTTACTATTTGAAAGATTAAGGAGAACCATAATTGTTAGGGATTTTGGCTCAATTTCTCACAATGAAGAATTCTAGTTAATTTGAGAAAAGCGATTTTCTATTTTGTAGTTGTTTATTTTAGTAAGAGTATAGTAGTAGTTTCCTATTGAATAATTGCTTGTTCTAATAAGAAGAGTAGTAGTAGTCTTTTATATTGTTCTTTTCGTAATAGTATTAGAAAAATCTCATCTATATAAAGGGGTACTAGAGAAGGTATGAGTCACACTCATAATTTCAAAATACGTAAGAGGAGTTTATTATTATAGCTAAGATGAGAGTTTTGGATGTATTGAGGTTTTGGTTTGTCAAATAGAGAGTATTTATAACTAGAGCTAGGTTGAGAACTTTGGTTGTATAAGGGCTTTTAGTTGTAGTATTGAGAGTCTAACAACTTCATTTTTCCTAAAGTTGTAATTGAAGACTAAGAAAACAGTGAGTATGTTGGTGGGCGTAGGTAAAGAGGTTGTTGAACCATATTAATTCTTAGTGTTCTTACTCTTCATTTGTTTTACATATTTAATTTTTGTGATTGCATTTTTTGCCTAAAATTTGAGGAGTTGGATTTTAGAAGTAAAATCCCAACAAGTGGTATCAGAGCTATGTTTATTATTTGTGTGTATTTTGAGCAGATTTTTTGTGGAAAAATCCAACAAGTGGTATAAGAGTTGTGGTTCCAATGACAAAAATACAAAAAAAAATGATTAATATTGAACAATTTGATGAATTGAATATGAAAAAAAATGTATGATGAATATTAGTTTTTTCAATTTCGTTATCACTAATTTGTTTAATAGTATCTTGGTAGAAGATAAGTCCTTACCACTTGAAGAAGATGGCATAGTTATCATGTTAATGGTGGGCAAGGAAGTTTAGATGGATGAGGAGGTTCTTGTGGCACCTCCAGAGAGAGATAAGTTGAAGAGACCATGTGTGTTCATTGTTGAATAATTGTTTATGACTATATCAAGTGAGGAACCAAACAAAGAGGGGGAGTGGTGCACTTCAAGGAAGATGAAGAAAAGATCAAGATCCACGTCTTTAGATTTTTCAAATAAAGAGTGCATTTACAATGAGAAAAAGGAAAACACAATTGCAAAGCAAGACTACAATGGAAGACTTGGAAGAGTTGAGGAGAATGAAGAAGAATGGTAATGGAAAGGTTGATGAGGATGATGAGATGCAAGTTCTTGATCGTTCAAAGGTAGTGATGAGAGATACCATGAATAAAGAGAGCTTGTACGTGTTGAATGAGAACATGTCTGCATTGAAAAGTAAACGGATGAGATGAGAAGATCAAATGGATGGATTGTACCAACCAAAGAAGAAAATCGAATTTGATGATGAGGTAGAGACTTTAAGCCGAGTTGGAGATTTGTTGGAATTTTGGCTCAAGTCTCTACAAAGAAGGATTCTAATTGATTTGTGAAAAATGATTTCCTATTTTATAGTTGCTTGTTCAAGTAGGAATATAGTAGTAGTTTCCTATTGGATGATTGTTTGTTCTAATAGGAGTAGTAGTCTCCTATGTTGTTTTTTTCCTACTAGCATTAGGAAAATCTCCTCTATATAAATGTGGCACTAGAGAGAGTTTGAGACATTTTTATAATTTCAATATACATTGTAAATGAAAGGGGTTTACCAGTAGAGCTAAGATGTGAGCTTTGGGTGTATTGGAGTTTTGGTTTGCCAAGTAGAGAAAACACTTACAACTAGAGCTATGTTTAGAGCTTTGGTTGTATTGGAGCTTTTGGTTGTGAAGTAGTAAGAGTTTGGTAATTTTTGTTGCTCCTAAAATTTTAATTGAAAATTAATGAAGTAATGAGTTTGTTGGTGGATGTAGACAAAGAGGTTATCAAACCACATTAATTCTTGGTGTTCTTACTCATTGTTTGTTTTGCTTATTTAATTTTTGTTGTGTTTTTTTGCCTAAAATTTGAGTTAGATTTTAGAGGTAAATTCCTAATAATAATAAAAGAGACTATAGAGTGGGAGAATATTCTGTTAAAGGATATTTCATGTTAACATGCCCATTTGAAGACACAGAAATTAGTCATCGAAAACATGTATGCTTCTTGTTTGGTTTATCCTACGTGCTTGTTTGGCCGTGCATGACAATATGTTTAAGGAAAATAATTTGGTGTGGCACCTACGAGAACTTTTTTTTTTGTTTACAACAAGTGGTCAAGGCCATTAAGGGATGGGGGACTCTAACCTGTGAACAAAATCGAGATGTCCCTATCATTGGACTAAGCCAGCGGGGACACCTACAAGAACTTTGATTACGAACATGACGATATGGAGTTCAAATTTAGAAATGGGTTATTTGAATGTGGATTCAATTCAGTGTTTTTAAAGGCGTTTAAAGACGTGCCTCAAGGCGAAGCAATTGTGATTGCATCAGGACGTTAAATATGAAGCAGGATACCTAAAAGACTTGCGCCTTAACAGGTTGGTCATACGCCTTTCTATAAAGTGGGTGCTTTTCAAGCCTCCAAAGCCAAGTCCTACACATTTTGGCACTTATATCCACTGCCAAGTCCTGCTTCAAGGTCGCCCACTAGCTCAGTAGCACATTGGTAGAGATATTAAATCACTTTATTTATGGGTAAGGGTTCAAAACCTCATCCCCAAACCTGTTAAAAAAAGTTATGCTTCAAGGTCCCTAGAAAGGTAACAACATAATTCTCGATTTGGGTTTGCCATATTTAGCTTGAATCAAATCAAAATATCATCACACAAATTGCGACTCCCTGAGACGAGATCAAACCATTTTCTCATCATGAAAGTAGAGCTCTATGGCAATATGAAAATGAAAATAAAAGTGAAGAGAGAGAAGTGATTGTATTCTCGTAAATTTGCAGATCTCAAGCAAGAAGCAAATTAACATGCAACAATTATAACCATGTATTTCTATTTCTCTGTCTAGACCTCCATTATCTCTCTTTTTGCAATTACCTTTGTGCTCTTATTTTCATTTCTTTATTTTATTTTTATCATAAATGATAAAAAAAATGTTTGTCGCACAAAAAAAAATTTTGTTCTTAAAATTTTTAGAGTTGAAGAAGAAAAATTCTTAAGTATTCCAGACACATCAATTAATGGAGGGAAAAAAACAATAAATTCTTCATTAATCTTTTATCACTAGCTTTTGAAACATGAAACATAACAAAGCTGTGAAGTTTCATATTAATAATAGTTGAATCATTACATAGAGACTCTTAGTAGGAATTATGTAATAAACTGGGTACCTTACCTAAGAAACTAAATCATTAAGAATTTTAACCACATAAAATCATAATACACTCTAGAATATTCTTATATATACCCTCAAATGGTAATTTGAATAAAATTAACATGAGTTTGATTACAAAATTGAACCAAACGAATATATAACTAATCACTAATGATAGGAATGGAATAATAAAATAATAAAACTTGAGTATAAAAGAGTATAGGAAAGTTAGGGACTGCGAGCAAAAATTAAGAATATTTTTTAAGAAAGGAAGAGGATGAAGAAAATGTGAAGAAGAGAAGAAATTGTTAAGAAAAAATTACCGGGTCGAAACTAACACACAACTAAAGTGAAATGAGAAAAATAAAGATAAAATGGACACAAATATTTTACGTGGAAAAACCCGAACAATTTTGGGGTAAAAAAAACCACGAGCAAGTATAGGAGGATTTCACTATTGTAAAATAAGGATTACAACAACTTCTCTCTAATTACAATGAGATAACAATTGTCTAATCTCTATTGTAATAAGAAAAACAACTCTCTCACAAAATGGGGAAAATATTACTTACAAAGAATGAACAATTTTTCCTCTCTAAGTAGTAACTCTCACACTCTCTCTAATACTCTTTCTTGGTGTGTCACTTTGAGTACAAATGAGAGCCTATTTATAGGCTTCAAGAAACTATTGTGCATTCACGAGAGTTCTTGCCAAAATTGCTTTCGGCAATTTTAGTCAAGGTTTGCAGAAAAGGTGGAAACACATGGATAAAGTGCTTTGTCTTTGTCCACCCCACATGGCCACTCTTTGTCCACCGAAAGTTTTTTTTGAAATTGGTCTCCTCCTTTAACAATTTCCCACTTGAAGACTAATTTAAATCTGTCTTCACACCTCGATCTATGCAACAGATCTTTCGTAATCCTTCCATCATTCCTCACTTGCCAAATCTATGCTTGCTTACATTTCTGTTAGACCACATGAGGATCTACACCATTTAAACTTGTCAGTGTTGATCGGCTTCGTCATAACATCTGCTAGGTTCTCATCGGTGTGAATCTTCTGCATATCCACACTACCTTCTTCCACTACTTCTAGAACGAAATGATACTGAACCCTTATGTGCTTTGTCTGTGAATGAAAAGCTGGATTCCTTGCAATGTACAAGGCACTCTAACTGTCACAAAACAGGATAATCTTCTCCTGCTTGAGCCTGAGCTCTTCCAATAACCTTTGTATCCAAACTGCTTCCTTGCAAGCTTGTGTAGCCACCATGTATTCTGCTTCCATTGTAGATAGAGCCACAACCGTCTGCAGTTTAGAAACCCAGCTTACAGCTCCTCTTGTAAGTGTAAACACATAACATGTAGTAGACTTGCTTTTATTGAGATCCCTTGCAAAATCTGAATCAACATAGCCTCTGATAGTAAAATCTAATCCTCCATAACATAATGCAGCATCTGAGGTTCCTCTGATGTATCTCAGAACCATCTTCACAGTATTCCAATGCTCTTCACCAGGATTCGCTATAAATCGACTAACCACTCCTACTGCTTGTGCAATGTCTGGTCTTGTACAAATCATAGCAAACATTAAACTTCCCACTGCTGATGCATATGGTACTCGAGACATCTCCCTCCTCTCTCCTTCATTGTTAGGACACATACTTGAGGATAACTTGAAATTAATAGGAAGTGGGGTAGAAATTGGCTTACTATCTTGCATGTTGAAGCGTCGCAAGATTTTGTTGAAGTAGTTCTTCTGGGAAAGCCAAATCTTCTTGTTATTTTTGTCTCGGTGAATCTGCATCCCTAGAATCTTGTTTGATGGTCCCAAGTCCTTCATATCAAACTCTCTAGCTAACTGTGCCTTCAATTTTTGGATTTGATCTCTGTTGGGGCCTGCTACCAACATGTCATCCACATACAATAACAAGATAATAAAATCATTATCACCATCAAACCTTTTGAAGTACGTAGAATGGTCTGAACTAAGTCTGTTGTATCCAATGCTAATAATGAAGGAATCAAATCTCTTGTGCCAATACCTCGGCGCCTGTTTGAGACCGTATAGAGATTTATTCAACCTGCAAACTAAGTTCTCATTTCCTGTTTCAGCAAAACCTTCTGGTTGGAGCATATAAATTTCTTCTTCAAGTTCTCCATGAAGAAATGCAGTTTTCACATCCAACTGATCCAGATGTAAGTCAAACGTAGCACACATAGCCAGGACTACTCAGATTGTTGTAAGCCGAACCACCGGGGAAAATATCTCATTGAAATCAATACCTTCTTTCTGAGTGAATCCCTTTACCACCAGTCTTGCACGAAACCGTTCCACTTGATCATTGCTATCCCGCTTGATCTTATAGACCCATTTGTTACCTATGGCTTTTCTCCTATGTGGCAATGGTACCAGTTCCCAAATCTTATTATTGAAACACATTTGAGCTACTTGTAGCTTCTTGGAAAGATGAGGGCTCTCCATCCTCCGTTAAAAGACAGTATGCAACATTGCTCTCAGTGATATACTCCGAATGCCAAGCTGGCGGCCTTCTTTCAGGAGTTGACCGGTGAGCTTCTGTGGCTTCGGACTCGACTGGTTCTTGTACCTCGTGCTCTAGTGCTGCTTCAGTAGAAACTGGAGTTTCTTGTACCGAATTATTTTCCACATGTATTGTTGTAGTCTCTGAAACTTCTTTCGATGTGCTATCGTCTCCATCTTTTTGTAGTAGTTGATCTTCTGCAAAGATCACATCCCTGCTGATAACAACCTTGCGGGTAGTGGGATCCCACAGGCGATACCTCTTTACTCCGTCAGCATACCCCAAGAATATACACCTCCTAAATTTCGGATTCAACTTCATTTTTTCTTGAGCATTGTACATCACATACGCAGGACATCCAAAAGAATGTAAATTAGAGTAGTCCGCTGGCTTACCAGTCCACATCTCCATCGGTGTCTTTAAATTAATTGCTATTGATGGCGATCGATTTATCACCTAACAGACAGTTTTGACTGCTTCTGCTCAAAAAGAGTTGGGTTAACCTGCAGTCCTCAACATAGTTCTCATCCTTTTTGTAAGAGTTCTATTCATTCGCTCTGCCACTCCATTTTGCTGAGGCGTGTATGTGACTCTGGACTGTCGTTTGACGCCTTCCCGCTTACAAAGAGCAAGAAACTCGCCGTCTGTGTACTCTCTTCCATTATCTGTCCTCAAGCACTTGATCTTTTTCCCAGATTTAAGTTCCACTCGTGCTTTGAAGTCTTTAAATACCGAAAACACATCTGACTTCTTCTTGATTGGATACACCCAACATCTCCTAGAGTAATCATCAATAAAAGACACAAAGTACTTTGCTCCTCCTAGGGACATTTCCAGTGATTCCAATACATCAGAATGAATCAAATCTAGAATGCATTTATTCCTAGCATCAGATCTACTAAACTTCAATCTATACTGCTTACTTGTAACACAATGCTCATAGAAAGGTAGATTTACCGATTTGAGCCCTGGAAGCAGCTTTCTGTCGGAGAGAATCTTCAAACCTCGTTCCGACATATGGCCTATTTTGAGATGCCACATCATCATCGACTCTTCTCTATTACTGGTTGAAGCGACACACGCATCAACTTCCTGCAGTGTTTCTCCTTTAAGCATGAATAGATTCGCTGCGATCTTTTCTGCTTTCATAACCGCAAGCGCACCTCTAACAATCTTCATGATCCCATTTTCGACATGGGTCTTGCATCCAAGACTATCTATTTGCCCCAAAAACAATAAATTCTTCCTCAGGCCATTTATATATCGTACCTCCTGAATAGTACGAACCGTACCATCAAACATCTTTATCTTGATAGTACCAATACCAGCGATCTCCAAAGCATGATCATCACCCATGTGTACAGAACCTCCTGAGATTGGTTCATATTTATGGAACCATTCTCTCTGAGATGTCATGTGCCTTATTGCTCCTGAGTCTAGTAACTAGACATTAGTGAACTGCTTTCTGTCTCCAACTACAGTTGTTGCCTCGCTGTATAGAACTTCACCATCATCTGAGGTACTTGCCACATTCCTTTGAGCATTTGATGACTCAGAGACTCCACTCTTCTTTGTGTACCAACAATCCTTCTTGACATGCCCTTTCTTGCCACAGTTGTAGCACTTGAAATTCTTCTTACTTTTTGATTTTGATCTACCATGATTCTGACTCCCACTGGGGCCACGTTTCGTTGATCTTCCTCTCGTCATCGTCAAAGCTTCTGCTTGCTGCAAACTTGCCTGTCTGTTTTCCTTGTTTTTGTGCCTGATTTCTTCTTCCAAAACAGCAGCTGCAATTTCGTCGAAGATTAGATAGTCCGTGAGGATGTTGTTCGTCAAGTTGATGATGGGTTGATCATACGAGTCAGGTAGACTTTATAGTAGAAGCTCCGCATGTTCAGATACCTTTATTGTGTAACCCATCAATGTAAGTTGCGAAAATAAAGTATTCAAAATGTTGATGTGGTCGGTCATCGACGTGGATTCCGTCATTCGAAGAGTATAAAGTCTCCTCTTTAAGAAGATCTTATTGTGTAGTGACTTGGCCTCGTACAGTTTTGTTAGAGTATCCCAAATCTCATTCACAGTCTTCTTTTCCGCCACACTAGATAACACTCCATCGGCTAGTGCTAAGTGCAGATCAGCAATTGCGATGCCGTCCATCTCGTTCCACTTACTGTCGTCAATGATCTTTGCTGGCCTTTCTTCAATTGCTGTCAAACAATTGTTTTTCCTCAAAATTGCCTTAATCTTCATTTTCCATAACGAGAAATTACTCTCGTTAAACTTCTCAACATCAAACTTTGTTGTAGTTGACATCTCGTTCACAATGATCTGCTTCACACCCCTAAAACAATAGCTCTGATACCACTGTTAAGAAAAAATTAACGGGTCGTTGCTAACACACAACTAAAGTGAAATGAGAAAAATAAAGATAAAATGGACTCAAATATTTTACGTGGAAAAACCCCCGAACAAATTTGGGGTAAAAAAACCACGGGCAAGTGTAGGAGGATTTCACTATTGTAAAATAAGGATTACAACAACTTCTCTCTAATTACAATGAGATAACAATTGTCTAATCTCTATTGTAATAGGAGAAACAACTCTCTCACAAAATTGGGAAAATATTACTCACAAAGAATGAACAAATTTTCCTCCCTAAGTAGTAACTCTCACACTCTCTCTAATACTCTTTCTTGGTGTGTCACTTTGAGTACAAATGAGAGCCTATTTATAGGCTTCAAGAAACCATTGTGCATTCACGAGAGTTCTTGCCAAAATTACTTTTGGCAATTTTAATCAAGGTTTGCAGAAAAGGTGGAAACACATGGATAAAGTGTTGTCTTTGTCCACCCCACATGGCCATTCTTTGTCCACCGAAAGTATTTTTGGAATTGGTCTCCTCCTTTAACAGAAATCATTGCAGAAAAGAGAAAAAAATAATCGTACAGGAGAGAGATTCATAGTGAGAGGAAAAAGAAGAAAAAAAAACATTGAGGAGACAAATATGACCAGAAGACAAAGAAGAAAATGACAAAGTGGTCTGGCCGTATTAGCAAAGATTTGGCCAGAATTAGCAAGATTGAGAGAAAAAAAAAATTATGATTGAGAAAGATGCAGATGAGAATAATAATGGGAAAACAAAACAGAGAAGGCATGTTTGCCAAGAAAAATGAAGAGAAGACACGTTACCGAGAAAAATGAATATATAGTTGAGCTATGGGATTAGAGAAAGTCTGGTGAGGAAAAAATGATTAAGGAAGGGGAGGAAAGAATCTCTCAAAGTCAGAGCAACAATTTTCGGTGGCTAAGTAGTGGTAAGGATGGTTGGCGACAACAAGCAAAATTTAAAGAAAAATTTCACATAGCAACCTACGGCAGTTGCTGATAAGAAAAGGAGACAGCGGGTTAAAACTCATTTTTTTAGGATAAGTTTTGAGTTGATGGAGATTTGAATCTATGAAAAGAACAATTATGCTAATAATCTAGACCAAAAAGAAAATAAACTAGGACGAGGCGAGAGGTTGCTCGTTGAAATAAATCTAATTAGGGTTTATTGATAATAGTTGAGTGTATTAATTACCTTAATTAAGAAACTAAATCACACTACAATGGTGTTGTTTGGAAACTCTAAAAAAATGAGATTAAAACTAATTTTTCATGTAACAAGTTTTCTTTAATTCTATTTAAAGTCTGATTTCCAAACACGTCCTCAATATACTCTGAAATATTATATAATATTCCCCTGCATTTTGGCTGCATTTTCATTTCACTTGTAATTTATTTCTACTAGGTTTGTTCACCATTAATTATCCAGATCAAGAAATTGCAGATGTCTCATTTTAGATGTACTATTAGCCTCAGACTACTGTGGCTTATGATAGGTTTATCCCTTGCGTTGGAAGAAAATAATGAGTGAATAAAAGATTTTTCCGTAAACAAAATTTTCAATTTTTTTATGTAATATATATATATATATATATATATATATTCACCGTGAATCCGTGATGCTTGTGAATGAACCCAGAAAAATATGCGAGTAGGCAACGGTATTATGGGCGTGGGCTGGGTTCACTGTATAATACTAGTTCCCTTTCAAGCCTCTCAACTCTCAAGTGTCGAGATTGCATTTGCATGGGAGTTGTTGCAACAAAAGCATGAACTTTCTTCATGTTTCTTCTTCATCTCTAGGATTCACCACCTTTACAGCACCCATCAAAGCATCTAATCATCTCCCTCTGCCAAGCTCTTCGACCCTGAAATCAGCTAATTTAAGCAATTGGGTCTCCGATTTTCGATCGAAATCTTTCAGTTTGGTGTTGTCAGAGGGGCTTTCTCACTTGGTTTATCTCTCAGTTGTAAGCATTTCTAATTAATGATGCTCATATGCATTTCAGATTGTTTTCAAGTCTCTACAATCATTAAAGATAATATTACTATTTTGATTTTTGATTGATCCATATTGGTGAAATTAATTAGATATTTTTTATCTTTTGGAATGGATTCTTCACTGTATTTGATCTTTGAGCTTAATTTCCATATTTGTGATAAATGTTTAAGCAAACTGTTGCCTATAACTAACTTTGGAATTAGTTTGTTGAGACATCCTTAATGAGTATCCTAGTAGGCTTGGATTATATTTATCTTATCTAATTGTTGTGTCATATTCCTATTAGATTTAGTATTCATAAGTCTATATATAAGATCAATTATATTCTTTTCAATCAATCAATAAAATAAAGAATTCTTTCAGTTCTTATTTTTAACATGGTATCGGAACCAGGTTTCTATTAGGATCTTAAATAATTTTTTTTAAAAACAAAGTGGGTACTGTTCATTAGCACTATTCATATGAGACTATTCATCAATACTATTCATCTGTGTTGTTCATCGGTATTGTTCATACACACTGTTCATCGACGCAGAAAATTTGATAGGTAAAAAAAATACTAGATCGGATCGTGACATCTTCTTTGACCCGACTCCGACCTCTTGTTTGGTTACTTGATTAGTCATGTTTGGTTACTTAGACAGATATGTTTGGTTGCTTGATTAGTCATCTTTAGTTACTTGGGCAGATCTGTTTGGTTACTTGATTAGTCTTGTTTACTTACTTGAACATATATGTTTGGTTACTTGATTAGCACCAGCACTTGTTTGGTTCTTTGGTTAATAATTTGTTTGGTTACTGGATTATTTTGTTTTGCTAATGAAATTTCTTTTCAAAAGAAAAAAATATGTTCCCCTCTTTTCCCTCGTAACTCTATTTTTCGTATGGAAGAATTTTTTTTTAGAAATTTACAATGGAATCCAAGACTATCTCTGGGGTGTCTCCCCATCCAAGTCTTCATATTAGCACTTCATTTGGTCGTGGTGGTAATTTTGCTCGGCAATGTACGTACTGCCATCGTTTCGAACATACACGGGAGATGTGTTGGAAGTTAGTTGGTCATAATCGAGGTTCACTTTGTCAATGTACGTACTGTCATCGGTCTGGGCATACTCGGGAGACGTGTTGGAAGTTAGTTGGTCGTCCCATGGTTGCTAATAATATGACTTCTTATTCTATTAAGTATGGACTTACCTCAAATTTTGTGCCTTTAACTTCTCTGATGGTTTCCAAATATGAGTATAGTGACTTCTTACAGTAAAAGGTAGCCAACTAGTCATCTTCCTTGACTACCATTTCCACCCAGAAAGGTACACCAAAAGCTTATATATCATCTAGTAACTCTTCATCTAGACCTTCGGTTTCTGACTCTGCAGCTTCTAATCATTTGTCAAGTACCACTAATGTTTTCTCTAGTTTTTATCACTCTTCGTCTTTGCATGATATTACTCTTGCATATGGATCTAAAACCACTGCTAGTGGTATGGGCACTATACACCTTACTTATTCTATGTCTCTATCATCCGTACTTTATGCTCCATTTTCTCAGTATAATTTGATATCTGTTAGTCAGCTTATAAAACGTCTTAATTGTTCTATTACCTTTCTCCCTGATTCTGTTCTTATCTAGGATTTGAAGACAAGGAAGACAATTGGTGGAGGGCATGAATCAGAAAGCCTATATTACTTTGATCCTATCCCATCACTCTTTGCTTACTTGATTGACGTGTCCCCATTTTAGGTACATTGTCGTTTTGGTCATTCGTCCTTAGAAAAGTTGAAAAATTTAGTTCCTACTTTGAGTCATGTTTCATCTTTAGAATGTGAGTAATGTCAATTGCGTAAGCATCATCGTGTGTCGTTTCCTTTTTAAATTAATAATCTTGTGTCTAGTCCTTTTATGTTAGTACATTATGATATTTGGGGTCCAAGTCGTATGACTTCCAAACTTGGATTTTGGTATTTTGTTACCTTTGTGGATGCTTATTCCATGCTTACCCGACTTGATTTAATGAAAGACCGTTATGAGTTGTCTTCTATTTTTTGTGCCTTTTTGTGCTGAGATAAAAATCTAATTTGACATATCTGTTAAGATTCTCCATAGTAATAATGCTCGTGAGTATTTTTCTGAGACTTTTACAACATTATTACTAAGTCTGGCATTATTCATTAGTCATCTTGTTCTTATATATCCCAACAAAATGGGGTTGCGGAGTGAAAAAATCGTCATCTTATAGATACTGCTCGTACTCTCTTATCATATACATGTCTCCAAATTGTTTTGGATTGAGGCCGTTATGACTGCATATTATTTAATCAACCGTATGTCATCCTCTATTCTTGCTGGCCAAACCCCACATTTCGTACTCTTTCCTAGAGATATTACTTTTCACTTACCTTTTTGTGTTTTTTGATATGTTTGTTTTGTTCATCAACTTCATCCAAGAGTTGAGAAACTCGATTCCCGCTCTATAAAGTATATTTTCTTAGGCTATTCTCGTATATAAAAAGGTTATTTTTGTTATAGTCCCTCATTACAAAGGCATTTTGTTTGTGCCGATGTTAAATTCTTTGAGTCTACTCCATATTACTCCGAGTCTCATTCTATCTCAGATCTGGCTGATTCATTTCTTTTTCCATTACCTGATTTCATACCCCTTACACAGTCAGATCCTTCTTCATTAGTCTCTTCGTCATCTGCCCCTCCGTTGCAAGTTTACTCCCGTTGTCTGCAACATTCCGCCTCTACTGCTCCACTAATTGCTCCCTTGTTGACAAATCCCGATCATTCTTCATCATCTTAGGATGATCGTCCTATTGCTATCCATAAAGGTAAATATTTATGTACTACTCTTCTGATTGCTAATTTTGTGTCTTATGATCATTTATCTCCTTCATATGCTTCGTTTATTTCTTCAATATCTTTTGTCTTTATTCTTAAGTCTATTACAAAAGCTTTGTCCCATTCTGGGTGGAAAGCAGCTGTGGATGACGAGATACATGCTTTGATACTAATGATACATGAGACTTGGTTCCTCTTCCATTTAGGAAATCTATTGTTGGTTGTCACTAGGTATATACTATAAAGGTTCATCCTGATGGTAATATTGACAGATTAAAAGCTTGCCTAGTAGCAAAATGGTATACACCGGTATATGGTATTGACTATGCTGAGACATTCTCTTCGATGGCAAAGATTATGTCTATTCTTGTGTTTATCTTTCTAGCAGCTACTTTTAATTGGCATTTACATCAATTGAATGTGAAAATTTTGTTTCTAAATGATGATTTGCAAGAAGAAGTATACATGGAGCAACCACTCGGATTTGTTGCTCAAGGGGAGTCTGGGTTAGTATGTCCATTAAAGAAATCTCTATATGGCTAGAAACAATCTCTTCGAGCATGGTTTGGTCAGTTCAGTGAAGTAGTAATTAATTTTGGTCTCAGCAGATGTGTAGATCATTCTGTATTTTATAAACACAGTGAGGCATGTAGGATATTGTTGATTGTGTATGTGGATGATATTGTGATCATAGGAGATGACAAAGAAGTCATTCTAGCACTAAAACAGTTCTTGAGCACTAAATTTCAGACAAAAGATTTAGAAAAATTGAGATAATTCTTAGGTATTGAGGTTGCTAGATCTCATCATGGTGTTTTTTTTATCTCAGCGTAAATATGTTCTTGATTTGTTGATTGATACTGGAATGTTAGGGTGTAAGCCTATAGATAGTCTTATGGATTACAATACAAAACTTGCAGTTAATCAAGGTGACTTATTATCTGATCCAGGGCGATATAGGCATTTGGTTGGAAAATTGAATTATATGACTATCACTAGACCTGATATTTCATTTGCAACCACTTTGGTTAGTCAATTTCTCGATGCTCTATAAATTAGTCATTGGAATGCTGTTATTTGAATTTTGAGATATCTTAAGTGTGCTCTTGGTCATGGTTTACTTAATCAAAATCATAGTCATGCTTAAATTGAAGGTTATACTGATGCAGATTGAGCCGACTCTCCATTTGATAAAAGGTTCATTATTAGATATTGTGCGTTTGTTGGAGGCAATTTAGTATCATAGAAAAGTAAAAAGCAAACTGTGGTTTCTAGGTCAAGTGTTGAGTCAGAATATAGAGCAATGACGCATACTACCTGTGAGATAGTTTAGCTAAAACAGTTGTTAGCGGAACTCGGGATTATCTAGCCAAGTTCCGTGAGCCTGGTGTGTGACAATCAAGCAACTATTCATATTGCAAATAATTCAATGTTTCATGAGAGAACTAAACATATTGAAGTTGATTGCCATGTTGTTCGAGAAAAGCTTCTACAGTATATGATTAGTACCTGACATGTGAAGTCGACAGATCAGTTAGTAGATTTATTAGCTAAACTATTGGATGGTTCTCGAGTTCAATTTATTTGTAACAAGTTTGGTGCATATGATATATATGCTCCAACTTGAGGGGGAGTGTTGAAAGTCCTAATATGATTCTTAATGAGTGTTTTAGTAGGCTTAGATCATATTTATCTTATCTAATTGTTGTATCTTATTTCTATTAGACTTGGTATTCATAAGTCTATATATTGGTTCAATTGTATTCTTTTCAATCAATCAATAAAATAGAGATTATTTTGGTTCTTATTTTCAACGTAGCTAATACGTCATGTTTGTTTAGAAAAATTACATGGCCACCATTTTACTGTTCACAAGTAAAAGCTTTGACACAAGCTATTGAACACTTTGCTTCTTTGCTAGAGGCTTCCCTTTCATTTTTAATTTTTGTTTTACTATATTGGTTTCTAAGGACAAGAAAAACAAACTTGTAAAGTGTAAACAGAAAAAAAAAAAAAATGAATGTGCATTTACAAATCTAAACTATGGAGTCATCAATGGATCAATATGTTAGATTTACAAAATAATTCCCAAATTGAATGGGGAAAATATTGTTATTGTAAAGATTCTAAGTAAAGAAGAATATGTTTTTAAATTGACAATTTGAGTGAAACTGAGGTATAAAAATATTTTCAGGCTAAAAAAATATAAAAAAGAATAGCTTATAATTAGTAAAGAACTTCGAAAAATAAATAAGGCATGTAATTACGTGGTTCGACTTGAAACCTACTTCACGAGCAGTAGAAAAGTTTTCCACTAGTAATTGAGAGATTACAAAGCACTGTATACATAGCAATTCTCTTCTTGCTTGCTTTTTTGTACTTCTCTCTTATTTTTCTCTCATGTATGAAATGTTTGTTGAATTTTTTTTTATCAATTTTGAAATGAAAAACTAAAGGGTATTTATAGGAATTTCTGGGTTACTACACGGTACCATGTATTTTATCTTTTCCTCTCTTCTCTTGCCCTCTCTTTTTTTAGTGGTCAGTTTCCTTTATTTTCCTCTTTATTCAATATCTATTAATTTATATCCTTATTTATTTCATCATTTATCACTAATTTTCCGGTAATAAGGTCGTTTCCTTTTTCTTTTCGGTAATAAACTTGTAAATTTTTCCAATGGCTTATCTCTTTCAAAGTGTAATTTCCAGTTTGATTGATATTTACATGAAGTACACCTCATTAGCAGAAAGAAATTATGTATAAAAAAAGAAAGAACATGAGGTACAAGCAGGTCGAATTAAGCACCTATGGACACAACTAAACATGACTTCATTGGACATGTTCACTGATCTTCTTTTCAGCATTCCAGATTTAGTATGGTTAAATCTAACATTGAGATAATATTCTGCAACTTCAAACGACAGTTATTAAACTTCATCCTCCATTGATTTGTAAGGATCGATGTGTGGAAAGGAAAGTTCGTAAAATTCTGTTTTCCTTGGAGGTAAATTAAATAATATTGGCTCATTTGAGAGCAGCTTTTTTTTTTTTTTTTGCAGAAAAACTGGCTCCCTTGTGTTCTATGCATTTTTGTATTTAATGATTAAATAAATATAGCAGAAGAACCTTGATACCTAAATGGTCCTGGACGATAACATCATAGAGGGAGTCAACTAGTTAATAATTAATCATTGTAAATTGATCTGTTACATCTGTTGACAGTAGTATGTGGATGCTTGCATCATAAATAGGAAACAATAATTTTTATCTAATTTAAAATGCAAGCATGATGCCAAATTTGAGTAATGGGACATTAATAATGCTGTATGGTCAAATTCCAGGAGAAAAGAATTGCTCAGGGGATCTTTAATATTGACAAAGATACTAGATTTAAATTGAGAGTTCTAACACAGAATTATCCTGAAGCAACAGATACACTCTCTTCTTCTTAGTTTTTTTTTTTTATATAAGTGATCTATAACTAGTTCTTATTGTACCCTTTTCTAAATCTATGCTCTTTCTTATATTTAGTATTAATTCTTGAAAGAGTTACCAATCTCAGTTGATTTTTCTAACGGATACAGGGCTGGCAATTAAAGATTTTTGGCAAGTAGCGATGATAGAACAGTTGTCTTTGTTGCTGACCCCACCTTTGGTAAAATATCAAAGCATCCCATTCTCTTTGAATTGTAGCTTATGTATATGATATTTATTTACGGGTCTCTTTGATCAGGAAACATATTGAATTTCAATGTTAGGGAGTCAGTTGATCTAGACATTCCGCGTAGCTTTTGGAGTCGCTTGGCAGGAAAATATGGGAACATTTTCTACTGGAAAGAGAAGGTGAAGTTCTCTTATTGCCTGGATAGCATGTTTTGTTTATAAGGTCGTTTTGGTTATGCAAGATTATTTTTAAAGCATGTTGTTAGATTAACTGATGGTATCTAATGGGTAGAACAGGGAGAAGATTTATCTATTGAAGCTGCAGTCATGGCAATATCTAATTGCTTGAGAGAGCCCGTGGGCCCAAATAATTGCTCTGAGGTAAAATAACACTACCATCCTAGCCACGGCAAGATTCCTTTAGATAGTATGATGTGAAAATTTTTGAAACATATCAAGGATACATCATGTAATTTTACTTGCAGAGTGGTAATTGATATGGCTAAAAATACCCAACCAATAAGGAGACGACACTTAGGCCATTGCAAAGACAAGCCAATGGGCCGAGATACAGAGGATCCAGGCCCAAATCAAGTTGGGACTCCGGGTCGCCAACCGCCCTAATGCCTGGACGACCCCTGATCAGGCCAGCAAGGTGAAACCCAAACGGACGGGCCCTAGCCACCTAGCTGGACCTCCTAGGCATAATTTCCCAACCAAGTTGGGACGTCAGGTCGTCAACCGCCCTAATGCATGCACGGCCCCTGATCAAGCCAACAAGACGAAGCCCAAGCGGACGGCCCCAGCCATCTAGCTGGGCCTCCTAGGCATCATTGCCCAACCAAGTTGGGACATCAGGTCGCCAACCGCCCTAATGCATGGACGACCCCTGATCAAGCCAGCAAGGCAAAGCCCAAGCAGACAGCCCCCAGCCACCTAGCTGGACTTCCTAGGCATCATTACCCAACCAAGTTGGGGCGTCACATCACTACCGCCCTGGGCAATATACCGCCTCCAAAGCCCTCTAAGAAGGCTCAGGTACGCATTCCAAACGGGCCAACTTTTCTTCATCTAAAAAAGGGAACGCTCGTCCTCTACGTACATCTTATCTTACTCTAACTAAAGCTTCGGAGCATCCCCGGAGGCATCCCCTCTGACGACCCCCTAGCTCACATTTCTTTTCCTATGCAAATACAATCGAGGTCTAGCCTCCAACTCAGCAAAACATATTTTTAGCATCAACAGTAATAAAATGTGATTTTATAATTCCCTTTACTTTGAGTTTGATTACAATGAATGCCTGTTGAATCTATAAAAGTGCGTTCGGATTAAGGGGAAATGGAGGAAAAGGAAAGGAAGGGGTACATGTACCTCTTCATCCCTTTCCTTTCCCTCCATTCCTCTCAATCCAAACACACTATTAAGAGTCATACAATATTGTTTTTGAAATTAAATACCAGTAAAAGTGGCTGCAGACTGAATAGCAACATGGGTTTGTTAAGAGTTTGAACATCTTGAACTACTGTGAACATTTATTTGCAATATGGCTATGCCTTCACAAAGATGGACATGATGCACATATAAACATGCTATTTTAGATGAAAATAAATAAAATTAACATTCATAGTCCTCTATATCGTTAGGATAATAGGATCCGAGGATTGTTAATTACATTGTATAGTTGTTAAGATTTTTGTGGCATGTCATGAAATGGAAGCGTTAAACATAACAGTGAACATCCTAGTTTGATTCTGTCTCGGAGCATCAATGCAGTGATTTGAAATCATGTTAGAGGCTTCAGCATTCATTTATTTTTTTGGTACAGGCTTCTACATTTATTCCTTTCCAGTGTTTGGTTACTTATGAATGCTAAATATCAAAAAAGAGCAAAGGTTTGGAAAAACAAAAACCTGAGTATCTCAGTTGAAAGAAACCAAAAGTGAGTGTCCTAGAGAAGTATACTAGCCCTGAAAAACTAGCAGGTTTCTTTCACCTGCATTCCAAAATCTTCTGTACCTCTTCAGGTTGGCAAGGAATTGCGAGAGGTCCCTTCTGTTGGAACCCATATTCTTCTTTTGCTTCCTCCAGTAACCTCAAGAATGCTGGATTTGTCAGATAGCCCAATTCCAGAATAAACCTCTTTGATTTTCCACCTTTAACTGCAATTGCTGCAAAATGCCCTTTCTTTACATCTTTTGGGATCATTGGTGCAGCTTCCATATCTTCATCCAACTCCACATCAGTATCTCTTGATGGCCCTAAGAGTGAGAGACCTTTCTGCAACTTTTTCAAGAAAATAATGACCCTCATGATACGTCTTCCTTCCCAACTTTTCTTGAACATACACATCTTAAAATGTAATTAGGAGATCTTTGAATCTTAAAAGTATAGTATTTTTTGCTTTTCTGATTGAATTTGAGGAGTCCAAGAGGAAACATATATACTTGTCTGTTAAGTGAATATGATACATAGCTGAAATTTCTAAGGGACAGTGTGGGACTTGCTTGCAACTACATCATTTAATTCAACGTTTTACACTTCATTTCCAGTTGTTCTTGGTAAATGATGGGGTGTTGAAAACACGGTGTACGTTTTTCTTTGGTGGGTATCTTATCTTCAAGGCTTAGTTTTTACCTAATTGTCTATGGTTGCTTAATTAAGCGTAGTAGTGAATTTTCATCAGCAGGGATTGAATCCTTTTGTTTGAAATTACTGAATGTTTATTTGAATTGTTAATGAAACTGAGAACATATACTTGTGAGGAAGGTCACTGCCAAGATACTAGCCAGCAATGTGAGGCACTGGAGTTTATATTGTTGTGTCATCTGCTTAACTTGGGTAGAATTTATAAAATGGTTTATGTTTCCTATAAACAGATGTGAGACATTGAAGTTTATATTGTTGTGCCATCTGCTTAAACCGGTTAGAGTTTACGAAATGGTTTATAATTCTTATAAACAGAAGTTAGATCAAACACACTTAAAAAAATTGTTATTGTAATAGTTTATGTTTATAAAAAACCGAATTTGTCTTAGAAAAATTGTTTTCGGTGTTGTTTTACCGAACACTAAATAATTTATAACTTTACTATTATTTTATCATAAACCGTTTCAAAATCATTTATACTGTTAGGCCAAATGAAGACTTTAATGTGCTAGGTAAAAAGCCTAAGGGTAGATCTAGTTTTGAAAAATGTTTTCTATTTTCATAACGTTTTTTTCAACAATTTGTATATTATTAACATAACTTGAAAAACAATACTTCTGTTTCTAACATAATATTAAAAAAAATTAGAAATTATTTTTTTAAGTTTTTAATATTTTTTAATATTATGTTGAATAATGTTGTTTTCTGAATTATATTAAAAATATACAAATTATCAAAAAAATAAAAAATATTACAAAAAAAGAAGATAAAAAATATAGAAAACCTTTTCCCGTAGCCTAAGGATTTACTTAGAAGTTATTAGAATAAATTGTTGATGTGGATTATCTACTCGCTTAGAGGACTTAGAGATGGATGCCTATGACCGACAAAGTTGACCACTGAAGTTTCAAATAGTGTCGGTATGAAATAGCATTAAATATGTTCAAATTGGGCGTAGTACTTCACTTCTTCGAACCCACCACTGACTCCCCTGTATTTTGAGTGGGTAGAATATATATTTTTTGTTTTTATCTGAGATACTTTTAGTCCTTAATGGCTGATTAAAACGTAAGAGATTAGAGTACCAAACACAAACTAGCACCTTCTTGAACTACACTCACCAGTGACCCCTTAAGCACCCAAGTTAAGGACTAAGCTTCATCATTTTGCTTCTAAAACTCAGCATTGATGTGGTCTATCTACTCAGAAGCTGCTGCTGCTGCTGTTGCTGTTGCTGTTGCTGTTGCTGTTGCTTTAACTAGGAGTATATTTTAGTGTTTACAATCTTATACAATAAATTGTTTAGGCCAATTTTTGTAGTTCTTGTTAATATTTTCATAACCTTCTTAAAAAATGATAATTCTAACTGTCATAATCTTTTTCTTTCATCTGCCATCATCCGTAACCATGCTATTATCGTGCAACCGAGTATAATGCTTGTTTGTCTTTGCTGGGTATCTGTGTAGTTATTGAGAATGGAAAACAGATACGTTTTGTGAAACCGAACATGTACATAGCTTCTGTCTGGTTTGGCTGATCAAGCAGCAGAGAAAAGTTGTTTATAGATTAAAAAAATGAACTCAAGACAAAAATTCATCTGTTGGAGACTCATGTACCAGGACAAGCATTTTTTTAGTGAGATGAGAGAATTGGTGCATGACATGACGTTGCTTATAAATTGAGGTAAATGTTTAAGAAGAGAAAATAACTAAATAAGAATAAAAGGCTTAATTTGATAATAATAAACATAGATGTATTTTCTTTTTTTAATTTCCATTTTTATTAGCCAATACTCACACTAAAATATTAGAAGGAAAAAAAAAAAGGATGAAGGCATCACAACTTGCACTACAATATTCAATTCATTCTTCCTAATTAGCAAGAATCTGCTGTAGTTCCTGAGGTCGACATGGGATTGCAAGGACACCTTTCTGCTTGAATCCGTATTCCTCTTTAGCCTGCTCTAGTAATCTCAAGAATGCAGGGTCATTTAGATAGTCTAACTCAACGACAAACCTCTGCATTTCATCACCCTTGATGGCAAAGACTGTAAAATGTCCTTCCTTCACATCATCCGGCACCACTGTTGCTCCTTCCAATTCCTCATCATTAACAACAGGTCTCTGAGGTGCTAAAACTGAGAGACCTTTTTGTATCTTTTGAAAGAATAGAGAAAACATCAATAAATTTTTTGATGCAGAACAGTAGACAAGAAACTAAACACAAAAATACTGATCCAAATCTGCCAAATCACATCACAGGTTATTCAATTCAATAATTTGGTTTGTTTTCATTCATAAGCTGCTTTAAAACATAAAGTCTCCAGTATTTATAAAAACTCTAATACATGTAAATAAGGAAACAAATCAAACATATCTAGATATTAAGGAAACAAATCAAAATAACTCATATCTAGATACTACTATTATTATGTTTCCTCTTGGAATATTTTTATTTTAAATCTTTGGTTGGTCCTCCATCATTCACCCCGCGTGAAAAGAGCTCGACTCTAAAGAGATAGACTGAAGGTACCACTTCAAGAAAGCAGGATCTAAAGCGCGCGAAAATGCTCTTAAGAGATCCAAGAGGCATCGGAATTTGGGCAATCACGCCACTTAATAAGGAAGCGACGCAAGGCTCCAAGAGAAGAAGCAACGAATTCCTCATCTAGCACAGCCTCAACCTTATCTCACTGGGATGAAAATGCTGGAACCTTAGGCACCTAGTTACCTGTTGAAACACTAGAAGAAAACATAAGCGGCTCAAAGAAGTGATGATAAGGGGTTAGGCCTTCCACATTGAAAACGAAGCTAATATTAAAATGTTTAGGCAAAGCAAGTTAATATGCATTAGATTCAACTTTTCGAATGATGGAAGAAAGACCAATGTCCCAAGCATGAAATTTTTTGGAAGAGTACTTAGGGAGGCGTTCAGAGCGAATACGAACCATAACATGATCACCTACATTAAAGTCTTGAGCCACATAATGCACATCAGCTGCAAGTTTATAATCAACATTATTTAAAGCATTTTTTTTTGTTGAATTTCAACATGCAAATAATGAATGTGTTGAGCAAAGGATTCAGCAGGTTCAGAAATACACGTACCAAGGGGAATGGGAACAAGATCAATGGGTGTATGGAGGAGTAACGATGCACAATCTCAAAAAAGTTTTTACCAGTAACAATATACAAGATAAAATCTCAAGTACCTTGTTTCTTTTCCACTATGCATCGAAGTAAATCACCCAAACTACGATTAACCACTTCAGTTTAACCATCTGTTTGGGGTGAAAAGTAGCCGAAAATTTCAAGGTGGTTCCATAGATCTTCCAAAGTATCTTCCAAAAATAACTAAAAAACTTGAAATCTTTATCAGACATAATGGACGAGGGCAAACCATGCAACTTAACAACCTCCCTAAAAAACAGCTTAACGACATGTGAGGCATCATATGCTTTACTACACGGAATGAAATGAGCCATCTTAGAGAACTGATCCACCACTAAGAAAATGGGATCGTGTTGACACGTTGTCTTGGTCAACCCAAAAACAAAATCTATACTTAAGTATTTCCATGATGTATAGGGTACAAGAAAAGGGGTATATAGGCTAGTGTTTTGCTTCTTGACCTTAATTAATTGACAAGTACAACACTGAGACAATATCCTCAAGACATCCCTCTTCAGCGAAGGCCAATAAAACCTATCTACCACAAAGGTGATGGTTTTGTCACAACCTAAATGACCTGCTAGCCCGCTAGCCCACTTGCCCACTTGCATGAATTTCCCAAACAAAAAATTCTCTAAGAGAAGTGCGTGGGATGCATAACCTCCTAGCACAAAACAAGTAGCTGTCACGGATAAAAAAATCAATATAGTCCACACGGTTACCCTTTCTAACCCCCTCATAAATAATCCCAAAATCAAGACACGCATGATAATCGTCCTTCATCTTATCAAAACCTACCACTTAGGTCTTCATCATTTAAAGAACCGCGGCTACTCTACTAAGAGAATCAACTACTTTATTCTCAACACCCAAACGATGTTTCAGAACAAAAGTATACTCATTGAGAAACTAAACCTACACCACATGCCTAGTGTTCAACTTCTTTTGGGAACTCAAAAACCTCAAAGTTAGGTGGTTGGAATATAAAACAAATTGTTGAGGCAACAATTAGTATCTCCAATGGTGGAGATATTGATTCACAACATAGAACTCTTTGTCGTACATGGAATATCATTTCTTTGCCTCACTAAGCTTTTCATTGAAGAAAGAGATGGGATGACCTTGATTTAAAACATTGACAAGCTCAACTCTAAAAACATCACACGCAACCTCAAAAACCTTCCCAAAATAAGACTTATGTTATTTTTTTCTTGATCTCCTCAAAGGCCATAATAGCCGCAAGAGTCCAGCGAAACTCCTATTTCTTCAAACTATATGTAATTAGAGCCATAATGGTGCAAATCCTCAAATTAATCTCTTATAAAAAAGTGGCTGGCCCATGGAAACTACGTACCTCTAGAATGGTTTTAGGTATGGGCAACTCCTCAATGGCTTTAACCTTTTCAATGTCGGCTACAATTCCATTCATAGAGATAATAAAGCATAAAAAAGCACTTGTGGTTGCAGAAAGGTACACTTCTTGAGGTTGGCATATAACTTAGCCTTTCTAAGGGCAATGAAAACCTGACAAAGATGATCTAGATATGCTTCCCTAGACTTACTATACACCAAAATGTCGTCGAAGTAGAACACCAAGTTTTTGTGTATGAAATGATGTAGCACTTGAATCATCACTCGCATAAAAGTTCTAAGTGCATTAGATAGTCCAAAAGACACGACTAATCATTCAAATAATTTTGAGTTTTGAAGGGAGTTTTCCAATCATCTCAATGTCTAATGCAGATCTGGTGATACTGTAACGACTTATCCCGAGTTGCCACCCCCGAGACGGTGTCATCACATTTTGAAAATCCCAGCACGACATATATATGCAACAATGAAAATAATATTAACAAAATTTCTTTTACATCAATCCTCAACCCTCAACAGGGGAGTTACATCGATCTGATCTTTAAACATTATATACAACGTAAAATGCATGAATATTTACAAATAAATTTTTATTTTATTTTTTCATTAGTCTGAGGATGTTGACATGTACGTGACTTACAGAAAATGATTTCTTCTGGACCTTAACTCACTAAACTATTTGTCATGCCTGCTACCTGAAATCATTGTACAATGAAGGGTGAGCTTCACAAGCTGAGTGAATTAAATTTACTATAAGTACTCAATTTGTATAAATGGTCTTTCAGTATTAAACCATTTATATCTCATAAAGCTTGATACTTGCATTCTACTATCACTACACATGTCATAAGATCCAATCTTTATCAATCTTTTTCTCGTATTTATTGATTCACCTTAAAACCATCAATTATCTCATAATTACCTCGTAATGGGGTTTACATTATAAAATATACCATTTAGATGGTTCTTATCACTATAACTATCTCTTTGTGAGACTCATCCATCTTTAAATAAATTTGCAATAACACACCACACATCAGCATTTCAATAATGCAAGCAATAATTAAAACAGATGCAATGCATGAATTATTATTATGGGAACGCCATCCCACATGTCAACATGTTTTTATTATCTTAGACTGACCCCCTCCCGGTTCTTTTCTTTACAGCTTATCCTGGCTGTCACAGAATTTATTTCCAGCATATACCGGCTGTCACAATGTCCCTTTTATTTCCATTATATACCGAAAGTCATAGTTTTTTAATTAGACTGACTGCCTTCTTGGTTCTTTTCTTTCTAATTTAATGTACATGCATATGAACAATGATATGAAATATGCATCTGAATAATAACATAAAAAAACAAACATGAATTCAAATATTTAATTTTGGCTATCCTGATTTTTCTCAAATTATATAAAAAAATTTCACTAATTTCCTCTCATCCCAAATCACATCAAATCATTCATTAAAGCTTGTCAAGATCCACTAAATTTCATCCCAAATTACATCAAATCGTCCATCAAAGCTTGTCAAAATCCATTAAATTTCATCTCCTCATAATTTGTGTCAAAACATCAACCATAGCTCATCAAGAATTTATTTATCACCATCGTTATTAAATCAACTCATTATTCTAATAATATTTCTTCTCACAAAATAATTTTTCTACGTGTCCAATATTCATATCATATCTATCACAGAAACATAAGCTAATAATTTATTTCAATATTATCACTAGATTTTTTATTTTTATTTAGATTACTTAAAGTAAATTCAACTCACCACGAAGCACTTAAAGCTACCCATGAATTACCTCCTTGCTTTTCCTGTTCCTCTCAGAAATTTCTCCCAGTTATTGATCCTCAACACCTGACATCATATTTATATTAAATTTTTAATTTATTTATCTATCACTGAAACATAAGCTAATAATTTATTTTAATATTATCACTAGATTTTTCATTTTTATTTAGATTACTTAAAATAAATCCAACCCACTACGTAGCACTTAAAGCTACTCGTGGATCATCTCATTGCCTTTCATGTTCATCTCAGAAATTTTCCCCGATTATTAATCATCAACACTTGATATCATATTTATATTAAATTTCTAATTTATTCTTCAATTCGTTATAAACTTGAAAATTCGCACTTTGAATTCAGAGAAATTTCATGAATGCTAAAAATTCAAAAATAAACACTATGTTATTACTTTTTGCTTTTCTGACAGCTTCCCGTGACTCTCTATAAAATTCCCCCGTAACTTCTTCAAAATTTTGCTCTTTCAACATTTCTTTCAGTCCCAAAGTGTTTAAAGAAAATGTGTAATGGAAGAAAAACCAAACGATTTGGTAAGAAAAAATCAATTTATAAACATTTTAAATGGTTGCCGTTTTGTCACTGTTCACAATCACCAGCTGTTTAACATGCAACATACCTAATTTCATGTTGCAACACCTGGACTTCCAGGTTTTGCATGAAGTTAATTTTTTTTCGGAGAAAAATATAATTTTTCTTTTTCTTTTTCTTTTTCCTTCTGTCATTCTGGACACGTCCAAATTTTTTTTCTTTTTTTTTCTTTGTAAGTACGCCCCACGCGTCTAGTTTTTTTTCAAAAGAATTATTTTATTCGATACTAACTCCTTTGCGTAAATATATTATATTAATTTCATATCATGTTTATTAAATTACTTTTTTGCCCTTACTTTACGAATACGGGTATTACAGATACCCACTACGTAAATCAATCTTAGAGAACCAACTTGAGCCAGCCAACATATCCAATATGTCTTTAAGCCTGGGAATGGAAAACCTATACTTCACAGTGGTTTTGTTAATGGCTCTACTATCTTTGCACATTCTCCATGATCCGTCTTTCTTGGGTGTCAAAAGGGTAAGCACGACCTAGGGATTAAGGCTATGCTTAACCAAACCTTTGCCTAACAATTCTTCCACATATCTGTTTAACTCAACACACTTTTTAGGATTCAACCTATAATGGGAAAGATTACGTAAATGAGATCTAGGAACTAAGTCAATGGTATACTGTATATTCTGCATAGGTGGTAAATCACTAGGTAACTCATCAGGCACAACATATGAAAATTCCTCTATGAGCCTTTCTACTTTAAGGGAGGTTTCACTCTTCGACTCAAGTTATTCTAAGGGAACCTCTCTAGCTACCACAGCTAATCAAAAATTATTTTCTTGTCCCTCTCTCTCTCAAAGGGTTTATGCTTTAAAAGGTGAAGACTCTTTTCAATGAGAACCAGGGGAGGAGTCTTAAATTAAATCTTATTGTCTTTGTATAAAGTTTTGGCAAGGGTAGGAACAAATTTTTTAAGAGTGAGAACGATTTTCTTACCCTTATATTGAAAGATATAGATGTTCTCGTGACCATGATTGGTCACATCTAGGTCGTACAACCAGGTGTGTCCCAAAAAGACGTGGGAAACATTCATTGGTAACAAATAACAATAGATTTCCTATTTATAGTGTCAAAACTGGAAAGGGATAAGACGGCTCTCTGTAACAGGTAAGGTTATGTTATCAACACAAAAGGTGACATCACATTTTCATTTACCCCTATCAATGTGAAACCTCACAGCAAGTTTAATAGTTTGACTTGCTCTATGTGGAGCATTATTGTGTCTCTGGGTCGATAGATAACCATGCACGGATCCTATGGAGGTCTGGGACCCGTTAGATGAGCCGAGCATTTTGTTGATCCAATCTAGTATTGAATAAGCCCATTTGGCATTTAACATTAGTTACTCTACCATTTATGGCTTGTGTGTCCAATAAAGTAGTGTGGGTGGTGTTTCTTCTAGAAGGCATTATTATAAAAACACATACAAAGAATGAACAAGGATGTTAGGGTAAATTTAAATTGCTTAAAGCAAAATAAACGATAAACAAGTTGCTTGCATGCATATAAAGCCTCGAAATTAATCTAAATGACATGTCAAGATAAATGTCCAAGGTATTATTTGTTTTTTTTAATTTTTTTTTGTGTTCAAATCAATAAAAGGAAGCAAAATTAAACTCGAATTAACAAAATTTACTGAGCCAAATACTAAAATATTAACAAGCTTCAATATTGAAAACCTTACCTTATTTGTAGCACTCTGAGTAGATGTGAAGCTTATGTTTTTTTTTTTTTTTTCATCGGCTTAGCTAGGCTCAGAAACGACTTAGCTTGGCTTGACTCTGGTAAAAACACAGCTCATCTCGGAAACGATTGAAAAACGATTGTTGAAACAGCTCAGATCAGGCAATCAGGTCAGATTTGACCTGGTGAAAATCCGATTAGTTCGGGGCCAAACCTCCAAGGATCGATCGAAAATCGGGTTTCGATCATGATGATGGCATCAAAAACGACAGTGGATGGCTAAAAACATCAGATCCGGGTCAATAAGGTCGAAACAGGTCGCGACTCTTTTGTGGCAAAGTTGGTGGCGGACAGGGGCGGGCTTCTCAGGTTTTGGTCACGTGGGACGTTCGCTCCAATTGGTGGTGTCACTGAGCTCTTGGGGCTGCAGACGACGACGATTCAACAGGGAGACCCTTTATTATTCATGTGTATTGTATAAGATCTAATTGTTTTTCTTCAACCACATAAGGGAACAAAATTTGGGCTCTGATACCACTTTGATGCAGAACAGTAGCAAAGAAAGATATAATACAAGAAATTAATCACAAAAATACTTGTCCAAATCATATGGACCAGCAAACACTCAATCAAAGAGTATTCAATGCAATAATTCGGTTTGTTTTCATTATAAATTGCTCTAAAACGTAAAGTGTCCAATATTTATAAAATCCCTAATACATGTAAGTAAGGAAACAAATCAAACTAATTCATGTCTAGATACTACTATGATTATGTTTCTTCCTGGAATATTTGTTTTTAAAAAAAATATTTGGTTAGTCTTTGAGGAGAGTCTTAAAATACATCTTAATAGTACTTATTTGATAGCATTTTAGGGTTGATCGAGGTTTGAATTACACTTTTAAACCTTAATAACTCTAAAGTGATGTCAACTGACCTTATTTTAATACAAAACATGATTGTTCTTTCTGCAATTTGACTCGGTTTGGTACCCATAAGAGAGAGAAACCAAATATTTTTTCCCCAAAAGGATGATATCTTTTATCCTCTAGTTGCGTGCCAGCTTTTGACTCTTATGAGAGATTCCCGTATAGAGCTGGAAAAAAATTGGCACAATTTATATATAAAACTAATATTATGCTGTATATATATACAATGCCTCCTAGCAAATATATATATATATATATATATATATATATATATATATATATATATATATATATATATATTTAGCTCCGACCTTGCAGTCCTTCGTCAATTCTTTATAAGTTGATAATTTTTCATAAACAATCCACAAACAAACAATAGGTTAAATCAAGATTTTGAGAAATCTCAAATTTTTAGTTGTGGACGGCTACGTGCATACTTCGTGCTTAGTCCACATAATCCAAAAGAAGGTTTGTTATTAAACAAGTATGAAATTTGTGTATATCACATAAATCAAGTATCAATTTTTGGAGCTGTTATTGTTCTCATCAACTCTTTATGAGTGAGACTTTTTCATAAACTATAGAAAAAGTGTTTATGATATTGTTTTGAATTGGTTTGCTTTTGATTTTGTCTTTATAATTTGAATTTTGTATTCTTCAGTTTCATTTGAATTTGGAGTTAGTTTAGATAGAGCTGGTATATTTGAATTTGGAGTTTGTTTAGCTAGAACTATTGTATTTAAATTTCCTTGTAACCTACTATAAATATTGATCAATGTAAAATCATTTTGTTTCATTCACTATCTTCTACATTTTTTTGGATATGGTATCAGAGCACCTAACATCGTTATCTTTCTTTCTTTAATCTTTCTTTTCCTTTGACTTTTCTCTTTGCATTATCTATATTATCTCTTTTTTTTTCTCTAAGCCATTACAGTCATGACTAAAAACAAAAATTGGCGTCCCTCACAATTCTCTGGACATAAGAACACTGGCTGGCGCCCGTTGCCAAACTATAATCATTGTTCCCCCGCATCCTCCAATGCCAGACCAAACTCCAGTCGAAATGATTGACCTCCTCATCCCTATCTTGGCCACTGTCAAATATGTGGGATTCAAGGACATACGACCAAGAAGTGTCCATCCTTTCGCCTTGTTCCCATTCAGCCATCCACCATCACAAGTGCTCCGATGACCAACTCTCCCACAACATGGAAGCCTCGAGCACACTTTTCTGCGAACACTTCTTCCAATACTCCAACATGGCTACTAGACAGTGATACTTCTCATCATGTCACTGCAGACTTGAGCAGTCTATCCCTTCATGCGCCTTACACAAGTTCCGATGACATCATGATCTGCGATGGCACGGGTCTCCTCATAACTCACACTGGTTCCACTTCTCTTAACACTCCTAGCACCTCTTTTCAATTAAATAATGTTCTTTATGTACCTAACATGAAGAAAAACTTAATCTTCATTTCACAAATTTGTCTATCAAATAATTTATCCATTGAATTCTTACCATCTTCTTTTCTTGTGAAGGAACTGCGCACAGGAGCAACTCTTTTGAAAGGCCAAACGAAGGATGGGGTGTATGAATGGTCATCTTCTTCTCCAATAAATTCTATTTTGTTAGCATTTTCCAGTGTCAAGACAACTTTCTCTAAATGATGTCATCGATTAGGTCATCCAATATCTCCTATTTTAAGTCACACTTTTTCTCATTATCAATTAGACTTATCCACATCATTGTTTTCTAATTTTTTATGTAATGCCTATCACTGCAACAAAAGTCACAAACTTTTTTTTTTCTAATTCTTCCCTTGTGTCTTCTCAACCACTTGAAATAATTTTCTCTTATGTATGGACTTCACTTGTTTTCTCACATGATGGTTTTAAATATTATGTCATCTTTGTTGATCACTTCACCAAATACATCTGGTTTTATCCACTTAAGTACAAATCTGAAATCAAAGATGTTTTTATAAGATTTAAAGCTATTGTGGAAAAACACTTCACACTTCAAATTTGCACACTTTATTCGGATAATGGTCAGGAATATTTAGCTTTAGCCAACTTTCTTGCTACTAATGGAATCTCTCATCTCACAATTCCACCACACACTCCTAAATATAATGGCTACTCAGAAAGAAAACAACGTCTCATTGTTGAAATCAGCTTATCCCTACTCTCTCTTGCCTTAATACCTTTAACATTTTGGCCTCAATCCTTGACTACTTCAGTTTATCTAATTAATAGAATGCCAACTCCAACACTTAATCTTTCGTCTATTTTTGAAACTATTTTTGGAACTTCTCCAAACTATTCAAAACTTTGGATCTTTGGATGTTTATGCTACCCTTGGCTTCACCCTTATTCCTCTCACAAACTTAATGATTGCTTTAAACCATGTGTTTTTCTAGGCTACTCTCTTACACATAGTACCGTTGACCCGTATTGATTTTAATAATGAAAAAACACTACTTAAACTGCACTGACAAGTTTATCTAAGTGTTTAAGCTATGAAAGTATTCAGTTCAGAAAACAAGATATAAGAACTTAACACGTTCAGACACCAAAAGAAAACAGAAGATCTAGAATAAGATTTTGTTTTGCAAAGAGCTACATATGTTAAGCATAGCATTAGAAGAAGGCTTCAAAAGACCCCAAAAAAATTCAACTAGGAAGCAATTTTGTATTTTTATATTTTTCATCTCCCTCTGGCTTATAAAAATGCAATAACAATTATATAGGTTGTGTATGTAGTATGTTCTTAAATGTTTTGTGACTACATTTATTTTAGATTTTATTAAATTGAATTTTAAGTATTAGTTTTTCTCTTGTGCATGGTATGGGATCTCTCCTAGTTTTGAGTTATTTGGATGTAGATCCGTAATCTCATAAGAATTTGTGGTTTTGAATCACTTGGTTTCTCATAAAATGTTAGACTAGATCTATGAATTGTTTCATATCGATTGTCATGATGGTTCCTGTAATGATAGCTTGGATAATATAAGTAGTTTATATTAATTGAGTGTTATTCCACGGACTCAGATCTGTAGTAACTACAACAGATCTGGAAAAGATCATTAATAATTTCATAAAGATAGTGTTAATTTCGATAATAAATTTAACTATGTAATTTCTTTTGATTTTATTATTGAATTAACTATCATAGCCGTAGATTCAACATTGTTTATAATTTACTTTTGAGAACTTAACTCCAAGCCCTTTTTTCAAGACCTATATATTCGTTTTCCTTTTTACAATCAATGAAAAACTTAATTGTTGGTGGAAACAAAAGCAAAAACTTGCACGAGGACTTTGAGCTTTGGAAGTAAGTGCGGCCCTAGGACATACACACTCAGTTGTTGTAATACGATAGCTGGACCGAGTGTTGTTTCATGTTGTGAAGGCATCACATGTATTTGTACTTTCCCTTGTTAGGTCTCTATTTATCCTGGAAATGCCGCCCCCGCCCCAACTCATGTTGAGAGATCTAAGTGACAAACATAAATAAAATTCCGCCTCTTTTCATCAATCCTTTTATACCATTTCACATCAATTAATGCAAGATAATTTATAATTTTTATCAATACAAATCAATTTTTTCTTTTAAATTAGTAAAACTCACACACACCACTCCTAGGATCTTCAAGACTCAAGGCTTCAACCTTCACTATTGACCTAGAGCCTCCCTGGTAATTCAAATCAATGTTATTCCACAAACAATCATATTTATATACTTTGCGCCGTTTGGAACTCTCTTAAAGATGGATTAAAGCAACTTTTTCTTCCTCTTTAAGAGGGTTCCTAACGGCACCATTAGCTATTATTTTGAAATGCAAGCATCTCACCTCCCAAAGAGGCCTCAAGTACAATGTCAAGTATAAGTAAAACAAAAAAAAAACAAAAAAAGTGAGGATACATACTTTTTTTTTTTGTTTAGTAGATGAGAAAAGTAAGAAGAAGAAAACTAAGTTGATTGATTTTTTTTTCTTCTAATATGTACAAATCATAATCCTCTCAAATTATGAGGATTGGAGAGTGAAAAATGTGAGAAAATACATGAGATTATCATTTTACTAATTTATCATCATCTAATTCCTCACATTAACATTATGAAGAATATAATGGTAAAAATAATATTATTTAAATGTTCTTTCCCCATACCTTTTCACTCTATTAGACAAGGGAAAGAGAAACCTCTTGCTTTTTTCACCTAACTTTCCAACCTCTTTATTAAACACAAAAGAAAAAGTAAATATCCATACTTTTTGTAGACTAGGGTTCTAACCTAAGAGGCGGGGGGGGGGGGGGGGGAGGGGGGAGGGTGAATTGGGTTTTTAAAAACTTTTGCTAATTACTTGCAAGTTTATAAAAACAGTTAAATGCACAAGCATACAAATAAGTAATGTGCTTTAAGTAAAAGAGTTCAAGGAGGAGAAAGTGCAAACCCAGTTTATAGTGGTTCAGCAATATCGGATTCCTTTCGACCCTACATCCACTCTCTTCAAGGAACCTCCTTGAAGTAATCTACTAAAACTTTCAGTCGTATAACTTCACAGGTGTTGTACAAACCTTACAATCAATTCGTTCCTCTCGGAAGCTATTCCCTTTCTTGCGGAAGCTAATCCCTTTCTCACTAAAGCTTCTAAACACTCTAAGAGTTATTACAACTCTTTCCTCTTTACAATAAATGTGATTTTCTGTAAAGTAAATAGTAGAGAGATAGCAATGAATGCTTTTACAAATGAACAATATCTCTCTTTCGAGAATAAGCTTGAAGAATGGCTCAACAATAAAATTTTTAAAGCTTTTGAGAATTAATGAGCAAACTTATGAATTGAATGTGTAATCTTCTTGTTTTAAATACTCATTGAAGTGGGTTTATTTAGTCTTGAATCAATATGGCCATTAGACACTAACTTGGTAGGTTTGGTGCATTAAATGCTCAAGTCTCGTGTCTCAAACGGTCATATTTTTAAATTACCAATCGATTGAGTCATTGTAACAGTTAACTGAGTCAAGTGAAAAACTTCACTTTTAGGTTATGGGGGAGTACCAGTCGACTGAGTCCTAAGCATCAGTCGACTGGGAAATCACTGTCCCAGTTGCCAATCGACTGGGTGCTCTACACCAGTCGACTGGGTACATTCTGTCCTATACCCCAGTCGACTGGCATATTGAGCCAGTCAACTGGGTTGCCCTTCAACCCAGTTTTTCATGATTCAAAATTGTTTTTTGACTTAGAAGTATTTGAATTAATAGTTTTGTCAAAATATTTTTTGTAAAAAGAGCCATAGAATAAGCTAAGTACTTGAACATGAGAGATTTACAGTTGGTTTCAATACTTTAATGCCTATTTTATATCTTCTGTCTTGTCTTGGCATTTGAAACTGGTTGAATTCTTGCATCTTATTTCTTTGCTGAAAACTTTTACCATTAAACACTTAGATAAAACTGTTAATACAATTAGAGTAGTGTTTTGTCATTATTAAAATTAAATAAAGGTCAACAATCTCCCCCTTTTTTATGATAACAAAACTAATGAGAGAAAACAGTTTTAAAAAGTAAGTGTTGGGTTTTTAGAAAAAAAACAAATTGGGCAGACTTTCTTCTGGTTTTCGGATAAAACCAACCTGTTAAATAGTTCAAACACAGTTTATAAACAATCCAACCAAGCAAAGTAAAACAGATTTATATTCATCAAGGTTTTTGGAGCAATGCTCCCCCCTAAATCTATGCTCTATTTTAAGTTTACATTGATATTTCTCTTTTTCTCATTTTTATCCCCCGTTTTGACAATAGCAGAAAAAGGGGTGAAAACTCAAAAAAAAAGCAATTTGGATATCAAAGACAGAAAGATAATGCAAAAACGAACATGCATGTGAAAACTAGGCATTGTTCAGAGCTTGGAAGACTTCCCGGGAAGAACCGAAAGTTTTCATACTAGCATAAGTAGTTAAAGCATATTGCGGAGTATGAATGGCTTAAACCAAGTAATCATATAGCTTAAAAGTAAAGCAAGTATAAGAACCATAAGCTAGATAACTGAAATATGGGAAAATTTATATTCAAGCATCCACACATCACAGACTTCTAGAAGCCAAATATTGAGTACAATAATAGAAATGTATGATAAAGTATTAAATGTTAGTGCTGAGATCATCTAAGAGCTACATATACAAGAAAAGGGATAAAACAGGAAACTCAATGGGCAGGAGAATCAGAGTCATCTCGAATAAGATCTCGAAGCTCAGCTAAAGAACCCTCTATATGCTCTCGGTGTAGCTTGAAATCGTCTCGAAGTGAGCAGAGGTCATGGTGCATGGAATCAACAGAAGAGCTCAAGCTCTAGAACCCAGACTGCATGGATAGTTAGTGTAATACCCGTATTTGTAAAGTAATGGTAAATAAGTACTTTAATAAATATGACATAGAGTTAAAATAATATATATATATATATATGTATATATATTTAAATGCAAAAAGTCAATTTTTTTATAAAACAATTTTTTAAAAAAATAAAGTAAAACGTGGCAGCAGGTGGCAGCACCTAATTCCAAGTTAATTTGGTAGTCTTGCATGTGTAGCAGTAAGGCATGGACATGGAGAATTTTGGGAATGAAGGTAGCTGAGTTTGCAATTTGCAAAAGTGAGCTGCTAAGATTTTAACTGCAGCATTTTCTTATATATATGTATAATATGAAAACGCTAATTAACATTTACCAAATTTCGTTTAATTTTCTTCAAATTACTCGTTTTCTTTAAACACTTTAGGACCTAAAGAAAAGTTGAAAGAGCAAAATTTTGGAGGGGTTTACGGGGGAATTTTATAGAGAGTTACGAGAAGTTAATAAAAAAATAGAAAGTAATAATGTAATTATAGACTGAGGTTTCAACCCAAGAGGGGGGTGAATTGGGTTTTTAAAAACTTTCACGGAATAAATACAAGTTTATGACAACATATAACCAACAGGCAATTAAACAAGTAATATGTTGTAAATAAGGAGTTTAAGAAGTAAAGAATGCAAACTCAGTTTATAGTGGTTCGGCAATATCGGATTTGTTCCGACCTTACGTCCACTCTCTTCAAGGAACCTCTTTAAAGTAATCCACTAAGAAACTTAGTCGTGCAACTTCACAAGTGTGCACAAACTGAGCACAAGCAACTTACGGGTGTTGCTTAAACCGTACAATCCCCTTCCACTTGGAAGTAATCCCCTTCCTCTCGGAAGTAATCTCCTTCCTCTTGAAAGTAATCCCCTTCCTCTCAGAAGTAATCCCTTTACAATAAACGATGTAAAGTAAATGGTAGAGAGATAGTAAATGAAAGCTTATACAACTGAATAATGTCTCTCTTTCAAAGTAAAGCTTGAAGAATGGCTCAACATGAATATTTCAAATCTTTTTTGAGTTTTAAAGAATGAATGACTTGATTGTGTGTGTTCTTTTTTTTTTAATGTCTTTTCATCTCTATTAAATGCTCAATAGAGTGGGTTTATATAGCCATGTATTAATACGATCGTTAGACTTTAATTTGAAATGTTTTATAGCTTTAAAAGCTCAAATTTAGAGTCCCAACGGTCATATTTTTGAACTACCAGTTAACTAGGTCTTGATACCAGTCGATTGTGTCCACTTTAAAAATCACATTTTTAAGGCTATAGTGGTACCAGTCTACTGGGTTGATCTTACCAGTCGACTGGTATGATTCACCCAGTCGACCGGTGACACATTGTCCCATATACCAGTCTTTTGGTATATGTACCCAATCGACATGGTTGTCTTCTAACCCAATTTTTCCGTTTCAAAAAGTGTTTAACTTAAAACCGTTTGTTTAAAAAGTTATGTTTAAAAAACCTTTTTGTGTGCGAGCCATAAGACAAGCTTTTCAATGTACAAGTGAGACTTACACTTTGTTTTAATACCTTAGACCTATACTAGTTCTTCTGTCTTCACTTGAAAGTTTGATTCGGTTTGAGTTCTTGCACCTTGATCCTTGGTTGAATGCTTTTGTTGCTTACTACACTTAGATTGCACTGTTAGTTTAATCACAGTTGTGTTTTGTCATCATTAAAATACAGGTGAGTGTTAACAATCTCTCCCTTTTTTATGATGACAAAACTAATTAAGAGAAAACAGTTTAAAAACTAAGTGTAAGGTTTTTGAGAAAAATCGGGCAGAGTTTCCTCTATTTTTTAGTAAAACCACTCTGTAAACAAGTAAACACAGTTTATATATGCAACTCAACCAATCAATGAATCATACACCATATTCTTTGGAGCAGTGCTCCCCCTAAATCTATGCACTGGTTTCTGTTTACTTTGTTTTTCTCGTTTTCTCATATTTTCTCTCCCGTTTTGACAACAGCAACAAAAAGGGTTAGAACTAAAAAATAAGCTACTTAGCTACCCTAGTCATCTAGAGTATGCTTAAAAAAACTTGTATACAAAAATTTGGCTCCATTCAGAGTTTAGAAGCCTTCCCGAGAAAAACCGGAAATTTCCATACAAGTAGAACCAGTTTTAAAGCATAAATCCGAATATAAGCAGTTATAAAGTATGCAACCACATCAAAAATAAGTAAAAAATAGGTGCATGAAATATGTCTAATCATAGATAAGCGATAGATACATCAGTACTATACAAAACAAGGCTTCATAGAGCCGAAACAGAAGTATGAATACACTAAAATATGTCCGTACTATGAGCTAAGAACTAAAAAATAAGTGATGGTGACTCATGGAGCGGGAGGGTCTGAGTTGTCATGAATGAGATCCCAAATCTCAGCTAGGGAACTCTCGGTGCTCTCTCTGTGTAACTTGAAATCATCCCGAAGATGGTAGATGGAGGAGCTCAACGTCTGGAACCTGGACTACATGGTCAGTTGGAGGCTCATGATAGCCTATAGTAAATTGCCATACCCAGCCTGACCAGTACTTGAGTCACCCATGGGAGGTGCTCGGGTGTCCGTATCCATGTTAGTAGTAGCAGCAGTAGTAGCAACATCCTCGTCCTCATCATCACTGCTCTCATCCTCCTGAATCCGTATGTGCTTCCCGACCTTCGAATTGATGAAGCCATCACGGACCGTGCATCCCATCTTTTTCAACGAGGAGACGTTGATGATATCCTTCAGCCCGATATCCTGAGCCTCGGAGGCAGAGAGAGGCACCCGAAAGTGCTAGAGTATGAGCGTGATGAGCATCCCATAGGGAAGACACCCGGAGTCGCTCGCTTCGCCATTAATCATGTTGGCGAGTAGCAGGGGATATATATTGAAGTAGTGCCCCGTTTTAAGGCACCAAATCAATATTGTATCTATCTTAGATAGATACCCCCGACTCTCTAGTCTTGAGTGGATGTTCCAACTCACTATGAGGTTGAACAATTTCGAGTATAGGGGCATATCACTATAGGTATGAAATGTGGAGGGCTTGTACACTTAGTTAGGGTCACCCCTGACTATATGACAAGCCTTCTCAATATCGAAATTGCCTGGCCATCCATCTAGACTCCATTGAATCCCTCCCACAATGATCATCAAGATGCTCACTAGGAGGTCAGTGTTGACCTCAAACTCCACACCCATGACACTGGTTCTGAATCTCAGAGCCAGTGGACTAGGTTTCACCAAGTTCGCATAGAACTGGTGAATCAGTCGCAGGTAATATTTTTCATACACTCTGACCAGTGGGGTCAAGTGTATTGCCTCGAAGGCTGGCAAGATATCAAAATTACCATGACGAATAGAGTCGAAGTCGACAACTCTACCCGTCATGATCTTCTTGTGGCGAATTATAGAGTTATACCTTGCTTTCGCTGCAGGGCTGGAAAACAGAGACTCATCAAGCTCTGTTCTAGGCTTCTTGCTTGATGAGCCTACCACATCCTTCCCTCGTGACTCCAGATCTGTAGGTTTGGTGGACCTTGGCCTTGTAGACGCATTTGGTCCCCTGGTAGTGTATTTTACATGGATTCTATTGGACATTTTGGGAAAAAGTGGGTTTTTGGGAAAAAATGGTTTTTGGTGGAAATGAGAGATTTCAACCGTAGAAAGTTGAAAATAAGGTTTTGGATGATTATATCGATGTGTTTAGGTATTGTTTGGATGGTTTTTGGATCAAAATAGTGAAATTTTGTAAAGAGAGAAAGCTAGGTTTTTCGAAAATAGCGTAAAAATCTAAAAAAAAATAAACAATCTATATATAGAATCGCGATACCAGTCGACTGGGTAAGGATACCAGTCGACTGGGTAAGGATACCAGTCGACTGGGTCCTTTTGAAAAGATGAACATTTTTCATACCAGTTGACTGGGTCAGTGAGACAGTCGACTAGAAGAATAGGCAGTGACTTACCAGTTGACTGGTATATACTTACCAGTCGATTAGACCCTTAAGAAAATTTTCAGTCTTGAGTTGTAACACGAAATTTGTTTATCTATGAAATCTTTGAGTGAGGGAGATATTTAAACAAGGATTAATACTCTTTCACTAGATGTCAAATATGCAAATGATGAATGATGAAGCAATCAGACATTCAGTTTATCATAATCCAGCAATCCCATTAACATTCTAATCTTACAAAAACTAGCTTCACTTAGAGGTTTTGTAAGAATGTCAGCTATTTGATCTTCTGAAGATATGAATTCTAGTCTTATATCACCTTTTTGAGCATGGTCTCTTAAGAAATGATATCTAATTTCTATGTGTTTAGTTCTAAAGTTTTGAATAGGGTTCTTGGTTAGGTTGATAGCTCTAGTATTATCACAAAATATCGGGATGCCTTCAAGTTCATGCCATAGTCTTCTAGTTGTTGTTTCATCCATAACACTTGGGCACAACAACTTCCAACTGCTACATATTCCTCCTCGGTGGTTGATATTGCAACGGAATTTTGTTTCTTGGAAAACCAAGAGGTTAACATTGCAACTAAGAATTGGCATGTTCCATTTGTGCTTTTTCTATCTAACCTACATCCAGCAAAATCAGTATCTGAATATCCTATAAACTCAAAAGATGAATCTCTAGAGTACCATAATCCTATGGTTTGGGTTCCTTGTAGATATCTAAGGATTCTTTTTACTGTAATTACATGTGATTCCTTAAGATTAGACTGAAATCTAGCACACATGCATACACTTAACATAATATCAGGTCTACTTGCAGTTAAATAAAGTAAAGCTCTTATCATGCTTCTATAATATTTAGTATCTACACATTTACCTCCTTCATCAAGATCAAGTTTTGTAAAAGTGCTCATAGGTGTACCAAGTGGCTTTGAGCTTTCCATCCCGAACCTCTTTAGTAGGTCCTTACTGTACTTTGATTGATTGATGAAGATACCGTCTTTTAGTTGTTTTATTTGAAGTCCAAGGAAGTAGGTAAGCTCTCCCATCATGCTCATTTCAAATTCACCTTGCATGCACTTTGCAAACTCTTGACACATAGATTCATTAGTAGCACCAAATATAATATCATCAACATATATTTGAACTATCAACGTGTCATTTTTGTGAGTTTTTGTGAAGAGAGTTGTGTCTATTCTATCTTTACAAAGTCATTGTTAATCAAAAAAATTCTTAGTCTCTCATTCCATGCCCTTGGAGCTTGCTTCAACCCATATAGAGCTTTAGAAAGCTTGTAGACATGATTTGGAAGACTAGGATTTTCAAATCCAAGAGGTTGCTCAACATAAACCTTTTCTTCTATAAAACCATTTAAAAAAGCATTTTTTACATCCATTTGAAATAATTTGAACTTATAAAAGCATGCAAAGGCTAATAAACATTCGAATAGCTTCTAATCTAGCTACGGGAGCATAGGTCTCATCAAAGTCTATTCCTTCTTCTTGATTATATCTCTTAGCAATTAGTCTAGCCTTGTTTCTAGTTACTATTCCAATTTCATCCATCTTATTTCTATATACCTATTTAGTTCTAATTATTGAATGATTCTTCCACATATCTGTTTAACTCAACACACTTTTTAGGATTCAACCTATAATGGGAAAGATTACGTAAATGAGATCCAGGAACTAAGTCAATAGCATACTGTATATTCTGCATAGGTGGTAAATCACTAGGTAACTCATTAGGCACAACATACGAAAATTCCTCTATGAGCCTTTCTACTTTAGGGGACGTTTCACTCTTCGACTGAAGTCGTTCTAAGGGAACCTCTCTAGCTACCACTGCTAATCAAAAATTATTTTCTTGTCCCTCTCTCTCTCAAAGGGTTTATGCTTTAAAAGGTGAAGACTCTTTTCAATGGGAACCAGGGGAGGAGTCCTAGATTAAATCCTATTGTCTTTGTATAAGGTTTTGGCAAGGGTAGGAACAAATTTTTTAAGAGTAAGAACGATTTTCTTACCCTTATACTGAAAGATATAGATGTTCTCGTGACCATGATTGGTCATATCTAGGTCGTACAACCAGGTGTGTCCCAAAAAGACGTGGGAAACATTCATTGGTAACACATAACAATAGATTTCCTATTTATAGTGTCAAAACTGGAAAGGGATAAGACAGCTCTCTGTAACAGGTAAGGCTATGTTATCAACACAAGAGGTGACATCACATTTTCATTTACCCCCATCAATGTGAAACCTCACAGCAAGTTTAATAGTTTGACTTGCTCTATGTGGAGCAGTATTGTGTCTCTAGGTCGATAGATGACCATGCATGAATCCTATGGAGGTCTAGGACCCGTTAGATGAGCCAAACATTTTGTTGATCCAATCTAGTATTGAATAAGCCCATTTGGCATTTAATATTAGTTACTCTACCATTTATGGCTTGTGTGTCCAGTAAAGTAGTGTGGGTGGTGTTTCTTCTAGAAGACATTGTTATAAAGACACATACAAAGAATGAACAAGGATGTTAGGGTAAATTTAAATTGCTTAAAGCAAAATAAACGATAAACAAGTTGCTTGCATGCATATAAAACCTCAAAATTAATCTAAATGACATGTCAAGATAAATGTCCAAGGTATTATTTGTTTTTTTTTTGTTTAAACCAATAAAAGGAAGCAAAATTAAACTCGAATTAACAAAATTTACTGAGCCAAATACTAAAATATTAACAAGCTTCAATATTAAAAACCTTACCTTATTTGTAGCACTCTGAGTAGATGTGGAGCTTATGTTTTTTTTTTTTCATCAGCTTAGCTAGGCTCATAAACGACTTAGCTTGGCTTGACTCTGGTAAAAAACAGCTCACCTCGGAAACGACTGAAAAACGATTCAATGATTTTTGAAACGGCTCAGATCAGGCAATCAGGTCAGATTTGACCCGGTGCAAATCCGATTAGTTCGGGGCCAAACCTCCAAGGATCGATCGAAAATCGGGTTTCGATCATGATGATGGCATCAGAAACGACAGTGGATGGCTAAAAACATCAGATTGGGGTCAATAAGGTCGAAACAGGTTGCGACTCTTTTGTGGCAGAGTTGGTGGTGGACAGGGGCGGGCTTCTCAGGTTTTGGTCAAGTGGGACGTTCGCTCCAATTGGTGGTGGCACTGAGCTCTTGGGGCTGCAGACGACAGCGATTCAACAGGGAGACCGTTTATTATTCATGTGTATTGTGTAAGATCTAATTGTTTTTCTTCAACCACACAAGGGAACAAAATTTGGGCTCTGATACCACTTTGATGCAGAACAGTTGCAAAGAAAGATATAATACAAGAAATTAATCACAAAAATACTTATCCAAATCATATGGACCAGCAAACACTCAATCAAAGAGTATTCAATTCAATAATTCGGTTTGTTTTCATTATAAGTTGCTCTATAATGTAAAGTGTCCAATATTTATAAAAACTCTAATACATGTAAGTAAGGAAACAAATCAAACTAATTCATGTCTAGATACTACTATGATTATGTTTCTTCCTGGAATATTTATTTTTAAAAAAATATTTGGTTAGTCCTTGAGCAGAGTCATAAAATGCATCTTAATAGTACTTATTTGTTAGCATTTTAGGGTTGATCAAGGTTTGAATTACACTTTTATACCTTAATAACTCTAAAGTGATGTTCTTGGATCATTAACTTATTTCGGTGCATTTTCAGGTATTTTGTGTTTGAAAAAAATGAAAAAGCTATCGTTGCTTGAAGCACTAAGATTTCATGCATATCGAAGTGAAAGAGTGCTTCGGAAAGGACAAAATGAAGAGTTTTTGGGCAACGAAACCTTCAGTGGAAGCCTAGGCGCCCAGAAGAGAGAGCCTAGGCGCCCAGAAAAAAGAAATTCCACCATCAGGGAGGGCCTAGGCGCCCAAAAGAGATGGCCAGGCACCCAGAAATACACCAACCTGACTTTTGCCTAGTGCTTAGGCGCCCAAAAGGGAGGGCCGCGGCGCCCAGCACCCCTACAAACCCTGATCTAAGATAAAGCCTAGGCGTCCAAAAGAGAGAGCCTAGGTGTGCACACGATTCCTTCTCCGAATTTTGACCTAATTAGGATTTCTATGATTGTTTAAACCCTAAAACACCTTTGGACCCTTTGTACTATAAATAAATCACTTAGAGTTTGATAATGATACCGAGAATTAGAGGGTTGAAAGCCAGAGAAAACATCATGAAGGCTGCTACACTCTCCCCCATGGCCAACTAATCTCCAAGCAAGGCGAAGAGATGAATCCCTAGGTGTAGTCTTTCTTATTTTCTAGTCTTGATTCATTGTAGCTTGGATTTATTATCAAAACATTGTTATGGTTTACTCTTTGATATAATTAGAAGATTTCCTCTTAATCTGATGATTGCATGCTTCTTCTAGATATAAGTCTAGTCATGCTCTTCTTATGTCAATTTGTTTGGATGTGATTGAGTCTGGTATATCTATCTTTTAAGTTTGTCCATTACTGCGATATTGTCATTAAAGATATATTGTCGTTTCTTGATAAACATATATGATAGGTCATGTGTGCTTAAATCGAAAGAGCAGTTCATATCAATTACATTAGAGCTTATATATGTGCTTTAATTGAATATTTGCCGATTGTTTGTTTGGGATGTGAAACTTGCAATCGAGATAAAAACAACTGAATCAAGATTGGAATAAGGCAACGAACCTAGGGAGGATTCCCAGACCCTTGTTGCTTCCATCATATTTTCACTACTTCACATTACTTCAATATCAAAACTCAAATTTTCTTGTTTAACTTTTGTCGTTCGTTTTAATGTTTGCACTTTCTCTTGTAGATTGTTTGTTTCCCTGTGGAATCGACACCCTAAAGCTGTGCTACAACTATCGCGTTATACTTTGGGCATAATCAGTCCTCCATCACTTTTATTGCTACTTGTTTCCATATGTATATATACATATATATATATATATATATATATGCGCCTAAATATGATGTAAAATTTTGATAGACAAAAATACTCTTAGTATAATAGAATTTGATTGATGTAATCTTTTATTGTTCTATTAGAATTTATATTACTATAATATTTTATTGTTCTAGTATTATAGTAGTTCAAAATTTTTGGTTCAGTAATTTATTTTTTTCTTACACATAATCTTATCTAACTTCTTATTAATTTTTTTATTTTCATATAAATTGATAATTATTATCACGTCACACTCATAAAATCAATATTCTTATGTTTAGAATTTAGATCAAAGTGTATATTGTTGTTGTTGTTCTTTTACCATTTAGGTTTGCCTCATATGTAAATAATACGATTGCTATATATGGATTGTATAAATATTCATTTTTCTAGAGTAATCTATAATAACACATATATAAGTGCAAATAATTAAGATATCTATAATATATTTTATAAATATTATATATATAAATAAGGTATAAAACATTCAATAGACAAAATATGTGTACTTAATAATTACTTTTTATTTTCCTCTTAAAATTAGAATCTTCTATAAGTAATTGTTTGTCGAAAAAATCATGATTTTATATAAATAATTTTTTTTACAAAAAAAATTATTATCTAACTAAATCAATTAAATTATTTTTTTTAATTTCCTCATATAAATAATATTTTGTTTTGTTCTATATAAACAAGTTATTTACAAAAGAAGAAAAATCCTTACTCTATATGAGAAAAAAAATTTGCAAACAATTAATTAATTTGTAATTAAATTTATTAAATTAAAAAAGTATAAGTTTATAAGATTAAATTTAGGATATTTCTAATGTATTAAACCAAATTTTACTATTCTACTTTGATGAGGAAAAATGTGTTATTCCACTTCGAAAAATTCTATCATGAGAAAAATTTGAGGACAAAGTACCTTTAACTATTAAAACTATGGAATATGACACATGCTTTCTCTTAAGAAAAAAGATATTATAGTAAACAAGTGACTTTAAGAGCAGTTAATTATAGCTTACTATTATATTTAATATAAATTTGTATTATTAACTGTTGAAATAGAATATGTCTACTAGATGTTGAATGATTACTTAGAGATTACTTTTAAATTTGATTTTTTTTATAACACCTAATATTGCTAATATCAAAGTTAGATAAGTTAAAGCTTTTGCTATAATTATTGTTTTAGTACAACAACGATCTAATTTGCCTTTATTACTTCAATGTATTCATTATAGTAACTTTCCTTATCCATATGGAAGTAGTTGGCCAAAAAATTCGGAACTTTAAGGTGTCCAAATACTAATGACTTGAGTTTATAATCACTAAGTCAATAGTTATTGATCTTGAAAACTCCTAGCAACAAGTGAACAATTTGTCTCATTTAATTGTCAAGATGTTGCAATATATTGAATATTTTCAAGAGACTTTTATTGAATGAAAAATAAAAAGTATTAAAAAATTAAAAACAAAATAAAAGTCAATAAAACCCTTACTTACATTCAATTTTGTCTTTGTTCTCTCGATAGATAGATATTGCAAAGAACAACATATCTATTTTATTATAATCCCTTACACATTAAAAATTTGTTATAAATTGTCTTAACTCCATGATTTACTATTTGATGACCAAATTTACCTTAAAACTATATTGCATTGACAATTCTTTCTCTATAAATCATCTATGGGATTGCTTATACAAATTAAGGCAACAAATCCTAACAATTTTCAACTAAATTTATGTAAGCCCTATATAAATATACAAAATGTTGGGTAAAACATTAGTTGGACAAAAATAACTTTACATAATAATTATTTTTAGGTTAAATATTTTTTTCTTCATCGAATTAGGACTCTCTATATAAGAAATTATTTTTAAAATAATTCAAAAAATAATTTTTATATATAAACGAGCATTCCACAAATAATAAATTATCATTTAATTAAATTCATAAAATTACACTTTTTCTTAATAAATCAAGTTTTACTTTTAGCTATATATAAGCAAGTCATTTGTAAAATCTAAAAAAAAAAACTCAATTTTTACATTAAAAATTTATCAATTTGTAGTAAATCTATTTATTTTTAAAATGTTAATAAGTATTCAATTAAAAAAAATAATTTTATTTTATTGTTATAAGATTTCTACTTCATTAATAAATTTATCAATATATTGGACTTTGTATAAACTCCAATAACATCCATGATTCTTAATTTAAAGTTGGAGATTGTGTTAAGCAAATCATTTTAGAAAAAGAAGTGATATTAATAAACAAATTTTCGCAAAAAAATTATTTCTACGTAATTAGACACACTAATTTAACAAAAGAAAATAATGATTAGAATTATATCAGAATAATAAATTCATCATCATATTAAATTTTATTAACGTTAAAACAATATTAATATTTTCTAATATTAGAAATACTTTTATGATTGTATCTATATCATTCTAATTGAAATTAAAACATATTATTAAATTTACATTTAAAAAAGTAATAAAAATTAACTATGCATTAACTTTTGTGTGTGTGTATATATATATATATATATATAATTCTTCTTGATAGACCACTTCTCTGAGTGAGAATGTGAGATTAACAAAAGTTTCTTGATTTGAAATGTACGAGAATGCAAGGAAACTTATAATGGGAGATATTTTGACACCAGCTCTAAGCAATGTTTTGTGAATTGAAATTAAATTTTACGTTTGTTTCTGTTATATTAAATAATAAAATATAATTATGTTTAAAATGTTTGAAATAAATAAAAAAATTTTAAAAAAAAAGAAAAAAGGAAAGACATGAAAAATATAATATTTTGATCAGTATAATTTTTAAATATTTATTTTGTAGAATTTATAATTTTATCTTGATAGAATTTATAATAAATTATATCAATTTGATAGTAAATTTATTTATAAATAAATTTATATTAATAGGTAAAATTATAAATAAATTTTATAAAATTATGAAAAACACTTGTTCCGAGTTAACATACTCTAATAATGTGCATTAATTTTCATTTGATTACCGTACCACTTTCATGAAATGCTTTAGCTGCCATATAAATGAGGACATCAGTAAAACATACAAGATGTACGATTGATATTTATGATGGGAGAAAGTGCTTATGTCGACCACATTCATATGGACTCCACAACCTGTACGAGAGTAGAGCAATGATTTGTTGGTAATATTTTATTTAATGTGAAGATAAACTAATGAAAAAAAAGGTCATGTCACACAAAGAAATCAAAGTTTTCATTTTTTTTTCTTATTTGTTAGCACTCGACGTACCATTATCACTCAGAATTTTTTAAAATAATAATTTAGATATCATGACAATAAGTTTAAACAAAATGGTTGGCTATATACCTATCAATATTAGTGGGAGTATGATTTATAATTTACAAGCTCTATTTATCTAATAATTTCACTAATGATGGAAAACTCACGATGATTAACAAATGTTTCGTGTGTAATTAGAGTGTTGATTACAGTTACAAACAGTAGGTGTTTGAATTTATGTTCTCTTTTTTTTTTTTTAACTAAATTGAGAGATTATAAACTTGATATTTACATATTTGAAATTTTATTGTATTGTGGAGTCGTTAGCGGATCAATTCATAAATTTTTAAAAATAATTTTCGAGATTGATCGATAAGAAAATGTCGTTGAACAGAGATTTTTGAAAAAAAAAATTTACTTTTGAATTGACAATTTGATTTGAAATGAGATTGTTGAATATACACAAAAGTACAATAAAATCAATAAATAAAGCTCAAGGAAAAAAATAGAGTAGAGATAGATTTTTATGTGATTCAACTTTAATTCTACATTCTCATATCAAATAATAAATATTACAAACAGAATTTTAAAACTATCCAATTAAATTATTTAAATTTTAATATCTCTCGAACATTCAAATTGCAAATTGCACCAAACTATCGTATTTTTTTTAATTTTCTTTTTTTTTCAAATGAATAAGATTTTGGGTATTCTGAGATAATTTTTTTTTCTTTTGAAAATGTTTGAGAATTTATTCTTCCGACTCTCCAAAAATCTTAGAAAAGGTAAAAAGACTTAGTTCACCATAAAAAGCAAAAAAGATGACTCTTGATCTCTTGCATAAGAGTCTTCTTCTACGCTATGTTTATGTTCCTTTCACTCAGTATCACCTAATCAATTTTTTTCTTTCTCTCGCCTTAGCTCTTAAATATCGACTTGATTCCATCCTCAGTGATAAGGTTTGCTCTTAAACAAGTATAAAAGTTTTACGTGTCAAAAATCAAGTATCCACTTTAGGAAGTGCTATTGTTTCTCATCAACTCTTAATTTTTCATAAACAGTCCACCAAAAAATAATAGATTAAATCAAGTTTTTGAGAATTCTAATAGTTTTGGGTTTGTTCTTAAACAAGTACGATACTTTTGGAACTTCTATTGTTCTTCGTCAACTCTTTATAAGTTGTAATTTTTTCATAAGCTATCCACCAATAAACAATAGATTAATTCAAGTTTTTTTATTTTATTTTTCTTTTAAGAATTCTCACATTCTTTTTTGTTGTGGATGACTTCGTGCTTGGTTCACAAGATCCAGAATAAAATTTTTTATTAAACAAGGATGAAAGTTTTACACGTGAAAAAAATGTAAGTATCAATTTTTTAAACTTTTACTGTTCCTCAGGGCTGAGCTCTACATGTTTCTATATATACATGCAGGACAATAAAAAGGAGTTAGCCTTTTCATCCCATATGTATTAATAAGTATTTTATTTTTGAATATTTTATATTGTTTATCCATTTAAAAAAATTAAAATTTATTTTTAGTTAAGTTTATTAAATTACTCTTAAATTTAAATTTTTCTAGATAACTCTATCATAAAATGTAGATATTAAATAAAAGTGTTTTTATAAAATAAATTATAACATTAATTATTATATTTTTTAAAAAAAAATTAAATTTTCTACACATGCTTAATATAATATGGGACAGATGTATTCATTTATTACTTCTTGCTCCCAAAAATGCTTTCATAAGACAGACCACTTGTTGTAGGTAGAAAATCAAGATCCAATCAAAATATATGAATTTTATAATTCTTTTTTATTGTTTTTGCTCTTACATGGCTTTTTATATTTGATTCCTTTGCTAGTATTAAATAGATTAGTAATATAATAACAAATTATTTTAAAATGCTTTTGTAGTAAAGAACAAAAGAATGAAAAATTAGCAATGCACGTTTATGCACGGATAACTAGTTTAAATCATTAAAGCTCATTTTTTGACCAAGTTACGGTGCGTTTTAAGTTTTTATGTTCAGTTTTAAAATTATGCCGTTTAATGTTAATATTCTCTTTTGGGTATAAAAGGATATTGTTTCTTCTTTTCTGTACCAAACGGTGCGTTTCAAGTCTAACATTACTACCAAGATCCGTTGGGAGAGATGATTGTAAACAGTTTCTTAAATACTTAAATTTATTTAAATCATGTAAATTTAATTTTTATTCAATGTAATGTGTGCGAGTACATGAAGGGCAGTCAACTGACCTTATTTTAATACAAAACATGATTGTTCTTTCTGTAATTTGACTCGGTTTTGTACCCATAAGAGAGAGAAACCAAATATTTTTTCCCCAAAAGGATGATATCTTTTATCCTCTAGTTGCGTGCCAGCTTTTGACTCTTATAAGAGATTCCCGTATAGAGCTGGAAAAAAATTGGCAAAATTTATATATAAAACTAATATTATGCTGTATATATATACAATGCCTCCTATATATATATATATATATATATATATTAGCTCTGACCTTGCAGTCCTTCGTCAATTCTTTATGAATTGATAATTTTTCATAAACAATCCACAAACAAACAATACGTTAAATCAAAATTTTGAGAAATCTCAAATTTTTAGTTGTGGACGGCTACGTGCATACTTCGTGCTTAGTCCACATAATCCAAAAGAAGGTTTGTTATTAAATAAGTATGAAATTTGTGTATATCACATAAATCAAGTATCAATTTTTGGAGCTGTTATTGTTCTCATCAACTCTTTATGAGTGAGACTTTTTCATAAACTATAGAAAAAGTGTTTCTGATATTGTTTTGAATTGGTTTGCTTTTGATTTTTTCTTTATAATTTGAATTTTGTATTCTTCAATTTCATTTGAATTTAGAGTTAGTTTAGATGGAGCTGGTATATTTGAATTTGGAGTTTGTTTAGCTAGAGCTATTGTATTTAAATTTCTTTGTAACATACTATAAATACTGATCAATGTAAAGTCATTTTGTTTCATTCACTATCTTCTACATTTTTTTGTATATGGTATCAGAGCACCTAACATCGTTGTCTTTCTTTCTTTAATCTTTCTTTTCCTTTGACTTTTCCTTTTGCATTATCTATATTATCTCTTTTTCTTCTCTAAGACACTACAGTCATGACTAAAAACAACAATTGGCGTCCATCACAATTCTCTGGACATAACAACACTGGCTAGCGCCCGTTTCCAAACTATAATCATTGTTCCCCTGCATCCTCCAATGCCAGACCAAACTCCAGTCGAAATGATTGACCTCCTCATCCCTATCTTGGCCACTGTCAAATATGTGGGATTCAAGGACATACGACCAAGAAGTGTCCATCCTTTCACCTTGTTCCCATTCAGCCATCCACCATCACAAGTGCTCTGATGACCAACTCTCCCACAACATGGCAGCCTCGAGCACACTTTGCTGCGAACACTTCTTCCAATACTCTAACATGGCTACTAGACAATGATACTTCTCATCATGTCACTGCAGACTTGAGCAGTCTATCCCTTCATGCGCCTTACACAAGTTTCGATGACATCATGATCTGCGATGGCACGGGTCTCCTCATAACTCACACTGGTTCCACTTCTCTTAACACTCCTAGCACCTCTTTTCAATTAAATAATGTTCTTTGTGTACCTAACGTGAAGAAAAACTTAATCTCCATTTCACAAATTTGTCTATCAAATAATTTATCCATTGAATTCTTACCATCTTCTTTTCTTGTGAAGGAACTGCGCACAGGAGCAACTCTTTTGAAAGGCCAAATGAAGGATGGGGTGTATGAATGGTCATCATCTTCTCCAATAAAATCTATTTTGTTAGCATTTTCCAGTGTTAAGACAACTTCCTCTAAATGGCATCATCGATTAGATCATCCAACATCTCCTATTTTAAATCACACTTTTTCTCATTATCAATTAGATTTATCCACATCATTGTTTTTCAATTTTTTATGTAATGCCTATCACTGCAACAAAAGTCACAAACTTTCCTTTTTCTAATTCTTCCCTTGTGTCTTCTCAACCACTTGAAATAATTTTCTCTTATGTATGGACTTCACCTGTTTTCTCACATGATGGTTTTAAATATTATGTCATCTTTGTTGATCACTTCACCAAATACATCTGGTTTTATCCACTTAAGCACAAATTTGAAGTCAAAGATGTTTTTATAAGATTTAAAGCTATTGTGGAAAAACATTTCACACTTAAAATTTGCACACTTTATTCGGATAATGGTCGGGAATATTTAGCTTTAGCCAACTTTCTTGCTACTAATGGAATCTCTCATCTCACTATTCCACCACACACTCCTGAATATAATGGCTACTCAGAAAGAAAACAACGTCTCATTGTTGAAATCGGCTTATCCCTACTCTCTCCTGCCTTAATACCTTTAACATTTTCGCCTCAATCCTTTGCTACTTCAGTTTATCTAATTAATAGAATGCCAACTCCAACACTTAATCTTTCGTCTCTTTTTGAAACCATTTTTGGCACTTCTCAAAACTATTCAAAACTTTGGATCTTTGGATGTTTATGCTACCCTTGGCTTCGCCCTTATTCCTCTCACAAACTTGATGATTGCTTTAAACCATGTGTCTTTCTAGGCTACTCTCTTACACATAGTGCCGTTGACCCGTATTGATTTTAATAATGATAAAACACAACTTAAACTGCACTGACAAATTTATCTAAGTGTTTAAGCTATGAAAGCATTCAGTTCAGAAAACAAGATATAAGAACTCAACAGGTTCAGACACCAAAAGAAGACAGAAGATCTAGAATAAGATTTTGTTTTGCAAAGAGCTAGATATGTTAAGCATAGCATTAGAAGAAGGCTTCAAAAGACCCTAAAAAAATTCAACTAGGAAGAAATTTTGTATTTTTATATTTTTCATCTACCTCTGGCTTATAAAAATGCAATAACAATTATATAGGTTATGTATGTAGTATGTTCTTAAATGTTTCGTGACTATATTTATTTTAGATTTTATTAAATTGAATTTTAAGTATTAGTTTTTCTCTTGTGCATAGTATCGGATCTCTCCTAGTTTTGAGTTATTTGGATGTAGATCCGTAATCTCATAAGAATTTGTGGTTTTGAATCACTTTGTTTCTCATAAAATGTTAGACTAGATCTATGAATTGTTTCATACCGATTGTCATGATGGTTCCTGTAATGATAGTTTGGATAATATAAGTAGTTTATATTAATTGAGTGTTATTCCATGGACTCAGGTCTGTAGTAACTACAACAGATCTGGAAAAGATCATTAATAATTTCATAAAGATAGTGTTAATTTCGATAATAAATTTTACTTTGTGTAATTTCTTTTGATGTTATTATTGAATCAACTATCATAGCCGTAGATTCAACATTGTTTATAATTTACTTTTGAGAACTTAACTCCAAGCCCTTTTTTCAAGACCTATATATTCGTTTTTCTTTTTACAATCAATGAAGAACTTAATTGTTGGTGGAAACAAAAGCAAAAACTTGCACGAGGACTTTGAGCTTTGGAAGTAAGTGCGGCTCTAGGACATACACACTCAATTGTTGTAATACGATAGCTGGACCGAGTGTTGTTTCATGTTGTGAAGGCATCACATGTATTTGTACTTTCCCTTGTTAGGTCTCTATTTATCCTGGAAATGCCGCCCCTTCCCCAACTCATGTTGAGAGATCTAAGTGACAAACTTAAATAAAATTCTGCCTCTTTTCATCAATCCTTTTATACCATTTCACATCAATTAATGCAAGATAATTTCTAATTTTTATCAATACAAATTAATGTTTTTCTTTTAAATTAGTAAAACTCACACACACCATTCCTAGGATCTTCAAGACTCAAGGCTTCAACCTTCACTATTGACCCAGAGCCTCCCTGGCAATACAAATCAATGTTATTCCACAAACAATCATATTCATATACTTTGCGCTGTTTGGAACTCTCTTAAAGAGAGATTAAAGCAACTTTTTCTTCCTCTTTAAGAGGGTTCCTAACGGCGCCATTAGCTATTATTTTGAAATACAAGCATCTCACATCCCAAAGAGGCCTCAAGTACAACGTCAAGTATAAGTAAAACAAAAAAAGTGAGGATACATACTTTTTTTTTGTTTAGTAGATGAGAAAAGTAAGAAGAAGAAAACTAAGTTGATTGATTTTTTTTCTTTTAATATGTACAAATCATAATCCTCTCAAATTATGAGGATTGCATAGTGAAAAATGTGAGAAACACATGAGATTATCATTTTACTAATTTATCATCATCTAATTCCTAACATTAACATTATAAAGAATATAATGGTAAAAATAATACTATTTAAATGTTCTTTCCCCATACCTTTTCACTCTATTTGACAAGGGAAAGAGAAACCTCTTGCTTTTTTCACCTAACTTTCCAACCTCTGTATTAAACACAAAAGAAAAAGTAAATATCCATACTTTTTGTAGACTGGGGTTCTAACCTAAGAGGCGGGGGGGGGGGGGGGGGGGGGGGGGCAGGGTGAATTGGGTTTTTAAAAACTTTTGCTAATTACTTGCAAGTTTATAAAAACAGTTAAATGCACAAGCATACAAATAAGTAATGTGCTTTAAGTAAAAGATTTCAAGGAAGAGAAAGTGCAAACTCAGTTTATAGTGGTTCAGCAATATCAGATTCCTTCCGACCCTACGTCCACTCTCTTCAAGGAACCTCCTTGAAGTAATCTACTAAAACTTTCAGTCGTATAACTTCACAGGTGTCGTACAAACCTTACAACCAATCCGTTCTTCTCGGAAGCTATTCCCTTCCTTGCGTAAGCTAATCCCTTCCTCACTAAAGCTTCTGAACACTCTAAGAGTTATTAGAACTCTTTACCCTTTACAATAAATGTGATTTTCTGTAAAGTAAATAGTAGAGAGATAGCAATGAATGCTTTTACAAATGAACAATATCTCTCTTTCAAGAATAAGCTTGAAGAATGGCTCAACAATAAAATTTTCAAAGCTTTTGAGAATTAATGAGCAAACTTATGAATTGAATATGTAATCTTCTTGTTTTAAATGCTCATTGAAGTAGGTTTATTTAGCCTTGAATCAATATGGCTATTAGACACTAATTTGGTAGATTTGGTGCATTAAATGCTCAAGTCCCGCATCTCAAATAGTCATATTTTTGAATTATCAGTCGATTGGGTCCTTGTACTAGTTAACCGAGTCAAGTGAAAAATTTCGCTTTTAGGTTATGGGGGAGTACCAGTCGACTGGGTCCTAAGCATCAGTCGATTGGGAAATCACTGTCCCAGTTGCCAATCGACTGGGTGCTATACACTAGTCGACTGGGGACATTCCATTCGTCGACTGGCATATTGAGCCAGTCAACTGGGTTGCCCTTCAACCCAGTTTTTCATGATTCAAAACTGTTTTTTGACTTAGAAGTATTTGAATTAATAGTTTTGTCAAAATCTTTTTGTAAAAAGAGCCATAAAATAAGTTAAGTACTTGAACATGAGAGATTTACAGTTGGTTTCAATACTTTAATGCATATTTTATATCTTCTGTCTTGTCTTGGCGTTTGAAACTGGTTGAATTCTTGCATCTTGTTTCTTTGCTGAAAACTTTTACCATTAAACACTTAGATAAAACTATTAATACAATTAGAGTAGTGTTTTGTCATTATTAAAATTAAATAAGGGTCAACAATCTCCCCCTTTTTTATGATAACAAAACTAATGAGAGAAAACAGTTTTAAAAAATAAGTGTTGGGTTTTTAAAAAAAAAAAAAATTGGGCATACTTTCCTCTGTTTTTCGGATAAAACCAACATGTTAAAAGTTCAAACACAGTTTATAAACAATCCAACCAAGCAAAGTAAAACATATTTATATTCATCAAGGCCCCTAAATCTATGCTATATTTTAAGTTTACATTGATATTTCTCTTTTTCTCATTTTTATCCCCCATTTTGACAATAGCAAAAAAAGGGGTGAAAACTAAAAAAATAAGCAATTTGGATATCAAAGACAGAAAGATAATGCAAAAAAAACTTGTATGTGAAAACTAGGCATTGTTCAAAGCTTGGAAGACTTCCCAGGAAGAACCGAAAGTTTTCATACTAGCATAAGTAGTTAAAGCATATTGTGGAGTATGAATGGTTTAAACCAAGTAATCATATAGCTTAAAAGTAAAGCAAGTATAAGAACCATAAGCTAGATAACTGAAATATGGGAAAATTTATATTCAAGCATCCATACATCACAGGCTTCTAGAAGCCAAATATCGAGTACAATAATAGAAATGTATGATAAAGTATTAAATGTTCGTGCTGAGATTATCTAAGAGCTATATATACAAGAAAAGGGATAAAACAGGAAGCTCAATGAGCAGGAGAATCAGAGCCATCTCGAATAAGATCTCGAAGCTCAGCCAAGGAGCCCTCTATATGCTCTCGGTGTAGCTTGAAATCGTCTCGAAGTGAGCGGAGGTCATGGTACATGGAATCAACAGAAGAGCTCAACCTCTAGAACCCAGACTGCATGGATAGCTAGTGTAATACCCGTATTTGTAAAGTAAGGAAAAAAATTACTTTAATAAATATGACATAGAGTTAAAATAATATATATATATATATATTTAAATGCGAAAAGTCAAATTTTTTATAAAACAATTTTAAAAAAAAGTAAAGTAAAACGTGGCAGTAGGTGACAGCACCTGATTCCAAGTTAATTTGGTAGTCTTGCATGTGTAGTAGTAAGGCATGGACATAGAGAATTTTGGGAGTGAAGGCAGCTGAGTTTGCAATTTGCAAAAGTGAGCTGCCAAGATTTTAACTGCAACATTTTCTTATATATATGTATAATATGAAAACGTTAATTAACACTTACCAAATTTCGTTTAATTTCCTTCAAATTACTCGTTTTCTTTAAACACTTTGGGGCCTAAAGAAAAATTGAAAGAGCAAAATTTTAAAGGGATTTACGGGGGAATTTTATAGAGAGTTACAAGAAGTTATTAAAAAAATTGAAAGTAATAATGTAATTATAGACTGAGGTTTCAACCCAAGAGGGGGGTGAATTGGGTTTTTAAAAACTTTCGCGGAATAAATATAAGTTTATAAAAACATATAACCAACAAGCAATTAAACAAGTAATATGCTGTAAATAAAGAGTTTAAGAAGTAAAGAATGCAAACTCAGTTTATAGTGGTTCGGCAATATCGGATTTGTTCCGACCTTACATCCACTCTCTTCAAGGAACCTTCTTGAAGTAATCCACTAAGAAACTTAGTCGTGCAACTTCAAAAGTGTGCACAAACTGAGCACAAGCAACTTACGAGTGTTGCTTAAACTGTACAATCCCCTTCCTCTTGGAAGCAATCCCCTTCCTCTCGAAAGTAATCCCCTTCCTATCGAAAGTAATCCCCTTCCTGTCAGAAGTAATCCCCTTCCTCTCAGAAGTAATCCCTTTACAATAAATGATGTACAGTAAATGGTAGAGAGACAGTAAATGAAAGCTTATACAACTGAATAATGTCTCTCTTTCAAAGTAAAGCTTGAAGAATGGCTCAACATGAATATTTCAAAGGTTTTTTGAGTTTTAAAGAATGAATGACCTGATTGTGTGTGTTCTTTTCTTTTTTAATGTATTCTCATCTCTATTGAATGCTTAATAGAGTGGGTTTATATAGCCATGTATTAATACGGTCATTAAACTTTAATTTGAAATGTTTTGTAGCTTTAAAAGCTCAAATTTAGAGTCTCAACGGTCATATTTTTGAACTGCCAGTCAACTGGGTCTTGATACCAGTCGACTGTGTCCACTTTAAAAATCACATTTTTAAGGTTACAGTGGTACCAGTCTACTGGGTTGATCTTACCAGTCAACTGGAGACTGTTTGTCCATTTTATCAGTCGACTGGTATGATTCACCCAGTTGACCGGCGACACACTGTCCCATATACCAGTCTTTTGGTATATATACCCAATCGACTGGATTGTCTTCTAACCCAGTTTTTCTATTTCAAAAAGTGAACTTAAAATTGTTTGTTTAAAAAGTTCTGTTTAAAAAACCTTTTTGTGTGCGAGCCATAGGACAAGCTTTTCAATGTACAAGTGAGACTTACACTTTGTTTTAATACCTTAGACCTATACTAGTTCTCTTGTCTTCACTTGAAAGTTTGATTCGGTTTGAGTTCTTGCACCTTGATCCTTGGTTGAATGCTTTTGTTGCTTACTACACTTAGATTGCACTGTTAGTTTAATCACAGTTGTGTTTTGTCATCATTAAAATATAGGTGAGTGTCAACAATCTCTCCTTTTTTTATGATGACAAAACTAATTAAGAGAAAACAGTTTAAAAACTAAGTATATGGTTTTTGAGAAAAATCGGGCAGAGTTTCCTCTATTTTTTTTAGTAAAACCACCCTGTAAACAAGTAAACACAGTTTATATATGCAACTCAACCAATCAATATCCAACTCAACCAATCAACGAATCATACACCATATTCTTTGGAGCAGTGCTCCCCCTAAATCTATGCACTGGTTTCCGTTTACTTTGTTTTTCTCGTTTTCTCATATTTTCTCTCCTGTTTTGACAACAGAAACAAAAAGGGCTAGAACTAAAAAATAAGCTACTTACTACCATAGTCATCTAGAGTATGCTTAAAAAAAACTTGTATGTGAAAATTTGGCTCCATTTGGAGTTTGAAAGCCTTCCCGAGAAGAATCGGAAATTTCCATACAAGTAGAACCAGTTTTAAAGCATAAATCCGAATATAAGCAGTTATAAAGCATGCAACCACATCAAAAATAAGTAAAAAATAGGTGCATGAAATATGTCTAATCATAGATAAGCGATAGATACATCAATACTATACAAAACAAGGCTTCGTAGAGCCGAAACAGAAGTATGAATACACTAAAATATGTCCGTACTACGAGCTAAGAACTAAAAAATAATAAGTACATAAAAAATAAGTGATGGTGACTCATGGAGTGGGAAAGTCTGAGCTGTCATGAATGAGATCCCAAATCTCAGCTAGGGAACTCTCGGTGCGCTCTCTATGTAACTCGAAATCATCCCAGAGGTGCTCGATGGAGGAGCTCAACGTCTGGAACCTGGACTGCATGGTCAGCTGGAGGCTCATGATAGCCTATAGTAAATTTCCATATCCAGCCTGACTAGTACTCGAGTCACCCATGGGAGGTGCTCGGGTGTCCGTATCCATGTCAGCAGTAGCAGTAGCATTCTCGTCCTCATAATCACTGCTCTCATCCTCCCGAATCCGTATGTGCTTCCCGGCCTTCGAATAGATGAAGCCATCACGGACCTTGCATCCCATCTTTTTCAGTGATGAGACGTTGATGATATTCTTCGGCCCGATATCCTGAGCCTCGGAGGCAGAGAGAGGTTCGGAAGTGCTAGAGTATGAGCATGATGAGCATCCCATAGGAAAGACACCCGGAGTCGCTCGCTTTGCCATTAATCATGTTGGCGAGCAGCAGGGGATACATATTGAAGTAGTGCCCCGTTTTAAGGCACCAAATCAATACTGTATCTATCTTAGATAGATACCCCCGACTCCCTAGTCTTGAGTGGATGTTCCAACTCACTATGAGGTTGAACAATTTCGAGTCTAGGGGAATTTCATTATAGGTGTGAAATGTAGAGGGTTTGTACACATAGTTAGGGTCGCCCTTGACTATCTGACCAGCCTCCTCAACATCGAAATTGTCTGGCCATCCATCTAGACTCCATTGGATGCCTCCCACAAGGATCCTCAAGATGCTCACTAGGAGGTCAGTGTTGACCTCAAACTCCACACCTATGACACTGGTTCTGAATCTCAGAGGCAGTGGACTGGGTTTCACCAAGTTCGCATAGAACTGGTGAATCAGTCGCGGGTAATATTTTTCATACACTCTGACCAGTGAGGTCAGGTGTATCGCCTCGAAGGCTGGCAAGATATCAAAGTTACCATGATGAATAGAGTCGAAGTCGATAACTCTACCCGTCATGATCTTCTTGTGGCGAATTATAGAGTTATACCTTGCTTTTGCTGCAGGGCTGGAAAACAGAGACTCATCAAGCTCTGTTCTAGGCTTCTTGCTTGATGAGCCCGCCACATCTTTCCCCCGTGACTCTGGATCTGTAGGTTTGGTGGACGTTAGCCTTGTAGACGCATTTGGTCCCCTGGTAGTGTATTTTACACAGATTCTATTGGACATTTTGGGAAAAAGTGGGTTTTTGGGAAAAAAAGTTTTTGGTGGAAATAGGAGATTTCAACCGTAGAAAGTTGAAAATAAGGTTTTGGATGATTAGATCGATATGTTTAGGTATTTTTTTGATGGTTTTTGGATCAAAATGGCGAAATTTTGTAGAGAGAGAAAGCTAGGTTTTTTGAAAATGGCGTAAAAATCTAAAAAAAAAATGAACAGTCTATATATAAATCGCGATACCAGTCGACTGGGTAAGGATACCAGTCGACTGGGTCCTTTTGAAAAGATGAACATTTTTCATACCAGTTGACTGGGTTAGTGAGACAGTCGATTGGAAGAATAGGCAGTGACTTACCAGTTGACTGGTACATACTTACCAGTCGACTGGACTCTTAAGAAAATTTTCAGTCTTGAGTCGTAGCACGAAATTTGTTTATCTGTGACATCTTTGAGTGAGGGAGATGTTTAAACAAGGATTAATACTCTTTCACCAGATGTCAAATATGCAAATGATGAATGATGAACCAATCAGACATTCAGTTTATCATAATCCAGCAATCCCATCAACATTCTAATCTTACAAAAACTAGCTTCATTTAGAGGTTTAGGTAAGAATGTCAGCTATTTGATCTTCTGAAGATATGAATTCTAGTCTTATATCACCTTTTTGAGCATGGTCTCTTAAGAAATGATATCTAAGTTCTATGTGTTTAGTTCTAGAGTGCTGAATAGGGTTCTTGGTTAGGTTGATAGCACTAGTATTATCACAAAATATCGGGATGCCTTCAAAGTTCATGCCATAGTCTTCTAGTTGTTGTTTCATCCATAACACTTGGGCACAACAACTTCCAGCTGCTACATATTCCTCCTCGGTGGTTGATATTGCAACGGAATTTTGTTTCTTGGAAAACTAAGAGGTTAACATTGCACCTAAGAATTGGTATGTTCCACTTGTGCTTTTTCTATCTAACCTACATCCAGCAAAATTAGCATCTGAATATCCTATAAGCTCAAAAGATGAATCTCTATAGTACTATAATCCTATGGTTTGGGTTCCTTGTAGATATCTAAGGATTCTTTTTACTGTAATTACATGTGATTCCTTAAGATTAGACTGAAATCTAGCATACATGCATACACTGAACATAATATCAGGTCTACTTGTAGTTAAATAAAGTAAAACACCTATCATGCTTCTATAATATTTAGTATATACACATTTACCTCCTTCAGCAAGATCAAGTTTTGTAAAAGTGCTCATAGGTGTACCAAGTGGCTTTGAGCTTTCTATCCCGAACCTCTTTAGTAGGTCTTTAGTGTACTTTGATTGATTGATGAAGATGTATTCTTTTAGTTGTTTTATTTGAAGTCCAAGGAAGTAGGTAAGCTCTCCCATCATGCTCATTTCAAATTCACCTTGCATGCACTTTGCAAACTCTTGACACGTAGATTCATTAGTAGCACCAAATATAATATCATCAACATATATTTGAACTATCAAAGTGTCATTTTTGTGAGTTTTTGTGAAGAGAGTTGTGTCTATTCTATCTTTTACAAAGTCATTGTTAATCAAAAAATTTCTTAGTCTCTCATACCATGCCCTTGGAGCTTGCTTCAACCCATATAGAGCTTTAGAAAGCTTGTAGACATGATTTGGAAAACTAGGATTTTCAAATCCAAGAGGTTGCTCAACATAAACCTCTTCTTCTATAAAGCCATTTAAAAAAACACTTTTTACATCTATTTGAAATAATTTGAACTTATAAAAGCATGCAAAGGCTAATAAACATTCGAATAGCTTCTAATCTAGCTACGGGAGCATTGGTCTCATCAAATTCTATTCCTTCTTCTTGATTATATCTCTTAGCAACTAGTCTAGCCTTGTTTCTAGTTATTATTCCAATTTCATCCATCTTATTTCTGTATACCCATTTAGTTCCAATTATTGAATGATTCTTAGGTCTTGGAACTAGATTCCAAACATTATTTCTCTCAAATTGATTTATTTCTTCTTGCATTATAATTATCCAATCATTATCATTTTCAGCTTCTATAAATGTCTTAGGTTCTATTTGAGACAAGTAAGCTATATAATTGCAAATATTTCTAATAGAAGAGCGAGTTCTTACCCCTTGTGAATGATCACCAATATCTTCATTTGCTTGAGGTGGACTCTCGTTTAGGTCAACAATGGGAGTAGGAGTTTTCATTCTTGGAATAAAATCTGCATCATCATTAAAGGAAACTTCTCTACTACTAAGTGGGTTAGACTCATCAAAAGTTACATGTACGGATTCTTCTACCACTAGAGTTCTCTTGTTGAAAACTCTATAAGCCTTACTAGATGTTGAATATCCTAAAAATATCCTTTCATCGGTCTTGGAGTCAAATTTACCCAAGTTAGTTTTATTGTTATTTAGGATAAAGCATTTACAACCAAAAGTTCGAAAATAGGAGATATTAGGCTTTCTACCTTTCTATAGTTCATAAGGAGTTTTATCAAGCATGGGCCTAATTAAAATTCTATTTAAGATATAGCAAGAGATGTTTACCGCTTCAGCCCAAAAGTATTTTGGTAAACTATTTTCACAAAGCATTGTTCTTGAAAATTCTTCTAGAACTCTGTTTTTCCTCTCAACAACTCCATTTTGTTGAGGAGTTCTAGGAGCTAAAAAGTTGTGATCAATTCCATTTTCATCACAAAATCTTGAAAAGCTTTGGTTTTCAAATTCTTTTCCATGATCACTTCTTATGCTTGAAATACAAATTTCTTTTTCATTTTGAACCTTTTTGCAAAAGTTTTCAAATCCTTTGAAAGCTTCATCCTTGTAAGCAATAAAAATAACAAAGGTATATCTTGAATAGTCATCAACAATAACGAGAGCATATTGGTGGCCACCTAGACTAATGGTACTTATTGGACCAAATAAGTCTATATGCAAAAGTTCCAAAGGTCTAGTAGTTGAGACTATATTTTTTTATTTAAAAGAAATCCTAGTTTGTTTTCCTATTTGACAAGCATCACATACTTTGTATTTTTCAAAATTGATTTTGGGAAGTCCAATGACTAAATCTTTTCTTGAAATGATTTTCAGCAAGTTCATGTTCACATGACCAAGCCTTCTATGCCATAGCCATAGATTTTCACTAATGGCAGAAAAACATTTTTCGTTTTCGAAATACAAGGATTTAAAATCAACTATATAGACATTTTCATGTCTATGGCCAACAAATTTGATCTTGTTACTCTTAATGTCTATAACTAGACAATGAGAGGTCTCAAAATGTGACTTTGTTGCCTTTGTCATAAAGTTGACTAATACTAGTAAATTTGGCTTAAGGCTTTGTACTAGCAATACATTATCTATGGTTGAGAAATCATTACCAACTTTTCCATGCCCGATGATCTTTATTTTTGTGTTGTCTCCAATGGTGACAAATCCACCATCTCTTAAAGTTAGCTCATTGAATACACTTTTATCACCGGTCATGTGTTTTGAGCATCCACTATCAAGGTACTAACAGTTACCTTTCTCCTTGGTGTGAAGACATAATTACATCACACAAGGATATACGATCGCACTTTTAGGTACCTAGAATTTCTTGGGTCCTTTGGGGTTAGTCCTTGAAAATACAGTTCCTTTTGGGACTTATACTTTCTTAACAATATATGGTGGTCTATAGACATGTTGATGATGCACAATCCTAGGATAATAGTTATTGAAATTTCTAAGATTTCTTAGTTGTACATGTCTATAATTCTTAGGATAGGAGTTCCTAGGATACATGTTTCTATTGTGAGGAATATGAATATACATGTCATTCCCAGAAAATGTATGATGATAATTTCTAGGACACATGCTTGTATGCACACTATTTCTAGGATGATGATAACTCTTAGTTTGTGCATCGTGCATATTCTAATTATACATATTGTTCCTAGAATGCACATGATGATTATTCTTAGAATGTGTATAAGCATTTCTTGAATGAGCATACATATAAGCATGAGTATTTCTAGAATGCTTCAATCTTTTATATACATTTGAATTAGTATTTTTAGACTTGCTAGCATTCACAGAGGGAGTGCTTTTAACCTTGCTAGAGGTCTTTGAAGTAGATGCTTCATTCACACATGAAGCTTTAATGAATAAGGTCTCTTTTGATTTTTGCTTGCCCAATGGAGAGTATCCTAACCCGGATTTTCCTCCACTTAGTCTTTGGCAAGAAAGCACTTTATCAAGCTTTTCTTTTCCAAGCATAAGCCTAAATATAGTGCCATTCAATTCTAATATCTTATTCTTTAAGTTTTCATTTTCATCTTTGAGGAAATCTTGAGAACCATCATACAGTAATGAAGATAGTTTATCTTTTTCTTCTCTAAGACTTATCATTTCTTTAAAAAGAGATGATACCTCTTTCTTAAGAGTTGAGTTCCTAGAATAGAATTTCTTCAATTCATCATGCATTTCATTTATGACTTCTAACAGCTCTTCATTACTACTTACAATGTTATTCTTAGAAGAATGAGAAGATGATACCTCATTTTCATCATCGATTGCCATAAGACATAGGTTGGCAATTTCCTCGTATCCGGCCTCGTTGTCCAAGGATTCTTCTTCTTCATCATCACTCCAAGTGGTTGCTATCATGACTTTCTTCTTAAAGCTCTTGTATGGTTTGTTTGAAACCATACAGTCAGCCCTGATGTGACCGGGCTTCTTACAGCCCTAACACATAAGTGGTTCTCTTTTCGAGGTGGGATCCTTTGTGCAAGGTTTCTTGCTTTTCTTCAAGAACCTATGAAATTTTTTGGTGATTAAGGCCATTTCACCATCTTCTTCGCTGCTCTCCGCTTCTTCTTTCGATTCTATTTTTTTATTGCTCGTAGAAGCTTTGAGAGCAATCAACTTTTTCTTGTTCTCATCATCATTGACAATGGGAGTCATTTCTTCCATCTCATATGTCAACAGTGACCCAAGAAGTGTCTCAACATCAAGTTTGTCGAGATCTTTGACCTCTGTGATGGCCCTCTTCTTTGCTTTCCAAGTGGATGGGAAAGATCTCAAGATTTTTCTTGTTAGTTCAAACTCCTCAATGTTTCTACCAAAAAGCTTTAAACTATTTACAGTAGTTGTGAAACGTGAGTGCATTTGAGAAATTGTTTCGTTAGAAGACATTCGAAAAGATTCATATTCAGAAACTAGCATATAGATTTTTGATTTTTTTAACCTCACTAGTTCCTTCACATGTAACTTGCAATTTATCCTATATCTCCTTATCCGAAACACATGCAGAGATTTTATTGTATTCAGATATATCTAAAGCACAATGTAAAATACTTGTTGCTCTACTATTGAGAGATATTATTCTACAATCCTCATTATTGTACTCAGTTTTGAGTTTAAGCATTGTATGATTGATTTCTCCAATAGTTATTTCTTTTGATGGAATTCTAGGTCCTTTTTTAATGACTCTCCACAAATTATAATCTTGTCATTCGACAAAGATTTTCATTATGTTTTTCCAACAGTTATAGTTGGAGCCATTGAACAAAGAAGGCCTAGTATATGAGTGTCCCTCAGAATAGCTATTTGCTGCCATCGGATCAACTCAAGGATATTAAGCCTAAAATTGAGAACGAGTCTCTGATACCAATTATAGACTGAGGTTTCAACCCAATAGGGGGGTTGAATTGGGTTTTTAAAAACTTTTGCGGAATAAATACAAGTTTATAAAAACATATAACCAATAGGCAATTAAACAAGTAATATGCTGTAAATTAAGAGTTTAAGGAGTAGAGAATGCAAACTCAGTTTATAGTAGTTCGATAATATCGGATTCGTTCCGACCCTACGTCCACTCTCTTCAAGGAACCTCCTTGAAGTAATCCACTAATAAACTTAGTCGTACAACTTCATGGGTGTTGCACAAACCGAACACAAGCAACTTACGGGTGTTGCTCAAACCGTACAATCCCCTTCCTCTAATCCTCTTCCTCTCAGAAGTAATCCCTTTACAATAAATGTTGTAAAGTAAATGGTAGAGAGACAGTAAATGAAAGCTTATACAACTAAATAATGTCTCTCTTTCAAAGTAAAGCTTGAAGAATGGCTCAACATGAATATTTCAAAGCTTTTTTGAGTTTTAAAGAATGAATGACTTGATTGTGTGTGTTCTTCTCTTTTTTAATGTCTTCTCATCTCTATTGAATGCTCAATAGAGTGGGTTTATATAGCCATGTATTAATATGGTTGTTAGACTTTAATTTGAAATGTTTTGTAGCTTTAAAAGCTCAGATTTTGAGTCCCAACGGTAATATTTTTGAACTACCAGTCGACTGGGTCTTGATACCAGTCGACTGGGTCCATTTTAAAAATCACATTTTTAAGGCTATAGTGGTACCAGTCGACTGGGTTGATCTTACCAGTCGACTAGGGACTGTCTGTCCATTTTATCAGTTGACTAGTATGATTCACCCAGTCAACTGGGGACACACTGTCCCATATACCAGTCTTCTGGTATATGTACCTAGTCGACTGGGTTGTCTTCTAACCCAGTTTTTCTGTTCAAAAAGTGTTTAACTTAAAATCGTTTGTTTAAAAAGTTCTGTTTAAAAAACTTTTTGTGTGCGAGCCATAGGACAAGCTTTTCAATGTACAAGTGAGACTTACACTTTGTTTTAATGCCTTAGACTTATACTAGTTCTTCCGACTTCACTTGAAAGTTTGATTCGGTTTGAGTTCCTGCACCTTAATTCTTGGTTGAATGCTTTTGTTGCTTACTACACTTAGATTGCACTGTTAGTTTAATCACAGTTGTGTTTTGTCATCATTAAAATATAGGTGAGGGTCAACAGTAATGTTTATTTTTGAATTTTTCAAGATACATGAAATTTCTCGGAATTCAAAGTAGGAATTTTCAAAGAGTGCGGTTTATGAAGAATTGAAGAATAAATTAAAATTTTAATACAAATATTATGTCAGGTGTTGACGATTAGCAACCGGGAGAAATTGCTGAGAGGAACGGGAAAGGCAAGGAAGTGATCCACGAGTAGCTTTAAGTGTTACATGGTGAGTTAGATTTACTTTAAGTAATCTAAATAAAAATGAAATATCTAGTGATAATATTAAATAAATTATTAGCTGATGTTATGGTGGTAAAAAAAAATTTGATTGATAGGTATGATATGAATTTTGAACATGTAGAAAATTATTAGGTGAGAAATAATATTTTTAGCATAATAAGTTGATTTAAAAATAAAAGCGATAAGTGAAATTCTTGATGAACTATGGTTGATGTTTTGATACGAATTATGAGGAGATGAAATTTAGTGGGTCTTGACAAGTTATGATGGATGATTTGATGTGATTTATGATGAGAGGAAATTTAGTGGAAGTTTTTTTTAAAAATAATTTGAGAATAATCAGGATAACTAGTTCAAATGTCTGAATACATGCTTGTTTTTATTTTATTATTTATATGAATATTCATATCAGTTTTCATATGCATTAGAGTGAGAATAAAAGAACCGGGAAGGCAGCCAGTCTAAATAAGAATAAAAGAACCGGGGAGGCAGCCGGTCTAAATGAGAATGAAAGAACCGAGAGGGGGCCGGTCTAAGATAAAAACATGTTTACATGTGGGAAGACGTTCCCTAATAATAATTCATGTATTGCATCTGTTTTACTTGTTGATTTTATTACTGAAATGTTGTGGATATTATGCATTTATTTTATTTGTAGATAAATGAGTCTCTCAGAGAGACAGTTACAATGAGAAAAAGACATAGAAGTATGATGTGATAGGAATTATTTAAATGTTAGACTACATGCTATTATCCAGTCATATGTGAAATAAATGATTAAATATTAAAGGGCTATTTATACAAACTGAATACTTTTAGTAAATTTAATTCACTGAGCTTGTGAAGCTCATCCCTCATTGCACAATGATTTCAGGTAGTAGACATGACAAATAGTCTAGTGGTTGAGAGTCGGACGAAATCATTTCTGTAAGCCACGTACGTGTCAACATCCTCAGACAAATGAGAAAATGAAATAAAAATTTTATTTGTAAATATTCATGCACATTGTATATTATGTTAAATTAATATCAGATTGATGTACCTCCCCTATTGAGGGTTGAGGATTATAATAAAGATTTCTGTTAGTATTATTTTTTTATTGTTGCATATATGTATCATGTTGGGATTTTCAAAATGTGATGACACTGTCTTGGGGGTGGCCAACCCAGGATGGGTCGTTACAATTTTGGTATCAGAGTATTAGGTTTTAAGATTCTGTAGACTGCATGAGAACTTAAAAAAAGTGGAAGATATAAATAAACTATATTTTTAAATGCAAAATCTGAGGATGACACGTGGATGTGCCAGAGCAAGAGGTAGAATTTGAAATCAGAGGGGACGCGGTAAACCCCAATATTTAGAAGAACTGAAGCAGAGGGGGAAGTTGAGTTTGTGGTTCCTACAAGGGAACATATTGATAGTGCAACTGGTACTAGTAAAGCTGGGAGAGAATCTAAGGTTAGGAATGATGAATTGAGAGAAGCTCTTAATCGTGCTATAGAAAGGATGAATACAGCTGAAAAAGGGCTGATAATCTACAAAGGAGATTAGAGGAAAACAGTAAAGTAGAACTTGATATGGTGAGATGAGAGGTTTATAAGGGAGAATGCGTGTTTGCACGTGAGATGCAAGGGGATTGTTTTGTGAGATTTCTTAAGTTTAAACCTCAGTCTTTTAGAGGATCTGTAAATCCTATGGAAGTTAAGTAGTGGATTAGATATGTGGAGAAATATTTTGAAGTCTTACCAGTGACAGATAGGCAGAAGGTTGCTTTTGCTTCATTTATGCTGGAAGGTGAGGCTTCACAATGGTGGGAAGATATTCTGCCTAGGGTGAGTACACAAGTGGAAACACCTTTAACTTGGAGTAAGTTTAAGGATGAGTTCTTTGTGAAATACTTTCCAGATACATTTCGAACCCAACAAGAGAGAGATTTTATTCATCTAAGACAAGGAAGTTTATCGGTGGCTGAATATGATAGTAGATTCATAGCCCTATCAAGGTTTTTACTTGAATTAGTGAATACAGAGGAGAAAAAATGTAAGATATTTTTAGATGAATTACACTATGACTTTCGGACTAAAATCTCTTATATAGGCACAGGAAATTATGCTATATTGGTGGATAAAATATTACAGATTGAGAAGGATTTGATGGAGTTTAGAGGTAGGAGAGATTGGCTGAAGAGGTCTAGGTTTGAGGGACCTAGAGGTGGTAGTTGTATGGGTGTACAGGGCGGGAGACCACCCTAGAGGGGGTGTTCCTTGTCAGAAGGAGCTATAGTACAAAGTCAGAGGCAAGCAAGATCTATTGCTTATGTAGCTTAGAGTAATACCAGTGGGGCCCCTAGATTTAGGAAACATGCTATGGGAATTGGGAGTTATGGTAGAGGAGTAAGTATGCTAGCAAGGGGAAGTGGTAATCTGATGTATGATTGAGAGTCAAGGGTTTGCTTTAGATGTAATTAGATGGGGCATCTGTCTCGGAATTGCCTTATGCAAATATGCTTTGTATGTGGTGAGAGAGGATATGTGCTGTAGATTGTTCCGTGGGGAAATCTGCTGACGTAAGCATTGGAAGTGTTGGGAGAAGATTAGTGGAGAGAGGTGATGGATCAAGGAGTGTGCAGGGCAGAGGTTGAGGATCAGTAGCAGAGTGAGGATGTGGCAGCCAGTTTCAGTCCAGAGATAGAAAAGTCTATGCATTGACCCAACAGGATGCACAAGCCACTCATGATGTTGTTATAGGTATGATATCTATACTTGGTAGGCCTGCTAGATTATTGATTGATCCTAGTGCAACCCATTCTTTTGCATATAGTATTTATATGAAATCTATTGATGCTAGTGCCAGTCCTTTGATGTATCAATTATTGTTAAGGTTTCTACTAGAGATAGGGTTATTATTAGAACAATCTATCGAGGTTGTGTGATTAATATTGCTGATAGAAAATTTGAAGTTGATTTATTGCCTTTAGATATGACATATTTTAATTTAATTCTAGGGTTGAATTAGATATCTACATATCATGCTTGGGTAGATTGTTTTAAGAAAATTGTTGTGTTCAAGATATCCAGACAGGAGGAGTTTAATTTTTAGGAAGAATGTAAGATACTTGCTAATTGTCTTATTTCTGCCTTAACTACTAGTAAATGGTTGAAAATGGGTTGTGAGGGGTATTTGACATATGTGGTGGATTCTAGTAAGGAAAGTAGGAAGTTAAAAGAAATCTTGGTAGTCAAAGATTTTTCTGACGTATTTCCTGAGGAGTTGTCTGGTTTGCCTCCCAATAGGAAAATTGAGTTTTCTATCGAGGTGATTCCCAGATCAGCACCCATATCCATAGCACCCTATAGAATGACACCAGTTGAATTGAGAGAGTTGAAAGTTCAGCTTCAAAAGTTGCTAGATAAACAGTTTATCCGACCTAGTATGTCACCCTGGGGAGCTCCTGTGTTATTTGTCAAGAAGAATGATGGGACAATGAGGTTGTGTATTGATTATAGATAGTTGAATAAGATCACCATCAAGAATAGATATCCTTTGCCCAGGATAGATGATTTATTCAAGCAGTTATAGGGAGCTAGAGTGTTTTCTAAGATAGACTTGAGACTGGGTTATCATCAATTGAGGATAAAGGAGAGGGACGTGCCTAAGATTGCTTTTAGGACACGTTATGGCCATCGTGAGCTCCTAGTGATGCCATTTGGGTTGATTAATGCTCCTGCAACATTTATAGACCTTATAAATCGGGTGTTTAAACCATTCTTGGACAGATTTGTGATTGTGTTTATTGATGATATTTTGGTATATTCTAAGAATGAAGAGGAACATATGCAACATTTGGAGATAGTGTTAGAGATTCTGAGGAGAGAAAAATTATATGCGAAGTTCTCTAAGTGTGAGTTTTGGTTGAGTGAAATATCTTTCTTGGAGCATGTTGTGTTGAGAGAGGGGATAGTAGTTGACCCACAAAAAGTAGAAGCAGTGTTGAATTGGGAAAGACCCACGAGTGTAACTGAAATTAGAAGCTTTTTGGGGTTGGCTGGTTATTATAGGAGATTTATCCAAAAAATTTATATGATTGCTGGACCATTGACTAAATTTACCCGAAGAACATGAAGTTTAGGTGGTCAGAGGAATGTGAGAGAAGTTTCTAGCTGTTGAAAGAAAAACTGACCACTGTCCCGCTATTAGTGCTTTCTTCTGGTGGTGAAGGATTTGTGGTTTATAGTGATGCGTCACATTAGGGGTTGGGATGTGTGTTGATGCAACATGGGAGAGTTATAACTTATAGATCTGGACAATTGAAGAACCATGAGAAGAATTACTCTTCCTATGATTTAGAATTGGCTGCCATAGTTTTTTGCTTTGAAGATTTGGAGACATCATCTATATGGAGCCAATTGTGAAATTTTTACTGGTCATAAAATCTTGACACATTTACCGACCCAGAAGGAGTTGAATTTAAGGCAGAGGAGGCGGATGGAGTTGATTTACGATTATGACTATACAATTCATTATCGTCCAGGAAAGGCTAATGTAGTAGCTGATGCATTGAGTAGAAAGGCTACAAGGAGATTAGCTGTTATTGGGAGTCATAATACTAGTATGATGATAGAATAAAAAAGCATGAGGATGCAGTTGAGTGTCGATGATATAGGAGTATTGATGGCAAATATGGTGATACAATCTTCTATTATTGATCATTTATTACAGATGTAGGGTAGAGATGAGGGGATAGAGAAGATCGGGCGAGAAGTGTTGAGTGGGAAGCCAACCGAATTTAGAATTAAAAAAGATGGTATGATGGTATTGGGGCATAGAGTATGTGTTCCTAATGATGGGGAGATGAGAATGAGATACTAAGGGAGGCTCATAATTCTGTATATTCCATGCACCCGGGTAATAATAAGATGTACAGGGGGTTGAGACAGAATTATTGGTGGTCAGGGATGAAGAAGGATGTAGCATAATATATTTCAAGATGTTTGACTTGTTAACAGGTGAAGTCTGGGAATAAACATCCAATAAGTTTATTACAACCTCTTCCAGTACCTGAGTGGCCATGGGAAAATGTGATTATGGATTTTGTCTCTGGTTTTCCCTGTACCCAGAGGGGGCATGATGTTGTGTGGGTTACAGTGGATAGACTTTCTAAGTCTTCACATTTTCTTATTATTAAAACTACCTGGAGTCCAAAAAAGTTAGCTGAGTTGTATATGGCAGAGATAGTAAAATTACATAAAGTACCATTGAGTATCGTATCAGATAGAGATTATAGATTTACTTCTAGATTTTGGAGGGGTTTCCAAGAAGCTATGGGTACGCAATTGCAGTTTAGTACAACTTTTCATCTACAAATTGATGGGCAGACGGAGAGAATCATTAGAATACTAGAAGATATGTTGAGGGCTAGTGTATTGAGTTTCTCAGCAAGCTGGGATGCTTATTTACCTTTGATCGAGTTTGCATACAATAATCAATATCAAACTAGTATTGGGATGGCACCCTTCGAGGCTTTATATGGTAGAAGGTGTAGAACTCCAGTATGCTGGGAAGAAGTTGGAGAAAGAAAGATATATGGCCTAGAAATGATAGACTTGACTACTGAGAGGATCAAACTGGTTAGGGAGAACCTCAGAGCAGCCCAAAACAGACAGAAAGGATATACTAATAATAGAAGACGACCTCTCGAGTTCCAAGTTGGTGATTGGGTATTTTTGAAAATATCTTCGTGGGAGGGAGTGTTGAGATTTAAAAAGAAGGGAAAACTGAGCCCAAGATTTGTGGGGCCGTATGAGGTGATCGAGAGAATTGGACCAGTAGTATATCGTTTCGATTTGCCTCCATAATTAAAGCAATTACATAATTTGTTTAATGTGTCACTGTTGAGAAAGTACTTACACGATGAATCCCATAGTATCTCGAATTAGGCAATAGAATTTTAGGAAGATTTGACTTTTATGTAAGTACCGGTCTTAATCCTAAACAGAAAAGAACCAGTCTTGCATAATAAAGTCATTCTTTTGATTCAAGTATTATGGCGGAACAAAGATGTCGAAGAAGTCACGTGGGAGCATGAAGCAAGAATGAAAAATGATTACCCCCAACTTTTTCTTGAATTAGGTAAGGAAATTCCAGGAACAAAATTTTTGTAAGGTGGGTAGAATTGTAATACCCGTATTTGTAAAGTAAGGGTAAAGAAGTGCTTTAATAAATATGACATAGAGCTAAAATATATATATATATATATATATATATATATATATATATATATATATATATATATATATGCGAAAAGTAAAATTTTTCATAAAACAATTTTTTTTAAAAAAAAAGTAAAGTAAAACGTGGCAGTAAGTGGCAGCACTTGTTGCCAAGTTAATTTGGTAGCCTTGCATGTGTAACAACAAGGCATCAATGTGGAGAATTTTGGGAGTGAAGGCAACTGGGTTTGCAATTTGCAATAGTAAGCTTTTAAGATTTTAGCTGCAACATTTTCTTTTATATATATATATATATATATATATGAAAACGTTAATTAACACTTATCAAATTTCGTTTAATTTCCTTCAAATGACTTGTTTTCTTTAAACACTTGGGGACCCAAAGAAAAGTTGAAAGAGAAAATTTTTGAAGGGGTCTACGAGGGAATTTTATAGAGAGTTATGAGAAATTATCAGAAAAATAGAAGGTAATAATGTAATGTTTATTTTTGAATTTTTTAGCATATATGAAATTTTCTGGAATTCAAAATAGGAATTTCCAAAGGGTGTGGCTTATGAAGAATTGAAGAATAAATCAAAAAAAAATAGTATAAATATTATGTCATGTGTTGACAATCAGCAACAATGAGAAATTGCTTAGAGGAACAGGAAAGGCAATGAGGTGATCCACGAGTAGCTTTAAGTGCTACGTGGTGAGTTAAATTTACTTTAAGTAATCTAAATAAAATGAAATATCTAGTGATAATATTAAATAAATTATTAGCTTATACTTTGGTGGTAGAAAAAATTTTGATTGATAGGTATAATATGAATTTTGGACATGTAGAAAATTATTAGGTGAGAAACAATATTTTTGGCATAGTAAATTGATTTAAAAATAAAAGTGATAAGTGAAATTCTTGATGAAATGGTTGATGTTTTGATATGAATTATGAGGAGATGAAATTTAGTGGATCTTGACAAGCTATGATGGATGATTTGATGTGATATATGATGAGAGGAAATTTAGTGAATTTTTTTTTTAAAAATAATTTGAGAATAATCAGGATAGCTAGTTCAAATGTCTGAATACATGCTTGTTTTTATTTTATTATTTATATGCATATTCATATCAGTTTTCATATGCATCGGAATGAGAATAAAAGAATCGGGAAGGTAGCCGGTCTAAATGAAAATGAAAGAATAGGGAGGCAGTCGGTCTAATGAGAATAAAAGAACCGAGAAGGCAGCCAATCTAAATGAGAATAAAAGAACCAGGAAGACAGCTGGTCTAAATGAGAATGAAAGAACTGGGAGGCAGCCGATCTGATGAGAATAAAAGAACTGGGGAGGCAGCTGGTCTAAATGAGAATGAAAGAACCGGGAGGGGGCCAGTCTAAGATAAAAACATGTCGACATGTGGGAAGATGTTTCCTAATAATAATTCATGCATTGCATCTATTTTATATGTTGATTTTATTACTGAAATGTTGTGGATATTATGCATTTATTTTATTTGTAGATAAATGAGTCTCACAGAGAGACAATTACAGTGAGAAAAAGACATAGAAATATGATGTGATAGTAATTATTTAAATGTTAGACTACATGCTATTATCCAATCATATGAGAAATAAATGATTAAATATTAAAGGGCTATTTATACAAACAGAATACTTTTAGTAAATTTAATTCACTGACCTTGTGAAGCTCGTCCCTCATTGCACAATGATTTCAGGTAACAGACATGACAAATAGTCTGGTGGGTTGATAGTCAGACAAAATCATTTCTGTAAGCCACATATGTGTCAATATCCTCAGACAAATGAGAAAATGAAATAAAAATTTTATTTGTAAATATTCATGCATTTTATGTTGTATATTATGTTAAATTAATATCAGATTGATGTGCCTCCCCTATTAAGGGTTGAGGATTATAGTAAAGATTTCTGTTAGTATTATTATTTTTTTATTGTTGCATATATGTGTCGTGTTGGGATTTTCAAAATATGATGACACCATCTCGGGGGTGGCTAACCCAGGATGGGTCGTTATAGCTAGATGCTCGAGATAGCCTGGAGTAGATCATCGTACCCAGCCTGACCAATACTAGAACCACCATGCTGTGGTGCTCGGTCATCAGTGTCTATAGTAGTGGGAGGGGCTACATCCCCAGGAACCTCGTCATCCTCTTTTCTGCTATCACCCTCTCTAATCCTTATGTTCTTCTCGGCCTTGGAGTTGATCAAACCATCGTGGATGGTGCACCCCATCTTTTACAGAGAAGAGACGTTGATGATGTCCTTAGGGCCGATGTCCTGAGCCTCAGAGACGGGAAGGGGAACTCGAAAATGCTGGAGGATGAGGGTAACGAGCATCCCATAGGGAAGGCACTAGGAGTCACTAGATTCACCGTTGATCATGTTGACGAGCAATATGAGGTAGATATTGAAGTGGTTTCCAGTTTTAAAACACCAAATCAATACGATGTCTATCTTCAAGAGATAGCCCTGACTCCCAAGTCGTGGATAGATGGTCCAACTCACGATGAGATTGAACATCTTCGAATTGAAGGGTATGCCACTACATGTGTGAAATGTAATGGGCCGAAAGATGTAGTTAAGGTCTCCTCTAACGATCTAGTATGCCTTCTAGCAGTCGAAGTTATCCGGCCATCCGTCCAGACTCAATTGAATCTCTTCTACTGGGATTTTTAACGTGCTCACTGGGAGGTCAGTGTTCACCTCAAACTCCATGCCCATCACACTGGTTATGAAATGAATAGCCAGTGGACTAGGTTTCACAAAGTTCGTGTAGAACTGGTGAATCAGGCGTGGGTAGTACTTTTGGTGAATCTTGATAAGTGGTGTCAAGTACACTGCCTCAAAAGGAGGTAATATGTCAAAATTTGTATGATAAATAGAATCGAAGTCAACGAATCTACCTATCATGATCTTATCATTTTAAATGACGAAATTATACCTTTCTTTGGTGGCTGGACTCCAGAAGAGTGAGTTGTCGAGCTCGATCCTCGCTTTTTTGCTCAAGGATCTCGCCAAGCCTTTCCCTTTGGTACCTGGTGCCGTTGATTTCTTGGATCGTGGCCTTGTAGGTGCGTAAGGTCCTCCAATGGTGGTTTTGATCCATATTCTCTCAAACATTTTGAAAATTTGTGCTTTTAGGGAGATTTGAGAGATTTTTGGGAAAAACAGAACTTTCAACCTTGGAAAGTTGAAATGAAGGTGATAGGGGATGAGATTAAGGTTTCTATGGAGTGTTTTTATAAGATTGTGGATAGAAATTGGAGATTTTCTAGAGCAGAGAAAGCTTCAAGGTTTTGAAAATGGCATATAATTTTTGAAAAACTGAAGCGACTATTTATAAGATCGCGATACCAGTCGACTAGGTTAGGTCACCAGTCGATTAGGTCCTTCACTGATTTGGGAATTTTTGTCATACTAGTCAAATGGGTCGGGACACCAGTCGACTGGGTAAACTAGTAGAGATATACCAGTCGACAAGGTAACCTGACAGAGATATACCAGTCTACTGGGTCCCTAGTCGACTGGGTCCTTAAATTAAAGCTCTAGCTTAGAGTTTTAGCACGAATTTTGTTGATCTATGCCATCTTGAGTGAGGGGAATATTAAATGAGATTTAATACTCATTCACTAGATGTCAAATATGCATATGATGAATGATGATGCAATCAAACATACAGTTTATCATAGTCTATTAATCTCATTGACAGTCTAATCTTATAAAAACTAGCTTCACTTAAGGGTTTTGTAAGAATATTAGCTATTTGATCTTCTGAAAGAATGAATTCTAGTCTTATATCACCTTTTTTAGCATGATATCTTATGAAATGATGTCCAATTTCTATGTGTTTGGTTCCAGAATGTTGAATAGGATTTTTGGTTAAGTTGATAGCACTGGTGTTATCACAATGAATTGGAATATCTTTAAAGTTTGTGCCATAGTCTTCTAGTTTTTGTTTTATCCACAACACTTGCACAACAACTTTCGGCTGCTACGTATTCCGCTTCGGTGGTTGATAGCGCAACCAAATTTTGTTTTTTGAAAAACCAAGAGGTTAGCATTGCACCTAAGAATTGGCATGTTCCACTAGTACTTTTTCTATCTAGCCTACACCTCGCAAAATCAGCATCTGAATATCCTATAAGCCTAAAAGAGGAATCTCTAGAATACCATAATCCTAGGTTTTGAGTCCCCTGTAGATATCTAAGGATTCTTTTTACTGCAATCACATGTGATTCCTTAGGATTAGCTTGAAATCTAGCACACATGCATACACTGAACATTGTATCGGGTCTACTTGCTATGCTTCTAAAAGTTTTAGTGTCTACACACTTACCTCCTTCATCAAGGTCAAGTTTTGTAGAAGTGCTCATAGGAGAGCCAAGTGACTTTGAGCTTTCCATCCTAAACCTTTTTAGTAGGACCTTGGTGTATTTTGTTTGATTGATGAAGATGCCTCCTTTAAATTGTTTGATTTGAAGTCCAAGAAAGTAGGTAAGCTCTCCCATCATGCTCATTTCAAATTTATCTTTAATGTACTTAGCAAACTCTTGACACATAGATTCATTAGTAGCACCAAATATGGTATCATCAACATATATTTGGACTAGTAATGTGTCATTTTTGTGAAGAAGGTTGTGCATATTTTTCCTCTTATAAAATTATTTTCAATCAAAAACTTACATAGTCTTTCATACCATGCTCTTGGAGCTTTTTTCAACTCATATAGAGCTTTAGAAAGCTTGTAGACATGATTTAGAAGATTAGGATTTTCAAATCCAAGAGGTTGCTCAACAGATACCTCTTCTTCTATAAAGCCATTTAAAAATGTGCTTTTGACATCCATTTAAAATAACTTAAACTTGTCAAAGCATGCAAAGGCAATAACATTCGAATAGCTTCTAATCTTGCTATGGGAGCATAGGTCTTATCAAATTCTATTCCTTCTTCTTGATTATAACCCTTAGCAACTAGTCGAGCCTTGTTCCTAGTTACTATTCCATTTTCATCCATCTTATTTCTAAACACCCATTTAGTTCCTGTTATAGTATGATTCTTTGGTCTATAAACTAGATTCCATACACTGTTTCTTTCAAGTTGATTTATTTCTTCTTGCATGGCATTTATCCAATCAACATCCTTCTCGGCTTCTACAAACATCTTAGGTTCTATTTGAGATAGATAGGCTATATAATTGCAAATATTTCTAATAGAGGAACAAGTTATTACCCCTTGGGAAAGATTACCAATGACTTGATCGATTGGGTGATAATTTACATACCTCCAATCTTTGGAAAGACTATCCTCTTTTTGACTTGTAGATAGTTGGTCAAGTTTGAAAGCTTCTACCTCTTGATTTGTTTGAGGTGGGCTCTCCTTTGGGTCAACAATGAGAGTAGGTGTTTCTGTTCTTGGAATGAAATCTGCATCATCATTGAAAGAAACTACTCTACTACTCATTGGGTTAGACTCATCAAAGGCTATATGTACGGATTCTTCTACCACTAGTAGAAGTGCTCATAGGAGAGCCAAGTGACTTTGAGCTTTCCATCCTAAACCTTTTTAGTAGGACCTTGGTGTATTTTGATTGATTGATGAAGATGCCTCCTTTAAATTGTTTGATTTGAAGTCCAAGAAAGTAGGTAAGCTTTCCCATCATGCTCATTTCAAATTTTTCTTTCATGTACTTAGCAAACTCTTGACACATAGATTCATTAGTAGCACCAAATATGGTATCATCAACATATATTTGGACTAGTAATGTGTCATTTTTGTGAAGAAAGTTGTGCATATTTTTCCTCTTATAAAATTATTTTCAATCAAAAACTTACATAGTCTTTCATACCATGCTCTTGGAGCTTTTTTCAACTCATATAGAGCTTTAGAAAGCTTGTAGACATGATTTAGAAGATTAGGATTTTCAAATCCAAGAGGTTGCTCAACAAATACCTCTTCTTCTATAAAGCCATTTAAAAGGGAGCTTTTGACATCCATTTGAAATAACTTAAACTTGTCAAAGCATGCAAAGGCAATAACATTCGAATAGCTTCTAATCTTGCTACGGGAGCATAGGTCTCATCAAATTATATTCCTTCTTCTTGATTATAACCCTTAGCAACTAGTCGAGCCTTGTTCCTAGTTACTATTCCATTTTCATCCATCTTATTTCTAAACACCCATTTAGTTCCTGTTATAGTATGATTCTTTGGTCTATAAACTAGATTCCATACATTGTTTCTTTCAAGTTGATTTATTTCTTCTTGCATGGCATTTATCCAATCAACATCATTCTCGGCTTCTACAAACGTCTTAGGTTCTATTTGAGATAGATAGGCTACATAATTGCAAATATTTCTAATAGATGAACAAGTTCTTACCCCTGGGGAAAGATTACCAATGACTTGATCGATTGGGTGATAGTTTACATACCTCCAATCTTTGGGAAGACTATCATCTTTTTGACTTGTAGATAGTTGGTCAAGTTTGAAAGCTTCTACCTCTTGATTTGTTTGAGGTGGGCTCTCCTTTGGGTCAACAATGAGAGTAGGTGTTTCTGTTCTTGGAATGAAATCTACATCATCATTGAAAGAAACTACTCTACTACTCATTGGGTTAGACTCGTCAAAGGCTATATGTACGGATTCTTCTACCACTAGTGTTCTCTTATTGAAAACTCTATAAGCTTTACTAGAGGTTGAATATCCTAAGAATATCCCCTCATCAGTCTTTGAGTCAAATTTACCCAGGTTAGTTTTATTGTTATTTAGGATAAAGCATTTACAACCAAAAGCACGAAAAATAGGAGATATTAGGCTTTCTACCTTTCCATAATTCATATGAAGTTTTGTTAAGTATAAGCCTAATTAATATTCTGTTTAAGGTATAGCAAAAGGTGTTTACAGCTTTTGCCCAAAAGTATTTTGGCAAACTATTAAAGCATTGTTTTTGCAAATTCTTCAAGAACTCTATTTTTCCTCTCAACAACTCTATTTTGTTGAGGATTTCTAGGAACTGAAAAGTTGTGATCAATTCCATTTTCATTACAAAATTTTGAAAGCTTTGGTTTTCAATTTTTTTCCATGATCACTTCTAATGCTTGAAATACAAATTCTTTTTTTCATTTTGAACATTTTTACAAAATTTTTCAAATCCTTTGTAAGCTTAATCCTTGTAAGCAATAAAGATAACAAAAATATATCTTGAATATTCGTCAACAATAACAAGAGAATATTGATGGCCACCTAGACTAATGGTACTTATTAGACCAAATAAGTTCATATGCAAAAGTTTCAATGATCTAGTAGTTGAGATTATATTTTTTGATTTAAAAGAAATTCTAGTTTGTTTTCCCATTTGACAAGCATCACACACCTTGTCTTTTTCAAATTTGATTTACGGAAGTCCAATGACTAAATCTTTTCTTGAAATGATTTTAAGCAAATCCATATTCACATGACCAAGTCTTCTATGCCATAGCCATGAGTTTTCACTAAAAGCAGGAAAACATTGTTCGTTTTCTGAATGCAAGGATTTTAAATCAACTATATAGACATTTTCGTGTCTATGGCCAACAAACTTGATCTTGTTACTCTTAATGTCTATAACTAGCCAATGAGAGGTTTCAAATATGACTTTGTTGCCTTTGTCACAAAGTTGGCTAATACTTAGTAAATTTGGCTTAAGGCCTTGCATATATAATGCATGATCAATGGTTGAGAAATCATTACCAACTTTTCCATGCCCGATGATCTTTATTTTTGTGTTGTCTCTAATGGTGACATGTCCACCATCTCTTAAAGTTAGCTCTTTGAATACACTTCGATCACTGGTCATATGCTTTGAGCATCCACTATCAAGGTACCAACAGTTACCTTTTTCTTTGGTGTAGAGACATATCTATATCACACAAGGATACACAATTTCACTTTTAAGTACCTAAAATTTCTTGGGTCCTTTAGGGTTAGTCTTAGAAAATATGGTTCCTTTAGAAACCCATACTTTCTTAACAATGTAAGGTGTTCTATATTCATAGACATGTTGATGATGCACAATCCTAGGATAATAGTTATTAAAATTTCTAGGATTTCTTAGTTGTGCATATCTATAGCTCCTTGAATTAGTATTCCTAGGATACATGTTTCTATTGTGAAGATTATGAATAGGCATGTCATTTCTAGGAAATGTATGAGGGTGATTTCTAGGATATATGCTTGCATTATTATGAACATGCATATTATTTCTAGGATACATATGATGGTAATTCCTGGGATACGCATGTGTAGTGTGCAAGTTTTGAGTATATATATTATCTCCAGGATTCATATAGTGGTTAATCCTAGGATGTGTATATGCATTTCTTGAATGATTATTCCTAGCATTTGTATTTCTTGAGTGAGCATACATATATGCATGAGTGTTTCTAGGATGCTTAATTCTTGTAGATGCATTTGAATTTAAATTCAAATTTTTAGACTTACTAGCATATATTGAGTGAGTACTTTTAACCTTGCCAGTAGTCTTGGAAGTAGAGGCTTCATTCACACATGTTGTTTTCATGAATAAGGTCTCTTTTGATTTTTGCGTGCCTAATGGAGAATAACCTAACCCGGATTTTCCTCCTCTTAATCTTTGGCAAGACAACACTTCATTTAGCTTTTCTTTTCTAGGCATAAGTCTTGATATAGTGCCATTCAATTTGATTATTTTCTTCTTTAAGTTTTCATTTTCATTTTTAAGAAAATCTTGAGAAGAATTATAAAGTAGGGAAGATAGTTTTTCTTTTTCTTCCTTTAAGCCTTCCATCTCTTTAGAAAGAGATGACACTTCCTTTTTAAGAATGGTGTTCCTAGAATCGAATTTCTTCAATTCTTCGTGCAATTCATTTATGACATCTATTAATTCTTCACTACTACTAACAATGTTATTATTAGAAGGGGAAAATTTTGATACGTTGTTTTCGTCATCAATTTCAATTAGACATAGGTTGGCAATCTTCTCATATCTGACCTCATTGTCCTAGAATTCTTCTTCTTCGTCATCACTCCAAGTGGTTGCAATCACAGCTTTGTTTTTGAAGCTCTTATATGGTTTACTTTTTGTTGTACAATTGGCCTTGATGTGACCGTGCTTCTTACAACTATAACACACAAGTGGTTCCCTTTTTGAAGTGAGATCTTTTGTGTAAGGTTTCTTACTCTTCCTCAAGAATCTATGAAACATTTTGGTGCTTAGAGCTATCTCACCATCTTCTTCGCTGCTCTCCACTCCTTCTTCCGTTTCTTCCTCTTTGTTGCTCGTAGAGCTTTGAGAGCAATCACTTTTTTCTTCTTCTCATCATCGTTGACAACGAGATTCATATCTTCTATATCGTATGTCAACAGTGATCCGAGAAGTGTTTCGACATCAAGTTTGTCGAGATCTTTGGCCTCCGTGATGGCCATCTTCTTTGCTTTCCAAGTGGATAGCAAATACCTTAAGATTTTCCTTGTTAGTTTAAATTCCTCAATATTCCTACCAAGAAGCTTCAAACCGTTAACAATAGTGGTGAAATGTGAGTGCATTTGAGAAATTATTTCGTTAGGAAACATTTTGACAGATTCATACTCGGACATTAGCATATAAATTTTTAATTTTTTACTTCACTAGTTCCTTTATATGTAACTTGCAATTTGTCCCAAATCTTCTTAGCCGAAACACAAGCAGAAATTGTGTTATATTCAAAAATATCTAAAGCACAATGTAAGATACTTGTGGCTCTACTATTTAGAGACATCATTCTACAATCCTCTTCATTGAACTCAGTTTTAAGTTTAGGTATTGTATGATTGATTTCTCTAATAATTATTTCCTTTGTAGGAATTTTAGGTCATTCCTCAATGACTCTTCATAGATTGTAATCTTGTCATTCGACAAAGATTTTCATCATATTTTTCCAATAGTTATAGTTGGAGCCATTGAACAAGGGAGGTCTAGTATAGGAATGCCCTTCGGAATAGCTATTTCATGCCATCGGATCAACTCAAGAATTTTAAGCCTGAAATTGAGAACGCTACTCTGATACCAATTGTGGACTGGGGTTCTAACCCAAGGGGGTGAATTAAGTTCTTAAAAACTTTTGCTAATTACTTGCAAGTTTATAAAAATAGTTAAACGCACAAGCATACAAACAAGTAATGTGCTTTAAGTAAAAGAGTTAAAGGAAGAGAAAGTGCAAACTCAGTTTATAGTGGTTCGAAAATATTGGATTCCTTCCGACCCTACGTCCACTCTCTTCAAGGAACTTTCTTGAAGTAACCCACTAAAACTTTTAGTCGTACAACTTCATGGGTGTTGTACAAACCTTACAACCAATCATTTCCTCTCGGAAGCTAATCCCTTCCTCGCGGAAGCTAATCCCTTCCTCACGGAAGCTTACAAAGAAGTGCTTAATTCTAAACACTCTAAGAGTTATTACAACTCTTTCCCCTTTACAATAAATGTGATTTACTATAAAGTAAATGGCAGAGAGATAGTAATGAATGCTTTTCCAAATGAACAATATCTTTTTTTCAAGAATAAGCTTGAAGAATGGCTCAACAATAAAAAAAATTTCAAAGATTTTGAGAATTAATGAGAAAACTTATGAATTGAATGTATAATCTTCTTGTTTTAAATGTTCATTGAAGTGGGTTTATATAGCTTTGAATCAATATGACTGTTAAACACTGACTTGGTAGGTTTGGTGCATTAAATGCTCAAGTCCCGAATCTCAAACGGTCATATTTTCGAATTACCAGTCGAATGGGTCCTTGTCCCAGTTGACTGGGTCAAGTGAAAAACTTCACTTTTAGGTTATAGGGGAGAACCAGTAGATTGGGTCCTAAGCACTAGTCGACTAGGAACTCACTGTTCCAGTTGCCAGTCAACTGGGTGCTCTACACCAGTCGACTGGAGACATTTTGTCCCATACCCTAATCGACTGGTACATTGAGCCAGTCGACTGAGTTGCCCTTCAACCCATTTTTTCATGATTCAAAACTGTTTTTTGACTTAGAAGTATTTGAATTAATAGTTTTGTTAAAATCTTTTTGTAAAAAGAGCCATAGGATAAGCTAAGTACTTGAACATTAGAGATTTACAGTTGTTTTCAATATCTTAATACCAATTTTATATCTTCTGTCTTGTCTTGGCGCATGAAACTGGTTGAGTTCTTATATCTTGTTTTTTGGTTGAAAATTTTTACCGTTTAAACACTTAGATAAAACTGTTAGTACAATTAGAGTAGTGTTTTGTCATTATTAAAATTAAATAAGGGTCAACACTTTTTAATCTTTGTAGTTTTTCATCTCTTCATTTTTCTCTCTCCTTAAACTTTTTAAAAAAATTCTCCCTTGTTAAACACACACTTAGTACATGTGACAACACGTAAGAAGGAAACATTCAATATAAAAGGAGTGGGCTATGTCAACTTTTAATAGTAGTAAATTTTGTATCATGATCCTCCCAATTTGAAAATTGAAATTGAATCAAGTTTATGGTGTGATTGAATACCACATCATCAAATGGTTCAAATTCAAATTTGTCATGATAACATCCAATCTCATCATGAACTTAACATCCATTTAAATTTTCAAATGAAAATGATCGTGATCCGTAAATCTTCGATATACAATAAGATATCTATTGTACATAAACCATTTATTTCAATCAAAAGTAATTTTCTCAATATTTTCAGTGGAGGAACACCCCAAATAGTCATCTATTTGTAGGACCCTACCAGTCAATTAATAATTGGGAACATCTATAAAAGGTAGATTGGTAAATTACCGTTTTATCCTTAAAAACCATTATTTGATATTGTGACATGGAGAAAGATGATTTTCATTGGCTACTGGTCCGGATGATCAAAATGAGGAGCTCTAAATCTTTACTGTTTTATAAACTCTATAAATTGTAATCAATTACAAAAAGTCACCTTTAACCAAAAAGTAAGGAGATTGAACCAACCCCCTTTAATAAAGATATTTTCTCTCTCCATATTTTCAAAAGCTCTTTTGATTTTTTTTTATTCAAATCCGGAAGGAGACAATTCAATTGCTTTCCTCTCCTCTTTGGAAGTTTGAATATCATTCCAAACTCAAATCTCCTCACGAACGAAACCAGTAGAAACATCTTACATTACCGTACTCATTTAAGAAAAACAGTACATATAAATTGAGTCAAGTCTTATATTAAGGACTTTCTTTCCGCTGGAAACTAAGGGCATTATTTATACAACTAATCGTTCATGTTGAATCCTAAAATCACAATAAGATGTGTATGAAATCACCTGGGATGGATAACAAATGGACATCAATTTAATGAATATTGGAATGCTTATTAATATTTCTGCATACTCTCATTGGCAATGCCGTCAAAAGCATTTGCTAAGTTTTCATGTTAGCATAGAAGATTTAAATTTAATCAACAAGACTAACGAAACTCATCTCAGCTAAGTAATCCTCATGCATGCAACCATTTTGATGGCCGACTGTGATCAATCATGCACAAGCTTGGGTGTGCATTTTGTGTCTATGACAATGTGTAGCTTTGTGGTGACTTATTTAGGTTTCAAATAAATTTTTATGAAAAGTTATCAGAATATTTAAGATCTGACTTCTTTCTCATATTGATGAGAGATGACCAAAATCCTACAGTTCACTGGTGTTACGGTGGAGGTGACCGCCCTGAACCCACACGACGGCAAATGTGGCTCTAGGCATGGAACTGTCTAGGGGCGGGACAACCCTTGACAGTACATATAAGCTCTAAGAGCTCAATTCCACGTACCAACAGCTCCCTTATATATAAGGAAGATTGTTATGTGAGTGAAGAAGAATTAAGGGTACATTAGATCATAGATGTAAAAAAAAATCCGCCAGGCATTTAATATGTAAATCTATGTGGCTCATCAGAGAGTTGGTTAGATCCCACGCATCATCTTTTGTTTATGTTCAGTTTGAGACTAGTCATGGAACTACTTAGTTGTGTGGGTTTAAGATAGTTGTGTTTGATAAGTAAATTTCTGGTTTGAATTCATGTCTCTTCCTTCGTATGCTGCTTAAGACACACAAAATACTAATGAGACAAATAACACTAAAATGGAAAAGTGAAAACTAGATAGCAGATGTTTAAGAACATCACATATATCTCGTACTAGATAAGATAATTAGTAATTCACATCTGCATCAGATAAAACTATTCAAAGAACTTATACAGAGAAGAAAGACTATACACACTAACATAGAAATCAGCAACTCTTTCTACACATTGTTCAAACCGTTTGTTTGCGCTGGAATCCAGTGCCAGGATCATCGCTGGAAGGGAAAACCTCGAGCCCAGTAACCATTGCATCAGGTGGACCACGGCGGCACCTCTGCTCCATCTCCTGGACAGCATCATGGCTCCCGGAGAAGAGAGCTTCCACAGAGCCATCTCTCCTGTTCCTTACCCAACCTTTCAGCCCCAACTGGTTGGCATTCTCCATTGTCCAGTTCCTATAAAACACACCCTGAACCCTTCCTTTTACCACAACCCTCACCTGCACCACCAAAACCCAAAACCATATTACTCAGACATGGACAATTAATCAAAAGGGATAGTGATATTCAAAATTCTGCTTTTCACAATTGAAACCCTTTATCTAATGTGACTGTTTGATCTAAAAAGAACCCATTAATCAAACTAGGATAAAAAATCAAGGGAACAACCAAAACCAGTATCAAGCATGACTGATAAATAAATAAAAATTAAAAATTAGCCATAAATTCCAATTTTTCCAACATCTAACTCAATTCAAAATGTCTAAAACCACATGCAATTAAAACCCAGGTATCCAATTACTCACGCATGGACAATTAATCTAGAGAGAAGCATATCCAAACCAAAACCCTAATTTACCAAACATATTTCTTATTCTCCTGTGATTTGTGAATCTACAAAGAAGACCCATTGCTCACACTACAATGAAATATCAAAGGAAACAATCGAAACACATTATCAAACATGATTGACAAACCTGCAAAAATCCATTAATCATTAACATTTCAACCATTTGGCTCAATTTAAAATCACATCAACCATTGAGTCGTAATCAATCAATTGAAGCCCCAAAACTCAAAACATAACAAAACCGCAAATTAGTCTCACAAGACTGATAATATCGACAGAAAAACGAAATACAGGTACGCACCGTTTTCGTAGAAGAGGACTGAGATGAGTCAGCCGCAGCTTGAGGAGTGGTCATGGAGGACAGAGGAGGTGAACGAGGTTCGAGCACAGAGCGAAGAGAAGGATGAGTAAGAGAAACACGAGAGCAAATCGAAAGAGGAGAATGAAGAGAATGAGGGTAATGATTCAGGAGATTGGGGAGCCTATGAGGACTATCAGCATGATTTTTGTTGGTACATAATTTGTTAATTGGAAGCTTCTTCTTCCGAGATATGAGGAATCTGGTAGTTCTGCGTTGGTGGGTGATTAGTGACCTCAGTGGTGGTGGAAAGATTGATGCCATTGGATCTTAGTTTGACTTGCCTCGTATTTATTGATGGAGAATTGGAATTAAATTCCGTCGCAGTACTATTCAACAAGAAGAATCGGATACGGCATTCCCGAGGTTCTGATTCACGTTTTTGTTGGAAATTGCTTCACATATATTATGTAGTATGTTATAGTTAGTATGTTATAGTAACTGGCTTCTTTTTAGCTTATGGAGAAAAAGGTTGTTTATAAAAATAAAAAAAATTGTTGCGGCTCTTAAAGATTTTACAAATATCACAATTTACTGTTGAGTTTTAATTTGTGTTTATTGAAACTTTGACAGTTAGGGATGATAATTTTACCTTTACTCGTTAGCTACCCGTAAAATCCAATTCTCATAGAAAGGGTTTGGAGATCAATTTTTTTCCAATAAATCAAGGGCAGGTAAAAAAATTAAAATACCCATTGGATACGGGAATAAGTGCGAGGAGAGTAGTATCTAACCCAATAAAATTTTATCATATATATATATATATATATATTATCTAATTAAGGGATTGTATTATTTTATTTGTCATTTTTTAGTCATTTTATGTTTTTTGGGATGTAGTTGTTGGACATGTGAAACATAATGATAAGTTTTCTTATTTAGTTTAAATAATTTTTTTATTAAATAAAACATGTATGGATTACTCAACTGGTACAGATACCCGTACCCGTGATGAGGATTGAGGAAGGGTTTATATACCGGCCAGGTAGGGATGGTCGCGAGTCGAGCTACTCGCAAGCAGCTTGTAACGTGGCTCGTGGAGACTTGACTTGCGCCGATATTATCGAGTTACGAGCTGAGCTTGAGTTTTGAGTCAGGCTCGTTTCATCAAACGAGTCAAGTTCGAACAATGACAAGTTTGACTCGTAAGTTGACTTGATTATAATTTTTTATTTTAATTTTAAGTTATTGTTTTTTATTAAATATTTATAGTTTTATTATATATTATTTTTTATTTTATAAATGAATTCGTTAAGTTCGAACTCGAGCTCAAGCTCGTCTGAGCTAAAGTTACATCCGAGTTTAGATCTTGATATTACAAAGATTTCAATAAAAAAAAAATCAAAAATCAGAGAATACTAAAAAGCAAAAAGGACCAATTAATCTCATCATAAATTACCTTAAGTAATATTTATTCCTTCTTTTATAATTAACTAAATATTTATTCATTACAACTATAGAATCCAAAACTCACTATTATATCTAGCTTCATCATTACACTGAACATTGAGAAATGCTGGGTCAAATTCTTGATTTTCAAATGTTGTGGTGCAAATGAATCAGAATGGAAGCACATCAAGGAAGATAAGGAATTGGGTAAAAGAAAACATTTTTCTTTTTGGGTGATAAATTGAGGTTAATTTGGGTGCTACTTACTTGTGTGTATGTGAGAAGTTTGTGCCTAATAAACTTCTCTGTTGTCCTATTTATATGCCAAAGCAAGAGATGTAGTTAAGGGAAGTTTGACAATGTTTCACTTAATTGGATAATGAAAATCTTTCCTTTTTAGAAGTTTACAATCTTCTCTACTTTAGAAACTTCAAAATGGGAGTGATTTATGGAGTGATTATTTTTCTTTTCTTTTTTTGTTATTGGGTTATTATTTTTCTTAATCCAAGTTATGTATTAGAGGAAAAATCTCACTCCCCTTCACATACCATTTTTCCTTCTTTTGTTTGCCATACATTTATTGTTTCTTATACTACTAGTATATTATAATATTTTCTTCTATAACAAAGATTATGATGTAATGTTAGAAAGGAAAAAAAAAAATGAGCTCTTCAAAAACTAAGTTGGAAATCTGCCAATAAGGTTTTAGTTCAATGGTTAAAGTTGAGACCTTAGATCAAGGTCTCATGTCTGAGTGGTGTGTACGTGTGTTTTATTAATAAAAAAATATTGAAAATCAACACAATCCTCTTGTCTTAAGAAATAATTATAAAAAAAACATTTTTTTTTTACAGTTATAAAGCGATGATAATTGTTAAAGATGATGAATTTCGTATAAATTGGTTTTCTTGATTAGTCGTCAGATTGGAATTTTTGTGTATTTTGATGAACGGGATCCTGATTCTTCTAAACTCAGTTGATGTTGTAACCACGAAGTGTTTGAAATTTGGACTCAATGACTACTATTTGTTTTAACTCATAGGACATGCCGGTTGGTGGCTGTTGTTCTTTGTAATGAATCCTAATCTTCCTCGAATCAAGTGAATTGTTACTAGAAATTACGAGTAATCTCATAAATGTTCGTATATCATTCCTGCCAAATAATTTGTCAATTATATCAAATCTTGTAAACTGAGGTTCAAACCTAAGAAGAGGTGAATTGGGTTTTAAAAACTTTTGATGATTAACTTGCAAGTTTTTAGCAGTTAAATACACAAAACATCTAGTCAAATAATATGCTTGAAAGTAAAAAGTTTAAGGAAGAGAAAGTGCAAACTCCGTTTATAGTGGTTTGGCAATATCAGATTTCTTCCAACCCTACATCCACTTTTTTCAATGAACCTCCTTGAAGTAATCCACTAAAACTTTAGTCGTACAACTTTACAGGTGTTGTACAAACCTTACAACCAATCCTTTCCTCATGAGTGTTGTACACATAGATTCATTAGTAGCAAAATTTTGTGAGTTTTTGTGAAGAGGGTTGTGTCTTTGCTCTTGGAGCTTGCTTCAACCTATAGAGAGCTTTAGATAGCTTATAAACATGATTTGGAAGACTAGGATTTTTAAATCCAAGAGGTTTCTCAACATACACCTCTTCTTCTATAAAGCCCTTTAAAAATGTATTTTTTACATCCATTTGAAATAGCTTAAACTTATTAAAGCAAGTAAATGATAATAGCATATGAATAGCTTCTAATCTAGCTAAAAGAGCATAGGTCTCATCAAAATCTATTCCTTCTTGATTATATCCCTTAGCAACTAGTCCAACCTTGTTCGTAGTTACTATTCTATTTTCATCCTTCTTATTTCTAAATACTCATTTAGTTCCTATTAAAGTGTGATTCTTTGATCTAGGAACTAGATTCCATACTTTGTTTCTTTCAAATTGATTTATTTCTTCTTGCATAGCATTTATCCAGTCAACATCTTTATCGGCTTCTACAAACGTCTTAAGTTCTACTTGAGATAAATAAGCTACACAATTGCAAATATTTCTAATAGATGAACGAGTTCTTACCCCTTGTGAAGGATTATCAATCACTTGATCGATTGGATGATAATTCACATACCTATAATCTTTGGGAAGACTATCATCTTGTTGACTTGTAGATGGTTGATCAAGCTTGAGAACATCTACCTCTTGACTTGCTTGAGGTTGGCTCTTCTTCGAGTCAACAATGGGAGTAGGTGTTTCCATTCTTGGAATAAAATCTGCATCATCATTACAAGAGACTATTCTACTACTAATTGGGTTAGACTCATCAAATGCCACATGTATGAATTCTTCAACCACTAGAGTTCTTTTGTTAAAAACTCTATAAGTTTTACTAGAGGTTGAATGTCCTAAGAATATCTCTTCATTGGTCCTTGAGTCAAATTTAGGCAAGTTACTTTTATTGTTATTTAGGATAAAGCATTTATAACCAAAGGCATGAAAATAAGAGATATTAGGCTTTCTACATTTCCATAATTCATATGGAGTTTTATTTAGCATAGGCCTAATTAATACTTTATTTAAAACATAGCAAGAAGTCTATACGGCTTCCGTCCAAAATTATTTTGGCAAACTATTTTCACAAAGCATTGTTCTTGCAAATTCTTCTAGAACTCTATTTTTCCTCTCAACAACTCCATTTTGTTAAGGAGTTCTAGGTGCTGAAAATTTGTAATCAATTCCATTTTCATCACAAAATTTTGAAAAGCTTTGGCTTTCAAATTCCTTTCCATGATTACTTCTTATACTACAAATAAAAATTTATTTTTCATTTTGAATCTTTTTACAAAAGTTCACAAATCTTTTGTAAGCAATAAAAATAACAAAAGTATATCTTGAATAGTCATCAACAATAACAAGAACATATTGATGGCCACATAGACTTATGGTACTTATTGGACCAAATAAGTCCATATGTAGAAGTTCCAATGGTCTAGTAGTTGAGACTATATTTTTTTTATTTGAAAGAAATTCTAGTTTGTTTTCCCATTTGACAAGCATCACACACTTTGTCTTTTTGAAATTTGATCTTTGGAAGTCCAATGACTAAATCTTTTCTTGAAATGATTTTAAGAAAATCCATATTCACATAGTCAAGTCTTCTATGCCATAGCCATGGGTTTTCACTAAATGCGGGAAAACATTTTTCATTTTCCGAATGCAAAGATTTTAAATCAACTATATAGATATTTTTGTGTCTATGGCCAACAAACTTGATCTTGTTACTCTTGATGTCTATAACTAAACAATGAGAGGTTTTAAATATGGTTTTGCTTCCTTTGTTACATAGTTGAGTAATACTAAACAAATTCGGCTTAAGGCCTTGCACATATAATACATGATCAATGGTTGAGAAATTGTTACTAACTTTTTCATGCCCGACGATCTTTATCTTTATGTTATCTCCAATGGTGACATGTTCGCCATCCCTTAGAATTAGCTCTTTGAACATGCTTTTATCACCGGTCATGTGCTTTGAGCATCCACTATCAAGGTACCAAAAGTTACATTTTTCCTTGGTGTGGAAACATATCTACATTACACAAAGATACACAATTGCACTCTTAAGCACCGAAAATTTCTTGGGTCCTTTGGGGTTAGTTTTAGAAAATATGGTTCTTTTAAGAACCCATACTTTCTTAACATTATAAGGTGTTCTATAATTATAGATATGTTGATGATGCATAATCCTAGGATAATAGTTATTGAAATTTCTAGGATTTCTTAACTGTGCATGTCTATAGTTCCTTGGATAAGCATGCCTAGGACACATGTTTCTATGATTAAAGTTATGAACATGCATGTTATTACTAGGAAATGTATGATGGTAGCTCCTAGGATTTACACTTGTGGTGTGAGCGTATATATTATTTCTAGAATATATATGATGGTAATTCCTAGGATATTCATGTGTAGTGTGCAACATATTATCTCTAGGATGCACATGATGGTTACTCCTAGGATGTGTATTTCTAGTATATGTATTTCTTGAATGATCATTCCTAGTATTTTCATTTCTTAAGTGAGCATACATATATGCATGAGTATTTCTAGAATGCTTAATTCTAGTATATGTATTAGAATTTAAATTCTCATTCTTAGACCTACTAGCATCTATTGAATGAGTACTTTTAATCTTGCTAGAGGTCGGGAAGTGGAGGCTTCATTCAAACATGATGTTTTCATAAAAAAAAGTCTCTTTAGACTTTTGCTTGCCCAATGGAGAATAACCTAAGCCAGATTTTCCTCCATTTAACTTTTGGCTAGATAACACTTCATCTAGCTTTTCTTTTCCAAGCCTGAGTCTAGATATAGTGTTATTCAAATCCATTATTTTCTTCTTTAAAATATCATTTTTATTCTTTAGAAAATCTTGTGAAGAGTTATAAAGCATTAAAGATGGTTTTTCTTTTTCTTCCTTTAAGTCCTCCATCTCTTTATAAAGAGATAAACTTTCTTCTTAAGAGCTATATTTCTAGAATCGAATTTCTTCAATTCTTCATGCATCTCCTTTATAACTTTAATTAACTCTTAACAACTACTAACAATGTTATTATTAGAAAGGGAAGAAGTTGATACCTCATTCTCATCGTCGATTGCCATTAAGCATAGGTTAGCAATCTCCTCGTATCCAACTTCATTGTCCGAAGTTTCTTCCTCTTCGTCATCACTCCATGTGGTTGCAATCATAGCTTTCTTTTTTGGAGTGAAATCCCTTGTGTAAGGTTTCTTGCTCTTTTTCAAGAACTTGTGAAACCTTTTAGTGATTAAGGTAATCTCACCATCTTCTTTGCTGCTCTCATTCTCCTCTTCTTTTTCTTCCTCTTTGTTACTTGTAGAGGCCTGTAGAACAATCATATTTTTCTTCTTCTCATCATCATTGACAATGGGATTCATTTCCTCCATATTGTATGTCAATAGTGATCCGAGAAGTGTTTCAACATCAAGTTTGTCGAGATTTTTGGCATTCTGATGGCCATCTTCTTTACTTTCCAAGTGGATGGCATAGACCTTAAGATCTTTCTTATTAGTTCAAACTCCTCAATGTTCCTACTAAGAAGCTTTAAGCCGTTAACAATAGTGGTGAAACATGAGTGCATTTGAGAAATTGTTTCGTTATGAGACATTTTGAAAGATTCATACTCGGACACTAGCATATAGATTTTTGATTTTTTAACTTCGATAATGCCCTCATATGTGACTTGTAGTTTGTCCAAATCTCCTTAGCTGAAACACATGCAGAAACTTAATTATACTCAGAGATATCTAAAGCACAATGTAAAATACTAGTGGCTCTGCTATTTAGAGTCATCATTCTACAAGCCTCTTCATTGAACTCGGTTTTGAGTTTAGGCATTGTATAATTGATTTCTCCAATAGTTATTTCCTTTGTAACAATTCTAGGTCATTCCTCAATGACTCTCCATAGATTGTAATCTTGTCTTTCGACAACTATTTTCATTCTATTTTTCTAATAGTTATAGTTGGAGCCATTGAATAAAGGAGACCTAGTATAGGAATACCCTTCGGTATAGATATTTGATGCCATCGGATCAACTCAATGATTTTAAGCTTAAAATTGAGTACGAAGCTTTGATACCAATTATAAACTGAGATTCAAACCCAAGGTGAATTGGGTTTTTAAAACTTTTGTTGATTAACTTGAAACTTTTTAAACACTTAAATACATAAAACACCCAATCAAATAATATTCTTGAAAGTAAAGAACTTAAGGAAGAGAAAGTGCAAACTCCGCTTATAGTGGTTCGGCAATATTGGATTCCTTTCGACCCTATGTCCACTCTCTTCAAGGAACCTCCTTGAAGTAATCCACTAAAACTTTAGTCGTACAACTTACCAGGTGTTGTACAAACCTTACAACCAATCTCTTACTCACGGAAGCTACAATGAAGCATTTAATCCTAAATACTCTAAGAGTTATATCAACTTTTTCCCTTTTACAATAAATGAAATTTGCTGTAAGGTAAAGGGTAGAGAGACATCAATAAGTGCTTTTACAAATGAACAATATCTCTCTTTCAAGAATAAGCTTGAAGAATGGCTTAACAATAAATTTTTCAAAACATTTGAGAATAATGAGTTATCTTGTGAATTGATATGTTCTCTTCTTGTTTTAAATGCTCATTGAAGTGGGTTTATATAGCCTTGAATCAATATGGCCGTTTGACACAAACTTGGTAGGTTTATGGCATTAAATATTCAAGTCCTGCATCTCAAACGATCATATTTTTGAATTACTAGTCGATTGGGTCCTTGTACCAGTCGACTAGGTCAAGTGAAAAATTTTCACTTTTTAGGCCAAGGGAGAGTATCAGTCGACTGGGTCCTCAACACTAGTCGATTGGGAACTTTCTGTCCCATATCCCAATCGACTGGTATAGGGACCCAGTCGACTGGGTTATGCTTCAACCCAATTTTTCTTTTGAAAAACAATTTTTGACTTAGAAAATTTTTGTGTTTTTAGTTTTGTCAAAGTCTTTTGTAAATTGAGCCACAGATCAAGCTATGTAATTGAACATAAGAGATTTACAATTGTTTCGATTACCTTAATGCCTATTCTAGATTTTCTGTCATGTTTTAGTGTCTGAATAGCGTTGAGTTCTTGTATCTTGTTTCCATACTGAATGCTTTTACCACTTAAACAATTAGATAAAACTGTTAATGCAATTAGAATAGTGTTTTTTCCTTATTAAAATTAAACACAGGTCAACAAATCCCTTTAACATTAGGAAATTAAATCAATTTTCCTCTTAATTAGCTTATGATGTAGTAAATAATTCACTATTCAATAGCTTGGCGACATATGGATAACTCCCCTCCAATGACCGGATAACACGTGGTTATGTCAATAACGGGCACGTGGCAGAGCAGATGACAAAGCCGTAATCATTCACAAACTTCTCACTCGCAAGAATGGAAGCAAGATTTCAAGGACTCCAAGTCATTGGTTTATTAATTCAATCAGTGAGTCAATGATCTAACCGTGGGTTTTTTAATTAATAATAATAAAATATATAGTAATTATAATAATGTTTATTAAATTTTATAATTACCTATAAAACTATAAATTATCAAACTCAAGATTGATAAAAAAATAACTAATAAATCATGTCTTAATCATGATTATTTAACAAATAATCATTCATGAGAGTTAAAAATTTGAATTAAAAGTGTCTTCAAAAAGCTCTATATATAAAAATAAGGCTAAATTTCATAGAAAACCATGTGGTTTGGTCTAGTTTCATAACAAACCTTGATGTTTGGTTTGTTTCATACTAAACCTTGTGGTTGACAAAGTTAACACTAGGATTAATGGTGTTAACTTTGGGTTTATTGTGAAATTTTACAAAATCACAAGGTTTTATATGTAATTTAACATTTTAAAACAAAACTAATCTCTCCCCAGCCTAGCTGCCAACCACCACACCCTAGCCGTAGGCCACCCTCATCTTCCTCTTCTTCTTCTTCTTTTATTTTCCTTCCTTCTTATTCTCTCTCTCTACCAGCCTAGCCGCTGGCTATCCTCTCCCCCTGACGTCGGCCACTCTCTCCTCCTTTTCCCATTCTTCTTCCCTTTCTTTTCCTTTCCTTCTTTTTTTTTCTTTCTTTTTCTCTCTCTTTCCCAGCCTAGCCACTAGCCACCTTCTTCTTTTCTTCTTTTTCTTACTCCTTTTTTCTCATTCTCTTTCTCTTTTTCTTCTTCCCCTTCTCCTCTCCCCTCACCACACGCTCCCCCTCACCTTCACTATCATGCCACCATCCCTCCCTCTCTTCTACTTCTCCTTTATTCTTCTTTCTCTCCTCTCTTCTTCTTCTCATTTCTTCTTTCTCCTCTCCTCTCTTCCTCCTCCCTCACCTGGCCGCAAGTTCATCTCCCTAAAAATCAACTTTTAGATTTTGAGAGAGAACAAAGGAGAAGGAGAAGAGAGAGGGATGGTGAGGGTGAGCGGGAGGGGGCGCGATAAGGGAAGAGGAAAATGGGAATAAGGAAAATAAGAGGAAGGGAGGAGGAAGGGGAAGAGGGGTGGCTAGCGGTAGGGGGTGTGGTCGGCTGCTAGGGGAGATAGATGAGGAATTTGCAGAGAGATGGAGAGAGTTTTTTTAAAAAAATGTTAAATTACATAGAAAACCCTATGATTTTGTTAAATTTCATAATAAACCCAATGTTAATAGACTTCAACCCTATGCAAACTTTGTCAACCACAGTGTTTAGTATGAAACAAACCAAACCCCAGGGTTTGTTATGAAATTGGACCAAACCACATGGTTTTCTATGAAATTTAGCCTAAAAATAATAATATATTATTTATATTTTGTACTTATGAGTTAAGAGTTAAATATTTAATATGGACATCAATTTCACCAAAAGATAGTTATCTTAATGGTTTTTTGTTAGAACTTTCACCAAGCTAAGTAGCTAACTAAAGTTCAAGTCACCATTTAGATTTTTCTTTGGGCAAATTACATTGCACTACCTCAAAGTTTTCTAGAAATGACACTAACATACCAAGTCTTTTTTAAACCTATGATTCACCTCTAAAACATCAATTTTCACCATCAATAAGTCCTAAAATGAATTTATTTGAATAACTAAAGTTTTAACTAAATATTAATTTTCATGATGACCGAAGTACTTATAGTGTTAAAATATTTTCAAATGATTATGATAAGTTTAATAATTCTATTTATAAATTATTTATCTCAAAAAAATTTATAACACAATTTTTAGGTTATTTGATTTTAATTTTTTCTAAAAAGAATAAAAACATGCACTATCATTTTAATTTTTAAAGTAAAAAAGTTTGTCTTTGATTTTTACTTTATGATGGTCTTTGATATTCATTTAGTTGAAATGTTAGGTTATTTAATTTTATAAAAAAAAACATATCAACAAACTTTTTATTTAAAATATTCAATTTTTTTTTATAATAGTTTTTATTTGAGGATGCGATAGGCAATGATATCATAATATTTTTTTAAAATATAAAATATGGAAGTAAAATTTGTTTTATACCATATAATATAATATAAATCAATTTAAAATATACTTTTAACAATTTTTGAAAAAGAATGATGAAAGTTTTCTTTCTAAAAAATGTCTCGAAAAATTCTTTGTTAAATATATTCTATTTCTAATACTTCTATTTTTTTTAAATAATCTTTATAATACCTAAGGGTAATTTGGTCATCATGAAAAGTAATATCCAGTTAAAATTTTGATTTTTCAAAGAAATTCATTATGAGGTTGTTTGATTGTAGAAATTGGTGTTTTGAGGTGAATTATGAGTTTTTAAAAAAAAAAATTGGTATGTTAGTGCCATTTCAGTAAACTTGGAGGTAGTGCAATGTAATTTACCATTTTTTACTAAAAAGATAAATTTAAGTTAATTTCTAAAAATCGGTCGAATTGACTCGGTTCACAAAAAACTTACCAGTTCACACTGTTTGAAATGGTTGAATCCTTTATAAGGTCTTTTTGGAAAATCTTGACCGATCTGGCTTTTGATTTACAATCGAACTAGTCTAATTTGATTCTAGTAACTATGGGTAAAATACATACTTTTGATGATAAAATTCATAATTTTGGTGTTAATATATTTTTTTTTTGTGGTAAAATTATTCTTTTGTTTATCAATATTTTTATTTTTATAAAAAAATATAAATTTATCATAAAAATATATTCTAATATAAAATTATAAATAATATATTTTTTCTACCAAGACATTTTAGACTCCACCCTAAAAATGGTGATGAACCAATGTTGAGCCCACAACCATACCAAAGCAAGAAAAATTCTTGTCTAACACAGTGCCATGAGATATACATAGCACAAGGGTCCATCTCACCCTTGAATGAAAATAAAATATATTTTTTTTCTCTCTTCCCATACTATTTAAATGTAAGATAAACTCTTGTACCATGTATCTTTTATGATACTGTGCTGCTAGTATGAAACTTCTTCAAAAGTAGAGAACAACTTGCAAGTACAATTAAAATTCTAGAATTCTTAAAAGACTAAACTAGATACAGACTTTATCCTAAAGTTTAGAGAGGGCCTGACCATTGCCTGCTTCTAGGGTTGGGCACAAATAACCTAAAAACCTAACCGAATCTAAATCATTTCATAATCTAACCAAACATATGGTTACCAAAAGAAATGGTTAGGCTTATGGTTAACATTTTTTATTTTTTGTGTTATGGTTATGGTTATGGTTGTGGTTCTTGATTTTTACATATGTAGGTTAACCACTTAACCTAACTATATTAAAATTATATATATTTATAAATATATAATATATCTAATTACAATTTTATCCTTCTAAATTATAATTCTTATGTTTCAAGATCAAGGGTTCAACTATGAAATAACTTATAAGTAAAAGCCTTAAAATAAGAAGTCAAAAGCCCTAAAATCATTTGCGCCTCTCGGCTCTCCTCTTTCTCTTTGGCTCTTTCTTTACTTCTCTCTCTGGAACCTTAGGCAGTTGTTGCGCAAATATAAAGTTCTTTCATCTATGGCACAAGATTTGTTTACTATATCGGTATCAACTGTTGCATCTGAGTCGGCTTTTAGTACCAGAAGACGTGTGCTTGATTCATTTCGCAGCTCTATAACTCCAAAAATGGTTAAAGCTCTCATTTGTACACAAGATTGGATTCGGAAAGTTCACTTATAGTAGAATAAAGCTTAGCTAAGCTTTGAAATTTGGAATCAAGTATTTTTCTCATTAATTTTGAAATTTTGTATATAGAAACTAAATTCTAGTTTAATTGGTACTAATTTACTATATGTTTATTTTTTGGTGTATGTTATTCTTGGAGTAAGTTGTTGTTTTGAATGAGAATATCCTTTATTATCTTATTTTTCATTGTTCAAACTTATTATCTTATGGTTTTTTAATACAGATATCAACTTTACAATAAACCAATCAATCTTGAACAATGAATATTGACGATTAAGGGGGCGAACTTGGAGTTGGAGAAGAATAGATTGGTTGTTTACTTTAATGTTTTGGTTATTTTAGTTTTCGTTTGAAAGTTTGTATTTTGTAATTTGTAATTTATTTTGAAGTATTTGAATGCAATCAATTGTTAAGAATTTTAATATGGATTGATTGATTTATATTATGCTTTGAAAAATATAGCTTTCTTGAATCGATAAAATTTTGGTTTTTTTGTTTTATTAATCATAATTAGTTGTAAAATTTTGATAATCGAACCTAACCAAAACCATGGTTACCAAAAAAATATAGTTAAGATTAAGGTTATAGTTACAGTTACGATTTTAAATAAATTACTGTTATAATTATAGTTATGGTGTAACCAAAATTTAAAATTACCTAACCATTCTCAAACTACGGCAGCCTCTCTTGTAGCTTCGCCCATGTTTGTTGTCTCAATTGGATGAGAAATGAAAGAAGGAATGGAAGACAGTATCTTGGATTCTTGATCATTCAATATCAATCAATGTGAAACTTTAGCTAGGCCGATAGGTGTCTTAGTCCAAGGATATGCCATTGGCCCATTTCCTATTGGATAGGGGCCAGTCAGTGCAGTCATTACAATTATCCAAAACTCTTTTATATGCCAAAGCTATTTGTTAAAGTGATTTTATTAAAGATAAAATTAATAAAATATGTAAATTATTAGTGAATGTTTTTTAAAAATTACTAGATTGTTTTTGGGTGTTGAAAATAGTGGTTAAATGTGATAATATGTATAGCAACGTCCTTACATTAATTAATTGTTTAATCTTAGTTATATATGATTATTTTTATGGTAATATATTTTTGTTTTTTAATTAGTATTTTATAATAAAAAATTAACATGTGAGATGCACATGATTTTAAAATACATAACACTATATTAGCCTGATACATCATTGAGTAGGAAGAAATTCTTCTGGACCGGTATGGAATGAAGTTTTATCTTTATTTTATTGGTATTCCTAGCAAAAAAAAATTCATTATCAGTGTAGCAAAATTATCGCTTTTGGTTAGTTTTTTTATTGAGTTTATTGCCCCCACCCCATAAAGTAAGGTTTGCCTTATATTATCCTTATATTATCGTGATTTGATCAAATGATGAAATCTCATCATTTCATGTATTACGTGAAATCTATAAATACATGTATTATGTGGGAGGTATATGTGTATGAATGGCTGAAATTATGTTATTTTATCAAAGGATAAAAAAAAATAAATAAATGATAAAAGTTGAATCTTATAAAGTGGAAATTTTTTTGCCTAGCACAGTGCCAAGAGAAATACATAACACAAAGATTCATCTCACTTTTGAACGAAAATAAAATATTTTTGTTTCTGTCTCTTTTCATACGATTTAACGGTAAAATTGATCATTGTGCTATGTATTTCTCATCACATTGTACCATACAAAAACTTCTCCATAAAGTGACCAAAATTACACTCATAAAGTGTGTTATTTTCAGTAAAATGTCCAAGAGCATGTATAATATTATATATCTTGAAAACGAGTATAAACACTTAATTGTACCCAAAAAAAAATCATATCAATTAATAATTAAGTAATTTAGTCTTCTTAATGGAGTATTAACTTAATTTGTATGGTTATGGCGCTAGCCCACCATTTGTTTTTCTCATTAAATTAGCTTTAATGCATGGAAATGCTATGGTCCTCACCAACTTGCCATGTAACAGAAAACCAAGCCAAGAATGTCTTCAATTTGAAGGTCTTATTCAATTTTCCAGACCCTCTAGAGAATAAGATGAAACCCTAATTATTTTTCATCAATGCTTTAATAATGTCTTTAATTGAAGGATAAATTAGTTAGAATTCTAATTACATTTTAATAACTCAAATTTGTACAACTTTTTGATCTGATATAAAATTGAAAATACAGTTTGGTTAATTAGATAAATCGACACTAAATTGATTAACCGAGTAATGTATATCGGTTAATTGGTTGGTTGTCAATTAGAATTTTTTTGACCATTTCGACCTTTTAACCGATTAAGAAATTAATTAATATTAATAATATATTAAATATAAATATATATTAAATTAAAAAAAATGTTAAGCATAAATTCAATATATAAAGTAAATATATAATAAACTAAAAAACTTAAATATATAAACAATTTTGGTTAATCGATTAACCAATTATAATTAAAAAAAAATTGATCGAAAAAATTGATTAAAATTTTTAACTAATTGTACGATTGTACCGACCATGTGTGTCCAATGCTTTTCGATTAGTGCTAAAGTTGTGTTGATGCCGAAAATGTGTTGCTCAGTTGGTGGTCGGTGCTTCAAGGGGGCCTGCACAAGGAAATAGGGGTGAACTAGAGAGTTGTCGGAGGAGATGAGAGTGATGCCTCTGAGAACACTCTGACACTTTTGTCAGTGTAAGGTTTTGGAGAAATGGAAAGAATTATGATACTAGCGTTTTCAGTAAATGAGCTTGAAATTGAAGATGGGTTTGTGCTTGCATACCTTGATCCTTTTATAGTGTTTTGGAGGAGAGGTTGCCCAGGTGGTCTGGATGGGGCAATCCCAGAGATCCCGTCCCTCTATCAGTAGGTAAGGTCAGGTGCCCAAGGAGGGTCGTGATCCCTAGAATCATACTTGCAAGTCTGTGAGGGGGTGTCTGGGAATGGTACTCCCTGGAATTATGATTACAGGTCTGTGCGGGGGTGTCCGGGAATGGTAATGGGGTTGTCAACAGCTTGTCCATATGTCATCTCGCCATTGGACATAGGAATGTCCATATGTCGACTTGTCATTGGACCTAGGGCTGTCCAAGCATACAAGTAGCAATCAATATGCTCGGCCTTGGCGATATTGGGCCGAGCATATGAGCAGCAGTCAATATGTTCGGCCTTGGAGATGTTTGGGCCAAGCATGTGAGTAGCAATCAATATGCTTGGCTTTAGAGGCGTTGGGCCGAGCATGTGAGTAGCAATCAATATGCTCGGCCTTGGAGACGTTAGTCCGAGCGTATGAGTGGCAATCAATATGCTCGGCCTTGGAGACATTGGTCCCTAGCGTATGAGTGGTAATCAATATGCTCGGCCTTGGAGACGTTGATCCGAGCATATGAGTGGCAATCAATATGCTCGGCCTTAGAGACATTGGTGGCATCGTCCTCTTCTAAAAGCGAGATCTTAGAAAAAGCCTAGGTCAGAGAGGGGTCACTAGCCATAGTGCCCTATGTAGCAACGGTGGAGGAGTATAAAGAGGACTTCTCTCGGGACGAGGACGAGGTGGACGTCGTCCTATCCAAGATTAGGGGGAATATGGCTGTTGAAGAGAGGGAGTGGTGGGAGTTTTCTGTGAACTCTGTTCCTAGCCAAATTAGGGACGATGATCTTGAGGTGATCCGATGGGCATATTGTATCCTCGGGGAGTATGCCCTAAGGTTAACCAGGGACGGGGAAAGGGCTTGTGATGCCCTTCTGAGTCGCGCGCCCTACAAGCTATGTGTGTATGAGCAGCACATGAGGGTCGGGCTACGTTTTCCCCTGCACCCCTTCTTCTGTGCCATGTTACAATACTTCGACATAGCACTGTGCCAGTTGGTACCAAACTCTGTACCGCTGATCATCACCTTTATCTACATCTATTCGGAAGTAGGGAAACTGATGAGTCTCGACATTTCTAAGGTCCACTTCTAGATAAGCAAGCACGACCAAACTAGATGGGTCATGATTAGTTCGCGGGCGAAGAGAAGACTGCTGAAGAAGACGTTGTTTTCAATCAAAATGTGGAAGAAGTCCTTCTTCTTCTTCCAGGGTGAGAGTGATTTCAGGGTCTTGCTTAGATGGAGTTTAGATCAAACAGGGAAATGAAAGAAGTCGAGCCTTCTGATTCGTGAGCAGAAAACGTGGAGGTCTTTTATGATAATGAGGAGATGATGAGGCATTGTCTCTGCCCTCCATGCCCCGAAGCATCTATAAAGAGTGGTAACCCCATGCTTGTTGCTTTATACTTTGGTTTATATTTCGCTTTTACTGCTTGTGTTTTGCTTTATTTCTTTTCTCCTTTACTTCATACTTATGGATTTCTTTGATGTCTTGGGCAGAGATAGAGGCGACAGCTAAAGACAATGAGTGAGCCAGGAAGCTCGCCTTGGAGCGAAGGAAAGCTACCCAAGTAGAGAAGCAATCCGCTTTCGCCTCTGGTGTGAGGAAAAGGCCTCAGGTTCTATCTCCCACCCCTATTGATCTAGAGAGCCCTTCCAAATGCTCCCCTAAGTTAGAGGCTACTCTAACCTTGCCTACTACCCCATCCTCGTCCCAAGGTACAGATTTAGGGGCGACAGTCTTCATGCCCAACTAGGATTTAAAGACCAATGACTCTGTCTTCTCACACCCCCGAGTGGACCGGGAATATCTAGTCCTGGAGGTTTCGCTTCAGGACATTTTTGAGCTATCCTGGAGGACCGTCGAGGCTCCTTACTCTGCTACTGAGACCATAAGTTCTCAGGTATGAAGTTCTTCTCTTTCTTCCTTAGACTTTTTGCATTATTGATGACTGATGGTTTTTGCTTCATTTTAATCAGGCGTATTGTTGGCGGTGCTGTCATGCCGATGCTTGGACACATCCAAGAAGCTGAGTTTGGCTCATCATAAGCTGGACGAAAGCGTTGAGCTCGTCTGCCAACTGCAGGCTTCTTTGGAGGCGGCCAACCAGGCCAGGGTTGAAGCCACCAAAGAGAGGGATGCCACCGTTTCTGCAAGATAGCAGCTCATGGAGGAGGCCGAGGCCCTTACCCTGACTGTAGTGGAGGATGCCCTAGCGGCTTTTAAGGACTCCGCTTCATACCGGACGATGGTCGAAGAGGAAGGGGGCTTGCAGTACCTCAAAGGCTTTTCAGAAGCCAAGAGAAGAGCTGAGGCCCTTTACCCCGAGATCAATTTTTTAGTTCTTGACCTACTAGGCCCCCTGAAGGATGAAGAGACTGCTGTCGACAAGGTGGAGGCAATAACTCAAGCTGGTGAGGAGGAGCCAGCTGCTCAACTGGAGGCCGAGACCGAGGGAGAGGCCGCCTCTTGAGAGTTTCACCTTAGTTTTTTTTTTTTTTTTTTCAAGGCTGACAGTACCTTTGTAACTTCACTTATGCGACTTTAATGAAGTTTAGGTTTCTTTTTAACTTGCTGTCTCTTATTGAAATCGTACTTTTAACATTACAACTTTAGTCAACTGGTGTGCTTTGCATACTGCCTTCGAGGCATGCATTATTGGTAGAATTGATAGAGGTTTTCGACGTTCCAAGTGCGAGGAACATGTTTTCCACTTAGCTCCTCGAGCTCGAAAGTGCCGGATCGACACAACCTTTTATTGTGATACCAGTCTTCCCAGTTCGAGACTAGCTTCCTCGTTTCTCGGGGGCAAGATACTTCACTCTTCTATATGATGAGGTCGTGCAATTTGAAGTTTTTGCTTCGGACTCAAGAGTTGTAATATTTGGCAGCCTTTTGCTGATAGGTGGCTAGTCGGATATGGGCCTTATCTCGAGCCTCGTCGATAATATCAACGTTCATCCATAAAGCTTTTTCGTTGCTATTTCTTTCAAAACTCTGCACTCATAGCGAGGGCACCCTGATTTCCAAGGAGGTCCATCCCTCACATGGCGAAGGAGAGTGGGCCTATCATAGAGGATAAGCCTGTTGGACTGTCGATGGGGTATCGGAGAGTACTGTTGGCAGCTTTTGCACTTCTTGACTAACTCTATAGCTTCTTTTTGCATTTTGGGTCATAATAACCTTGCCGGAGTATTTTAAAAGCCAGGGCTCGGCCTTTTAAGTAATTATCGTAGACTCTTTTATGAACTTCTCGAAGGGCATAGTTGGCTTTGGTTGGCCCTAGATACTTTAGATAGGGTATCATGAAGTCTCTCTTATATTGTTAGGCATTTATGACCGTATACCTTGAGGCTCAGGAGATGATCTTTCTAGCTTCACTTCTTTGCTTGAAGAGCTGCCTATCCCGCAAATATCGAAGGATTGGATCAACCCAAGTTTCTCCTTCAATCATAGGCAGCACGAGGATTTCCTCGATGCTTAGGGCAGTGAGTGTTTCGAGGTAGACTGCCCGTGTGGGCTCTGGCTGGCTGGAGGAGACGAGTCGAGCTATGGAATCAGCCTTCGAATTTTTTGTCTATGGGACCTGGTTTATCCAAAATACTTTGAACGTAGTAGCGAGTTCCCTGGCATACTCTAGGTAATGGGCAATCTTCTCTCCTCGGGCTTCGAGTTCTCCGTTGATCTGGTTCATTAGCAACTGTGAGTCGCTGTATGCGTCCAAGGCATCAACGAACATTGGGCTAACTTCAATCCTGCAAGCAATGCCTCATACTCTGCTTCGTTGTTGGAGGTACTGAACCCGAACCTTAAGGTGTACTCAATGGTGAAACCGTCTGGGTTGCACATGATGAGCCCGACGCTGCTTTTGGTGTTGTTGGAGGAACCATCAACATGGAGAGTCCACTGTGGAACTGGTTCAACCAAGTTGAGATCCGGAATAGAATCTATTTATCTTTAGAGTGTTGTTTCCACGATAAAATCTGCGAGAGCCTGAGCCTTGATGGCTTTGCAGGGATGATATCGGATGTCGAACTCACCGAGTTCTATGGACCACTCCTAGAGACATCTGGTTTATGGAGTACTTGTCTCAGTGGTTGATCCGTTAGGAGGACGATGGTGTGCGCTTGAAAGTACGGCCGAAGTTTTTGGGTAGTGATTAAGATGACATACACCATTTTTTCCACAAGGAGATACCGTGTTTCCACATCGTGGAGGATCTTGCTCACATAGCACATAGATTTCAACTACTTCCTCTCAAACTAGGATAAAGGCCACTACTTCTTGTCCGGTTGATAAGTATAATAAGAGTTCTTCGCTGGTGACAGGTTTGGTTAAGAGATGAGGTGAGCCCAAATATTCTTTCAGTTCATTAAACTCCTTCTGACAACTTTTAGTCCAGACAAAGTCCTTTGCTTTTCTTATGGCTTTGAAGAAGGGGAGGCACTTCTCAGCGGATTTTTACATGAATCGGCTCAGAATAGCTACTCGTCCGGTCAACCGTTGAACTTCCCTTATTGTCTGAGGAGGGTTCATGCCGAGGATAGCCTCAATTTTTTCTGGGTTGGCCTCTATGCCCCTTTAGGTTACCATTAAGCCAAGGAACTTCCCCCCAATAACTCTAAAGGCACACTTCACAGGGTCCAGTTTCATTTGATGACGTCGAAGTTCTTCGAATACTTCCTCTAGATCAGTTTCGTGGTCTTTGGCCCAGAAACGTTTCACCAACATGTCATCCACATAGACCTGCATGTTTCTTTTGATCTGCCCATGGAAGATCTTGTTTACCAATCTCTGATAAGTTGTCTTAATATTTTTTAGGCCGAAGGGCATGACCTTGTAACAGTACAATCCCTGGCCAGTGATGAATGTCGTTTTCTCTTGGTCAGACTTATGCATTAGGATTTGATTGTAACCGTAATAGGTGTCCATGAAGGTCAGAAATTCGTGCCTTGATGTCGCATCGACGAACTGGTCGATTAGTGGCAGTAGGAAGCTGTCTTTCAGACAAGTTTTATTTAGGTCTATGAAATCGATGCAGATTCGCCACTTACTGTTAGCTTTCTTGACCATCACAACGTTAAACACCTAGTCTGGGTAGTCTGTTTCTCAGACAAAATTCGCTTCAAGTAGCTTGTCCACTTCGACTTTGATAGTGGCTTGCCACTCGGGAGCAAACGACCTTTTCTTTTGGATGATTGGTTTGTGGCTCAGGTCCACGTTTAACGGGTGCACGATCACTTCTAGGCTAATTCTGGCCATGTTTGAGGCCGACCAGACGAAATGATCCTGATTCTTTCGTAGGAGAGCGAGTAAGGATCTTTTAAGGTCTTCGGGGAGGTTGGAGCCGATCTGAACTATTCAAGAGGTATCTTCGTCGAGGGGGACAATGGTCAATTCTTCCATAGGCTAGCCCCTCAGAGTCTTCCTTTCGTCTTTTAAGTATTCCAACTCGAGAGGGAGGGCCTTCGTCCTTTTTCCTCCCTTTGCAACGTTTAGATAGCAATACTTAGAGATTTGCTGGTTTCCCCTGACTTCACCCACCCCGTCTTCGGTGGGGAACTTCATTTTCAAGTGGTACATGGACACGACCGCTTTGAGATTGTTGAGGGTGGGTCTGTCGAGGATTATATTGTAGGATAATGATTGTCTGGCCACCAAGAAAGTAGTCTATATGGTGGTCGTTTGAGGAGCTGTTCATGTAGTGATTGGGAGAACTATGATGCCTTCAGCAAACACTGGACCCCCTGAGAAATCGTAGAGTTGGGTGGAGATTGGTTCCAGCTACATCTGCTGGAATGTGTCGTAGAACAGGATGTCAGCTGAGCTTCCGTTGTCGACTAGGACGCACCTGACATCATGGTTGGCCACGAGAAGGGAGGTAACCACGAAATCGTCGTGTGGGGTCTGGACCCCCTCCATATCTTCGTCTGTGAAGGAGATTGCCTGGTCCATCTTCCTGCGTTTTTGGGGCTCATTGACCGAGGCTATAGACCTAGCGTAGGTCTTTCCGTTATGTCCTAAGGTACCTTCGGCAGCGGGGCCCCCACATATAGTCTTGATGATCTTGGTTGCAACGACCTCTAGATCTCTTTGGCTATGCCCTCCCTAGTTTGGCCTTGGATTTCTCTGGTGGACTTGGTTCATCCCGTTTCGACCGGGCGAGCACTCGAAAATTCTTTGTGGTCGTTCGAGCACTTTCTCCTGTCGTGGTCTCGCGAATTCTTTCAACTGCCCCTTATTGATAATGGCTTCTATTTGGTGTTTCAGGGCCAGTCAGTCCTCTGTGTCGTGCCCATGGTTTCTGTGGAACCGGTACCATTTGCTTTGATTCTCGTTCAGGTGCAATGGTTTCGGAGGCCACTAGAGGATTGCCTTGTCTTAGAGTTACGTCTAGACGTTGGTCCTGGATGCGTTAAGGGGAGTAAAGCTCTCGAAGTGACCGAGGGCTCTGTGCCTGTTTTCGCGGAAAGGTCGCTTGGTTAGTTTTGCAGGGTGTCCAGGAATGGTAGTGAGATTGTCAACAGCTTGTCCATGTGTCATCTCGCCATTGGACATGAAAATGTTCATGTGTCATCTTGTCATTGGACCTAGGACTGTCCACGTGTCGTCTTGCTATTAGATATGGAAATGTCTATATATCATCTTGTTATTAGACATAAGGTTGTCCACGTATCGTATTGCTATTTGGTATATTTATTGTCTGCATCAAGTTGTAACTTCTACTAGAAGATGGCTTGGAGATCATCTCAAATTTTAATGCTAGACTGATTGCAATTTCAATGCAACGACAAGTTTCTGTTGTTGCATTGTGGCTTTTGTCAAGGAAGAGTAGTCGTCGTACGAACGTGTTATTGAATATTGAGCCAACGAGTAACATCACATGAGTTGTTAGTCTGCAATTGCAACACGGAAATGTCTCCATAGTTTCAGTACATTACGTAAATTAATGTACTTGTAAGCAGTTCACACTTCATTCCCTAAATCCCCAAACATCAGTGGAGGGAGGGAGGGAGGGAGAGATGAGGATTTAAGATAAAATGATACTAGTATTTTTGTCATTAGAATTCCAAGGGAGATTTGACACAGAAGCTAAAAACTGAAGGGAAATCGGATAATATCCATTTTTTTTTTAATTGCAAGTGGTTATTTTTTTAATTGATACAAGTTCAATAGACAACAAACACAAATCCTCGCTGAGTTGGGAAAATAACACAAGCTTAAAATGGGTGAGAACCAAACTTGAGATTTTATATTCTCAATCCATGTTACATAGATTTAGACATAAATATTAAACATGAGTATCTGTTCGAGTACTGGACTCGTTTATTTTTAATGTTTTTTTCATATTTTTTTTTTATTTTGAAATATCAAAGTATTATATCTTTATTCGAGTGTAATGGTCTAACACGAGTATAACAATGTAAAATGAAAAGTTAATGTAAAATAGATCCAATGCCTCAACCACAACTATTAAACCATAACCTCATTGCTTTGTACACTCCAATCTTTTAAAGCTTTGACTAATCGGCCTCATGTGAATTTTCTTTTGGCCTGTACATTTATGAACAAAATATCTTGGTGTTTAAGCCTATAAATACCACTCCTCCTTATCCCAAATTAACCAAGCCGGCAAGCTTTATCAAATAGTTTTACAACCATATGCTGTTACTGGAAATGAATGCTCTAGTGCTCTTCGTCCTGACCTTGGCTTCCCTCTTCTCAGGTAATGAATATTCTTTCATCTTTCATCAATATTTTTAGTACTTCTGATACGTATTAGCTAGATTAATGTCTTGTATATTCAGGAGACTGCCTTAATGCTCTTTAAAAGGAAATTCTTGAGTAAGGTCAAGCAGCCAAATTACTCACCCGCCCTATTATTAACGCCCAATTTTTCCAGACGTTCTTGAGTCTAAAGCTACTGCGCGCATCATCCATATAGACTAAGCATATTAATTAATCCACCACACGTGAAAAAGTAATTAAGGTCATATTTTATTACAATAACTAATTTAGTAAAGATTTAGGGTCTCCATTATTTACCTTCATTTTAACCATCCGGATCAATCATCAATATAAATTATTCCTTTCACTCGTTAGAGTATCAAATAATAGTTTTTTTAAGGTTAAAATGATAATTTATCAATTTAACTTTTACAAGTGTAACTCAATTATTAATCGATTGGCCAGATATTACAAATGAATTTTCAATTTGGATACTAAATTAGTCACTTTAACCTTTAACCATACTTGATTGAATCCATGTATTTATCTCAAGACACTATCCTTTTGTCACAAGTCATAACTACTAATTAACTCACAGTAACTTCATTATAAATCAATATTACGTACATATTTTGACTATATATATGCGTATGGTTGCATGCAGGGGCTCACTTGGCTACAATAACCATCACAAACAACTGCCCTTACACTATCTGGCCAGCAACCCTAACTTCAGGTGGGGGTGCTCAATTATCAAACACCGGCTATGAGTCAGCCTCAAAAGCCACCACTACCATTGACCTCCCTACTCCATGGCAAGGCCGGTTCTGGGCACGAACACAATGCACCACCGACTCCTCAGGCAGGTTCAGTTGTGCCACTGCAGACTGCGGCTCAGGTCAAGTCTCGTGCAATGGAGCCGGTGCGATCCCACCAGCAACACTAGCGGAAATCAATACTCCAGGAGGACAAGATTTTTACGATGTTAGCCTCGTCGATGGATTTAATTTGCCTGTCTCGATAACCCCACAGGGCGGTTCTGGTGATACTTGCCTGGCCACAAGCTGTGCAGCTAATGTCAACGCGGCTTGTCCATCCGAGCTTGCTGTTACAGGGTCTGATGGGAGCATTATCGCTTGCAAGAGCGCGTGTACGGCTTTCAACCAACCTCAGTATTGTTGTACCGGCGACCATAGTACGCCAGAAACATGCCCAGCAACGAATTATTCTATGATTTTCAAGAACCAGTGTCCACAGGCTTATAGTTATGCTTACGATGATCCGTCTAGTACGTTTTCCTGCTTCGGTGGGCCAAATTACCATATAACATTCTGTCCATGATCTATATGAGGAAACTTGAGCTATATATATATATAGCTCCCTATATATGTTTGTATCTTCAACAATAAGAAATTTCGTCCATGGACAAATTTAAGTAGTAGGGATCGACAAATGTTCTTAGATTATTAATAAAAATGAGACAATATCTATAAATGGATCAATGATAAAATAAAAATTCACGCAGAATAATATATTTACTTTTGTTTGGATGAATCATATTGATATTTGTCTTTCATTACTTGTCTGTACGTGAGATAAGAGTAGTCATGGAAGTAAATATGTTAATTGTTTTTTTCTTTAATATGTGAGATATCAAAGAAATTAAGGGTTCGTTTTATTCTCGGATAGAATTATATATAAATATGAGATTAAAATGGACGTGGGTTGAGACAGAATTAAGGGTAAATTAAAGGGATAATACCCATGTCCTTTATTTAATTCAAAGATTGACTAAGTTTATTCCACTCGAATATCATATTTGGTTTACATGATTAATATTGGTATAAAAGTATGATAATGAGTGAGATGACGAAATTACTCTGTCCAATTTTATATATATATATATATATATATATATATATATATATATATATATATTACATCTTAATTGTTGATTTGTGAGTAAAGATTATTGTCGTTGATAATATCTGTTTGGATAGACTTAAATTTTTTATCAAGATCAATGATTTAGATCAATCAAGATCAATGGTTCAGATCTATCCACACATATCTAGAATTATTATTATTATAATTAATAATTATAATACTAGTAATAACAATAATAAATAAATTATTACTCTATTTATTAATAATAATAGTAACAATTATTATTATTTATTAATTAATAATAATTTATTATAAAAATAATAATGGAAAGTGGGGAAGAATTTTTTTTTTTCCAGAAAAGTTTATCTCACCAATTCTGTCTCAACTCCATTTACAATAAATTTGGTGGGATTAACTTGATCCTATCTCAATTGCTAACTAAACTTGAAACTAACTAAAGACTAAAGTGAGATAAAGTTAATCTAGTCCCACTTAATACTAGTTCAATGCCATGAACCAAACGGCCCTAGTATGTCCAGTTATCAATAATATATTAATTTATTTATCCACTATCTTGAAGAACCAATTGTTGGTTGATCAGGCTTAAATTTGTAAAGAAATTTAATCAAATTAAATAAACCACCTCTTAATCGATACTTTAATTCTTATTAGATAAGGTTTAATGAAGTTTTATCTAATTTGACGAAATTTTTGATAATTTTTTTTTTATAAAAAAACACTTTTTTAAAGTCAATTTTAAATCAGTCCAAACAAACCCTAAATAATCTCTGCAATAAAAAATTGACTAATCTCTTGAAACTGAGCTGTACAATTATAAAGTGAGTTTTTTTCTCGATACAGGATTGTTTTAATTTTATTTCTTTAAATAAGATTGTTTTTGCCACATTATGAAAACAAAATGAATACATTACATCAATGGTCCCTATAATTTGATATAAAGTTCAAATTAATTTGTACGAAACTTATCTTTACAAGGGTTCCTTCGTTAACCTAACTTTTTTCTTTTAACCATTCTTGCTTTAAAAAAAAAAAACTAAAATCAAAAAATTAAATAAAAAAAATTAAATTAGCATCCCTGATCCTATCACCCCTGTAATTATATGCGCCACCACGGTCCATATATTCCCTTCCCAACAATTCAATCATTTCAAGGGAAAACATTTTTCTTGGTGTACTTCATATTACAAAAAAGTTAAACATGGGGTATTTAATTTTAAGTGTATCAAGGAATATCTTTTCAGTCATCATCAGAAGAAGAAAGCAAATGCAGATATACAAACGAATGAGTAAGAAGAGAAAAAACCTGTTCTTCTGAGAGCAGACACTTCAGGTTCTGCCTGTAACTGGGGGGTCTGATGAGCAGCGTCTGCTTCTTCCATGGCCACCAAGAAATTCAAAGATTGCGAAGAACCCTTTTGAGAAACCAAGTCTGAATTATTGATTTTTTACACTTCACTTTGGTGTTGTTTGAGTTTATATACTACTTCTGTCATAATACAACAAACATAGAAAGAGATACAAGACCTTCGTCGCAATAATCACAAGGCATTCTTTGTGGGTCTGAATTGATGCGACAAAGAAGTGCATCTGCTAAATTACTGATCATATCCATGATTATTTATTAGGGAGGCACCAGCATTTACATTTCTCATTATTTAATGGATCTTTGTGTATTGGTTTGTGTTCTTCTTTAGCGAACCTTAATTGTTATCCTCTATACACATTGATTCTGATTTTCCCTAATGGTTATGTGAATTGAATTAATGCTCTTGATATAATCTTAAATACAATCTAAACATGCTAAGCAATTTAAATAGCATATAGATCAAAGGTGAAATTAATATGGACCGTATACATACCTCCAGTCATTAAAGTTTTTCACTTACACAATTTGTTTTTTTCTCAAAATTTGTACTTCTTGACTCTCAGAAGTCTCTAATTTGATAGTGTATGATCGAAAGAAAATAAATCGTTCCGAGTCTAGGGACCAAACCATGTATTTATACTTGTTCTCCCATCAAAAACGTCAGTCCGAATCCCATACATCAGTTACCACAATTCATGGGTAACGTCCCAATAACTCCAAGAACGTTAGGCAATCAAAAGATTGAGGCAACGAAAAGGTTGAACGTTTGGACCATAAACGGATTGATTACATTCTCCCATTTGGCCCATATGTTTAACCTAACTTAAATTAAGAAAAACTAATTTTAATATATTATCCTAATTAATTATATAAACATAATAAAATCCCTATAGGGTAAAATCATTATATTTATATAATTAATTACAATTAATGTCCATTATGTGATCCTAATCCACTTAATATATAATTTTTATATAATTAAAGATGATGTGGCTACTCCTTAAATATTTAAAATTATATGGTTCACTAGACATTTATATTTACTATATTTTAGGCTCTACTTAATGCCTAAGAACAATTACATCAGTAACATAATAGGCAATCACTAAGAGTGCTCCCAAGATAATTGGTCAGGATAAAGCCTCATTAAAAACCATAATCCTTAGACAGAGTATTGTCCCAGATCATGCTATCTTATGCCAACTACAATTGTTTATGAATTATTCATAATTTTTAACTTAATTGTTCATACTAATATATTATAAACCTTAATATATTATGCACAAATTAAGTTTTATGAGAATAACCTAAGTTTACATAATTTAACAATATCTAAACTTAATAATATGTTATCATATGTAAATAAAATTCTCATAAATAAAACATAAATTGCACAATTAAACACATTCTAAAAGCATGAATTGAAAAACAAAACATTCATGCGAAATATGAGCATTTAACCAAAATTGCATATATAGAACTAACATAAATAGTATATATGCATAATCTTAATTTTAGCAAAATAATCACAAAAATTAAAAATAAATGTCCAACATTAAATTATTTATGTACTAAAACTATTTAAACTTAAATTGCATGCATAACTATAAAAATAAAATTATACATCCAAAGCAACATAATTTTAAGCACATAAATAAAATAAATGCTTATAAGGTTTCATAAACATTATTTTTGCAAATAATTACAAATCATATGTAAAAATATGAAAATCCATAAAATTAGGCCAAAATATGAACTACTATATATATATATATATATATATATATATATATATATATATATATATATTTCTGGAAAGTTGCCAAATTCTGAATCTGCAAGATATTTTCCTAAACGGCAGAAGGAAAAATGGTGTTTTTCAATCTACTAAAGCAACAGTGAGGCATTTTTGAAAATGATAGATGAAAAAGGGTATTTTTCAAAACAATTGTCTTCAACCTTCAGCCGGGTTGGTTTTGACCTGTTTCCAAAACCCAATTAAATCTTGGCTTCTATAATACCAAAGGCAATGTTTTAAAACCCAGAAATACTATAAATCAAATTTCCTAATGATTTCTAACACTATTTTCCATCAAAAAAATTCTCAAAAATCAAACTTTGAAATCAAATTATTTTTCGGGTATAAAACGAAAGTTTTACAGATTACATACTTCAAGGCAGAGGCAAACAATGCTCTGATACCAAATATAATCTTAAATACAATCTAAACATGCTAAACAATTTAAATATCATATAGATCAAAGGCGGAATTAATATGGACCGTAAATATACCTTCTACCATTGAAGCTTTTCACTTACACAATATGTTTTTCTCTCGGCATTGGTACTTCTAGACTCTCAGAACTCTCCAATTTGATGGTGCATGATCGAAAGAAAATGAGTCGTTACGAGTCTAGGGACCAAACCATGTACTTATACTTGTTCTCCTATCAAGAACGTCCGTCCGAATTCCATACATCGGTTAACATAATTTATGGGTAACGTCCCAATAACTCTAGGAATGTTAGGCAGTCAAAAGGTTGAGGCAGCCAAAAGGTTGAACGTTTGGACCTTAAACGGATTGGTTACACTCGAAACTGAGCTTGAACTAAAATTTCAATCCAATAGATTAGTACAAAACAAGAACATAGAGAAGAAATTGTCCGAGTTCTTGCCACAACCTCACTTGAACCTACAAGTTACTTTCAAAGATATATAATCCCTATAACTTCTAGTAAATCAAGCAATTTCCTGTCTTTTTTGTTGACAATTTTCAAAATAAACTTTGTTTTTTTAAGTATGGGATATTTTAGAAAATCAAAGGAAAGGGAAAAAGTAAAAGTAAAATGAATTTTGGTTTTTGAGAGTTGATACAGTCAACTGTAAGTTTCATATAGTCAATTGGATGGTGTATTTAATCGACTGAATAAAGCATTCAGTCGACTGAATGGAAGAAAGAAAATTCTTTAAACTCTCTGTAACTTTTTAAGTCAACTGAAAACATTGTCCAGTCAACTGAAAACATTGTCTAGTCAATTGTATGTTCAAAATTTTGAATTTTAATAACGTTTTATGTCAGTTGAATGTGAAAAGAAGTGTCATTTGTGAAGGAACACTTGGTATTTAGTTTAATTTAGTTTTAAACTGAAACAATGTGTCTCTAATAGAAAGACACACTCATTTCAACATTATATAAGTGTGTTCAACTGTCATAATTAATATAATATAGATTACATTTAGTTTTCTGGAATTTCTCTTTTTCTTTTTCTCCTTTCAAAATACTGATTTATTTATGTCTAGAAATCTTGCAAATTTTCAAACATAAGTGTTACATCCAAAAACTCTTAGAAACTACTGTGGGTTTCTCTTCACAAGTGCAAAGTGAAAAATAACATCAGAGCTTCATTGTATCTTGCAAGAAATTCGTTGGTAACCTCTTAGACTGTGAGGGACGAATTAAATCTTAAGGAAAGTGACATGGTCACGCCTTGAAGCCTTTCTCTCTCTCTCTCTCTCACACACACACACACACACACACACACACACACACACTTATTTTGATAAGCAGCCCTCACTTACATTAGTCAATCCCCACCAGATATCCAATAATCTTAAGGTTTAATTTCTTTCTTTATCAAAATGACTTCTTTGAGTTCGTTAAGAGATATGACGTTGGACCTCAACAAGTTGGAGCAATTTGACAGAGGAAATTTTTATCACTAGCAGAGGAAGATGTTCTTCCTCCTGATATCGCTTTAGGTTTATTATGTCATCAATTCTCCAAGGACCGAACTTGTAGAAGATTAACCAATTTCTCATACAAGAGATAGACAGAAATGGGATCAGGATGATGACATTTGCAAAGGTCATATCTTCAATGCCATTTCCAACAATCTTTTTGATGACTGCCACAATATCAAGATAGTAAAGGAGTTGTGGGACATACTGCAGGCAAGGTACATGAAGGAGGACGTAGCAAGTAAGCGTTATATTATTACAAAGTTTTATAATTTTAAAATGGTTGATATTCATCGTATTATGGATCAATATAGTGAGATTAAAACTATATTAGATCAATTTACACAACATAATCCGAAAATAGATGAGACCATAACAGTCACCACCATTATAGTCAAACTGCCTCTTTTATGGAAGAATTTCAAGAATCGTCTGAAGCACCAAAAAGAAGACCTGACTCTTGAGGAGTTAGACAACCATCTCTATATTGAGAAGGACTTAAGAAAAAAAGGCAAGGAAGAACCCCCTCCAAGATCAATACGGTAGAGGAAGAAAAGACTTCAAAGAATCATTCTCAAGAATCTCACAAGAGAAAAAACCAACCAGCAAAGTTTTCTAAGAATAAGAAAACTAAGAGTTCCTGATTCAATTATGGGAAACTGGGGCATTTCAAAAGAGATTGTCGTTTATTGAAGAAAAAGTGAAAAACACTACAAGAATTCATGGCTGTGATTTCTGAAGCGAATGTCCTTGAGGACAATGAAGCTTGGTGGATTGATTCTGGTGCAACGAGACATGTGTGCAAAGAAAATAAGTTCTTTAATAACTATGAAGCAATGGTTGATGGTATTTTCCTATACATAGGAAATTCAGCCACTTTACTAGTGATAGAAAATGGAAAAGCACAACTAGAGTTCACTTCTGAAAAGATACCCACCATCACTGATGTGTACCATGTACCTGAAATTAAGAAGAAATTAGCTTTTGGTAACCTCTTGAATAAAAATGGGTTCAAACTTGTTTTTAAGGCTGATAAGTTTGTACTCTCTAAGGGAGGTATTTTTGTTGGGAAGGAATATATGTATGAGGGGATGTTTAAACTCAATATTAATAATATGTGTATGATTTCTACTTATATGTTGATTGTTCTGCTTTACTTTGGCATAATCGTTTAAGACATGTAAATGCTAAACGATTAAATGATATGATAAAGTTAGATTTAATTCCAAAATTTGATATAACCATGGAAAATTGCAAAACATGCATGCTTACTAAAATCACTAGAAAACCATTTTCAAGTGTTCAAAGAAATTCAAAAAATCTGGATTTAATTCATAATTATTTATGTGATATGCATGTTACACCTTCTTTAGGAGGAAAGAAATATTTTGTAACTTTTATATATGATTGTACAAGATATTGTTATGTTTATTTATTACATTCTAAAGATGAAGCTATGCATACTTTTTCTATTTTTGAGAATGAAGTAGAACTTCAGTGTGACAATAGGATTAAATGTCTTAGAACTGATAAGGGAGGTGAGTATTATGATCCTGCTTATTTTGAGACTCATGGAATAATTCATGAGATCACTGCTCTTATTCACCACAACAAAATGGTGTAGCAAAGAGGAAAAATGGAACTATAAAAGAGATGGTTAATGCCATGCTTTCCAACTCTGGTCTAGGACATAGGTTTTAGGGAGAACCACTTTTAACGGCTTGTCACATTTTAAATAGAGTCCCTACAAAAAGAAACAAAGTAACTCCTTATGAGTTATGAAATAATAGCAAGCTTAATATAGACTACCTTAATATGTGAGGTTGTAGAGCTATAGTTAGAGTTCCTGAACCAAAAAAGAAGAATTTGGGTGAAAGAGGAATGTGATGTATTTTCTTTGGATATGCACTTCATAGTAAAGCATATAGATTCATGGTGGTGGAGCCAAATAATTATTATTCAATAAATTCCATCATTGATTATAGTGATGCTATTTTCGATGAAAATAGGTTCAAGACACTTCCTAAGACTATTTCGGACAACAATGAATAAGAACAAAGTTCAAGGAATGAAGTAGATGAAAATGAAGTGGAACTTAGAATGAGCAAAAGAGTTAAAGACTTCTGACATATGGACCTAATTTTTACATGTATTTGGTAGAAGGTACTAGGAACTCAATAAGTAATTCTATTCCAATTGTCTTGAATATTGACTCTGATTTACAAACTTATGAAGAGGCTATAAAGTCTTAAGATGTTGCATTTTGGAAGGAGGCCATAAATGGTGAAATGGACTCTATAATGGGGAACAAAATTTGAAAATTGGTGGACCTTCCACTAGGTTCCAAACCCTTTGGATGCAAGTGGATTTTCAAAAGAAAATTAAGGGTGGATGGTACAGTTGATAAATTCAAGGCAATGTTAATGGCTAAGGGATTTACACAAAAAGAAGGTGTTGATTATTTTGACACCTATACACCAATTGCAAGGGTTGCCACAATTAGAATGCTTATTGCATTAGCTTCTATATACAAGCTTGAAATTCATCAAATGGATGTTAAAGCAGCATTCTTGAATGGTGAATTAGAGAAAGAAATGTATATGAGTCAACCTGAAGGTTTTGTAGTTAAGGGAGAAGAGCATAAAGTATACAAGTTAGTTAAGTCCTTATATGGACTTAAACAAGCTCCAAAACAATGGCGTGAGAAATTTGATCAAGTAATACTATCAAATGGTTTTAGAATTAATGAATCTGATAAGTGTGTATACAGTAGGTTCATTAATGGTAAATGTGTTATCATATGTCTATACGTAGATGACATGTTAATATTTGGTACTAACTTAGAACAAGTTCAAAATTCCAAGAAATTTCTGTTAGATAATTTTGATATGAAAGAAATGAGTGTGGCTGATGTTATTTTAGGTATCAAATTCATAAGAGATAATGATAGCCTAACTTTAACATAATCTCATTATATTAAGAAAATTATAAAGAAATTTTGTCACTTAGAAAGCACACCAGTCAGTACACCATTTGATAATAGTATCAAATTATCTAAGAATAATGGTAGAGCAATTGGATAACTAGACTATGCTAGAGCAATTGGTTGTTTAATGTATGTCATGACCTGTACAAGACCTGATATTTCTTTTGTTGTAACTAAGTAGATTTACTAGTTGTAGCAATGATCATTAGGAGGTTATATATAGGGTCTTTAGATATTTGAAAAAAAACCATGAATTTTGGCGTAAGTTATAAAGCATATCTAATAGTTTTAGAAGGATACACTGATGCTAGTTGGGTAACAAACCGAGAGGAAGATCACTCATCCACAAGTAGTTGGATATTCACTCTTGGTGGGGTTGCCATATCTTGGGCTTCCAAGAAACAAACATGTATCACTGATTCTACCATGACATATGAATTTAAGGCATTGGCAGTAGGGGGTAAAAAGGCTGAGTGGTTAAAGAGTTTATCATTAGAAATTCTTATGTGGCCTAAACCTATGGCTCCAATTTCAATTCGATGTAACAGTGAGGCAACACTAGCAAAGGCCTATAGTAATGTCTACAATGGAAAGTCTAGACATATCAGATTGAGACATAGCTATGTAAGGTAATTAATTACTGATGGAGTAATTATGATTGAATTCGTAAGGTCCATAGGAAACTTGACGGATCCTTTAACCAAGGGACTTGCAAGAGACCAAATGGTTAAAACATCATAAGGGATGGGTCTCAAGCCCATATGATAGGATCACCAATGATGGAATCTTAACTCAACTCTTACTAAATCTAAGTTTTGAGTTCAATGAGACAAAGTGCATCATTAGTAGTGATTGCAAGCATCTAGATTTATATTTTCATCCCAAGAGTTATGATGCTTGGAATCGTAAGGATAAAGTATAGGTGAACTGTGAGTTCTTAATAAGCTTATAAAAGATTTTCTTTGGTATGTTAAATTACGAAACAGACTTGATAAGCTTACTTAGTGAGTGTGAAGTGTGGCCGCTTCTATTGAGTTCAAGGACTTGACTCTAGAGCACTCATGATATAAAATACATGACACAATGCCTTCAAAAGTGTCAGTAATAATTTCTGGCAAATTCTAAATGGAGAAGTCTCGTGTGTGAGACATGTTCGGTTAAACAAATAGGATTTGTGATTCAAAGTATTATGCTACCATATATTATGTTTAACTTTGATGTGTTTTCACTAAATAAAGATTCAAGTCCTAAAGACATCTTCATTTATGCATGAACTTCAATGGATGATAAAAATCAATTTTCAAGGTTTTGTTAAGTCAAATTATTTTGAAAATGGTGGGGGATTGTTGATGATTTTCAAAATAAACTTGGTTTTTTAAGTATGAGATATTTTAGAAAATCAAAGGAAATGAGAAAAGTAAAAGGAAAATGAATTTTAGCTTTTGAGAGTTTGTACAGTCGACTACAAGTTTCATACAGTCGACTGGATGGTGTATACAATCGACTGTATGAAGCATTCAGTTGACTGAATGGAAGAAAGAAAATTCCTTGAACTCTCTGTAACTTTTTAAGTCGACTGAAAACATTGTCCAATCGACTGGATGTTAGAAAATTTCGAATTTTCAAAACGTTTTATGTCAGTTGAATGTGAAAAGAAGTGTCATTTGTGAATGGACACTTAATATTCAATTTAATTAAGTTTTAAACTGAAACAAGATGTCTTTAATGGAAAGACACACTGATTTCAACATTATACAAGCATGTTCAACTGTCATAATTAATATAATACAGATTACATTTAGTTTTATGGAATTTCTCTCTTTTTCTTCTTCTCATTTCAAAATACTGATTTACTTGTGTATAAAAATCTTGCAAATTTCCATACATAAGTGTTATACATCCATAAACTCTTAGAAGCTGTTGTGGGTTATTCTTCACAAGTGCAAAGTGTAGAATAACATCAGAGCTTCGTTATTTCTTGGAAGAAATTCACTGGTAACCTCTTGTACTGGTGGGCGAATTAAATTTTAAGGAAAGTTACATGGTCACATCTTGAAGCCTTTTTCTCTCTCTCTCTCACACACTTATTTTGATAAAAATCCCTCACTTACAGTAATCAATCTCCACCAGATATCCAACATTTTTGACACAGAGCAACATATTCTTTGGTTGGAATAAAAGAAAAAAGAGAGAAGAAAACAGAAAGTTTGTACAAGCAACAAAGCATGCATCATAAGTATAACAAACAGGAAATGCATAATACTGGTAATCTGAAATAGAGAAACATCGTTACTCCAAAGAATATGATATATCATATGAATCAATTGTACTCAAAATCAATGGAATTGGGTGTAGAAAATCACAAAAGGAAAAAAAAAAAAAAAAAAAAAAAATCTCGTCATTTTTTATGCCACTCTCTCTCTCTCGTCTCTTCTGTACTCCTCTAGCTTGAGTTTCAGCATTGGATCTTGTCTTTGTCTCGGCTCTTTGGCTTCTTGACTAATGCTTGTGCAACCCAGAAGATTAAAAGACTATCACAAGAAGCAGGAAACACAAGTTTTTTTAAAGAGCGGTAAACACAACTTGAATCTCCTAAAAAAGAAAATTGAAGCAGCAATACAATAGTTAGAGCTGAAAATTTTGGTCTGGACCATTAGATTTGTTATCCGTACATGTTAAATTATGGATATAGATAAAAATTTAATGACTCGTTAAAATTTTACTAATATTTGATCGGTCCATAAAAATGTGAATCGGGTTGGGTTTACCCATAGATTACCCTACCGTTTATTACAAACCAAAATTTGATGTGGTTGCTATAGAAAGATATTTGCTTTATACGTAGGCAGTAGGCAAGGCAGCAGCTGCGAATAATGATATTTTTTATGGCTTCTATCAGTCCAAACATGCAAGAAATTAAAGATCATAAATTTAGAATAACGTAAACAGCAGATCAAAGTAACTAATTGTTATATACATTACGTGAACATAATCTGTTTTCTACCAGGTGTATTTTGATAACAGTTTTAATTTGATTATAACAATAAAACATTATTAAACCCTTGTTTGAAAGCAACTCTTATAATATTTGTCTCTACATTCCTTTACCTCTCACCCTTTTTTTAGCATTTTGCAAACATCATTAGTCTGCCTTGGTTAAAGCTATAAGCACATGTAAATTAGTATATGGATTAACACAGTTTTCATTTTTATTGTGCTGATGGTATCCTTCAAGAATTAGAGTTAAAAATTAAGCTTTAATAATTTAAGTTGGATTTAATCAAATCTCAAACAATGTTTAAAGAAATTGTTGCTTGACTTGCATTATCTTGAAAAGTTAAAATCAGAAATTATAATATTTTGTGTGAAGTAGACTAAAAAGAAGTGAATTGGATTTATAAAAATTCAACTATGATTAACGAAAAACAGATAAGTAAGAACAATCGAATACAACTAAAACAACTAAGAGAGAATGGAACACAAGGTTTAAAGATATTGAGTTACGAGGTTTTGTTATATCAAAATTTAAGAGGGGATTTAATTATAAATATTCTAACATTCTGAATTTAACTTATGTACTTTCATTTATAATCATTATCTTATCATTGACAAAGCAATTTAATTCGTAGTTCTTGGATTCTCAAACATTTTCTTAGGAGGATATTGTTAGAAGATTTTTATTAAGATTTACTAAATTAAAGCTACCTAATTTGATTCTTGTGAAAACATGGAACACAAGTCAAAAACTATGAGTAAGCAATGGATACCAATTAATCCAACCGGTCTCTACATTTCGCTGATTGTTTGGAATAAAAGGGTAAAAAAAAAAAGGTTAAGAAATTTTTAATGAATCACCCACAAGTTTACTTAAAAAAAAAATAATGAATTTAATATAAATGTAAAAAAAAAAAACATATTTTTAATCTGCGACTCATGACGGTTTGCCTACTCCAATCTATCCTGTATATACCTTTAATAGTAATATAGACAGGTCACTAAGGTTAAGAGATCTACTTGCAAAACCAAAACGAAAAGCACTTTTATTTTTTTCTTTTCTCTATTAAACAAAAGGGAAGCCGGAGTTTGTCTCACATATTTTTTTTCTTTCGTCTACAATCTGATACATGAGAAAAATTATTTTAATCCCCACTTAAATTATTATCCCAACCACACTATCATTTAACATTAACATTAACATTAACATTAACGTTAACATACAATCATCTCTCGGTATAATTCACTTGAATTTGTTAAAACCCCGTCTTCTCCTTTTCCCATCCTCTTCCTTTTTCTCTTTGTATTTTGATTTTAGTAAATAATTTTTGTTCTCCGACGTATAATTTATGGCTTCTTCAAGCTCTGGAAGCTCAATAACTGAACCAGGTATCTTCGATTCCAGCTTTTAATTTGCCCAATCTCTATACACACTGTTTAAATTTAAAAAATCTGATTTTAAATTTTAATTTCGCTTCCTTTGTTTCTTTTACAGAGGCCGTTCAGGTCCTTGTTTCATCGCTTGCAGATGAATCTCCCATGGTCAGATAAGCCTCCGTGGCTTCCCTTAAAGACATTGCTGTGCTGTAACTCTCTCTCTCTCTCTCTCTCTCCATATACACACATACACATATAAATATTATGTGCATGCGCACATTTTTATATACATCTATATGCATGTATATCCAGGATTACGATCCTGAGCTGATGTGTATGCGATTGCAGGAATCCGCTTCTGGTTCTTGACTGTTGCTCTGCTGTGTCACGAGGAGGAGGACGGGTACTGTTCTTTTCCTTTGTATTTTAATCAGAGCTTTTATTACCTTTTTTTTTATCTATTCTCTATGGGATCATGGAGTGTAATCAAGGTTTATGTGAATGTGCTAGCGTTTTGGCAATAAGGCTGGGTTTTTTCAAGTAATGGCATTCAGTGTTCGAGCATTAGATAAGAGAGACATTGATACAGCTTTCATGACAAAGCTTGCTACCACTTGCAAATTTGCGATACTGTGAACTGGTGATATCTTAGTTGATGTGCTTGCTTTCTTTGGTTAAGAGTGTCTGATCATGTAAGTGTTAGTATCTCAATGTAAGCTTTACGCGTTACTGTTGGTAGTAATACAAAGAGCTCAGTTGTGGTCTTATGAACTGAAGAAAGGGAAGGCTCCTCAATTCTTGAGATAGATTTTGATGTTACTTTACTGATTTTAGACGCAAATAAACTGGTAAGCTCCCTTGTTTCAGTACAGTGAGATTGAGAAGAACGTCATGAAAAAATTATATAGGTGATTAAATTTGGTAGAATGGGCTGATCAGGAAACAGGTTTCTTAACATGCCATTTCTGGCATTAGGTTTTTTCTTTTTGTTTTTTCAATAATTAATATCTGGGTTAGTATCTTTCTATGTGTTCGCATTCGCGGTATGGTGACATGGGGGTATTAAAGGGGACAATGTTATAGTTCTTGAGGAGATACAGATGTTTTAAGTGAATAGTGCATAACTTTATTGTTCGTTTCTATATATTGGTTAAGGTTAACATGAATATCCTTATGCATACATGAGGTCAAGGTTAAGAAATTAAAGCATTATACTATCATGTAACATTTTTTTTATCGGTTCTGTCCTACTTCAATCAGAGTCACTTTGTTCTCCCTCTACGTCTTACCTTCTCTCCTTCTAAAAAGACAACTGCCTTTTAAATTTTTGGACCATGAGGGAATCATTCTCTGAGTTTTATGTAATGGGTTCGTGGTCATACAAGCAATAACTAGGCCTTCAGAAGCAGCCTCTTAATAATGAGTTAGCATGCTACTTTGGTATTTTCTGGTTGATGGCTTCATCTGATTTTTTATACATCTTCTCATGGTTAACTAATCTTTTGATGGATAACTTCTTATAATTTGCTTTTATTGTTCTCCATGATGTAGGAACTCAATGCTGACTGGCAAAGGGCAGCATCATTGCTACTTGTCTCATTTGGTTCACATTTTCCTGACCTTGTTAGTTTCTTGCTTTTGATTCTCATGGTGAACAGTTTCATTACAGGTTTTTAAAATATATGCTTAAGTTGAGTCTCTCTCTTCCCTTTCTCTCTCCCCACCCCTTTCATTATTTACACAATTTATTTTTAAGTCAAGGTGTGATGATGTTCCTGCTCTAGCTTTTTCAAAATTATTTTTAATAATTTACTTTCTCAAGAAAAATTTTCCCCTTATTTTATATTGTAGGATATAAAATTTCATTAGTTTGATTTTTCCATGTACGTAATGCAAAGACATGAACATCTTAGTAATATGAGAAAAGAAAGCTGCATGCAAGACAAATAACATAAGAAGACAAACTTCCAATATAACTAGGGAAGTGTCGATATCCATAATATTTATAATCTGAAACATCCATGTCATTGGATAAAAAATAAAATTAAAAAAAAGGGCAAGTAAGAGAGAGAAGCTCTCGACTGCTACAGTAACTTGTCCATGGTTCCCGCTCTTCTTTCCTTCTTCCCCCCTGTTCTCTGTGCTATTTTCACTGTTCTCCCAAGTATGGGAAAGAAGAAATCCATTAAGAAGATTCTCCTATCAGTTCAAGAGCAGAAAGACCTGGATTATGTGCAAAATCATTTCAAATCCAAAGCTGCTACAGTGCTGGATTCGCGAAAGGAAGATTCTACAGAAGTAAGCAAGATTCAGTTAAGAGGAGCAAGTAAAGAGTCAGAAGGCATCTCCTGCTCCCCTGAAGAAGAGGATTCCAGGTCCTTGAGACAGGAGTTGGAAGGCTATGGCTCGGGCAGAGAGGGTAGCTCACATTTAGTTTTAAAGGTGAACAGTAACAAGAATCGTGAAGAAGCAATGGAATCCTTCCAGGAAAGCACTCAGGCTTCAAAAGATGAGTACCAAAGCTCCTCTGAGAGGAGTGATGAGGAGTCAGTGCAAAGGGAGTCTCATCCGTCCAGTGAGGAAGAAATTTCCAGTCCCTCTACTGTTCACAGCAGACCTGGTGTAACAGGTGAAGGAAAAGTAGATAAGCTAGGCATTGGGTCCAGCATTCATCCAACTAGAAAGGATGTGGGAGACACTAAAGCATCTAGTTCCAGTGTGCCTATTCAAAATGTGGGTGCCACCCCTGGTGATCGGGCAAAGCCAAATGAGAACAGTGGCAAAAGAGCTCCTTGGGTCAGCTTATTTGCTGACAACAGGAAGCAAAGTAAGGGCTTACAACTTTCATCCATTGAAAGTGTGGGAGGTGTAGTATGTGTGACAGAAGAAGACATAGAGGAAGTCTTTGAGGACTACCCTCATTGTTTGGTAGGGTATTTTGCAGGGAGGTTCCCTGGAAGGGCTGCTCTGAAGATGCTCACAGACTCCTGGAAGGTAAAAGTCATTACCCAATTTCATGAAAGTGGCTGGATTGTGTGTAAATTTGAAAATGCTGAGTCTAGTATGAATGTATTACAAGAAGGACCCTATCAAGTATAGGGTAGACCTCTGCTGTTGAAATCCATGCCTAAATTCTTTAAATTTGGGAATGAAGAAATTAGTACATTACCTATTTGGATTCAGTTGAAGGGGCTTCCCCTAGAATTATGGACTGCAAATTGTCTTAGTAAGATTGGCACATAGCTAGGAAAACCTCTCTATGCTAACCAGTTTACAAACACTAAAGATAGAATCTCATATGCTAGGCTGCTAGTGGAGGTAGATGTAGCCCAGAAAATTAAATTCTCTGTACCAGTAAGTTTCCCAGATGGAAATACTTATGAGAAAAAGGTATCATATGAAAATCTTTCCAGGTTCTGCTCCAGCTGTAAAGTCCTGGGACATGACCTCAGTTCATGTAGGCTCAATGAGAAGACTGAAAAAGGAGCAAAGAAAAATGATATGGGGTCAGAAACTGTTAGGCAAGGAGGGGTAGAGGTGTCAAACAATGCTAACAAGGGGAGGAATTCCTCAGATGCTGTGGCAGTGGAGGTAGACACTGGTCCTGGTCCTGGGCAGCCTGAATTATCAATTGTCCCACTGGATTCAGTAATCAAATCCACCCTTCTTTCGGAACCCCCTGATCCTAATGAGTTGCCCAAGGTGTCAAATACCCAGGGAAGTAGCTTTGTAACAACAAAGAAGAAAAAAGGAAAAGCAGTCCTGAAAGATCCTCACAAAGCTGGGAAGGGAGGGAAAACCTCCCAGAACCCCCAATGATAGTAGCAAGCTGGAACATCAGGGGTTTTCACAAACCCCTGAAACACAATGGGGTCTTACACCTCATGAACAGTAACAAGGTTGATATAATGGGAATTTTGGAGTCCAAGCTTAATGAAGAAAAACTACTCAGAATAATGGATAACAAGTTCAGTTTTTGGAGACAGGTAAACAACTTTCCAACTCACTCAGCTGGCAGAATTTTGGTGTTATGGAACCCCTCCAAGGTCAGTGTTTCTATTATAGATGCAAGCCCCCAAGTCATCCACTGTAATGTAATGTGCTTAATATCTTCTTGTAAGATTGTTGTAAGCTTTTTTTATGGTTTTAATACTATAGTTGCTAGAAGACCATTATGGGATAATCTTTGTAATTTTAGCTATGATAATGCTGTCCCTTGGCTAGTTCTAGGGGATTTTAACAATGTTTTTGATGCAGAAGAGAAAGCAAATGGGCTCCCAGTTTCTGACTATGAGTTAAGGGACCCTTCATTTTGTTGTAGAGAAACTGGTTTATCAGATGTTAATGCCACTGGATGCTTGTTCACTTGGTCAAATAATCAGATTTGGTGCAAACTGGACAGAGCTATGGTGAACGGTGTATGTTACCAAAAGGGGTATAGAGCTCAGGCCACATTCCTTTCTACTGGATGCCTTTCAGATCACTCCCCATGCCTAGTAAACTTGCTGGATGAAGTTAAGGGGGGCAAAAGATCATTCAAGTTTTTTAATATGTGGGCTGACCATGACAAGTTCTTTGAAACTGTTAGAGCAAATTGGAGTAGAACCTTGGGAGGAACAAAAATGTTTAAGTTGTGCAAAAATCTAAAAACCCTCAAGCCCCACTTCAAACTGCTCAATGAAAAACACTTGAGTCACATTTCTGTTAGGGCTATTGAGGCCTCTCAAAAGCTGATCAGTTTACAAAGGGAGCTCCATGATAATATATCTGACTCAGATCTCCAAACCAGGGTGGCAGCACAGAAATTAAAGGCTTTCAAGCTAGCAGAAGCAGAGAGGAGTTTCCTGTCACAGCAGGCCAAATGTAGATATCTTTTAAACAGTGATAGGGGTTCAAAATTTTTCCATGCTTTAATGAAAAGGAGGACTTGCAAAAATCATATAGCTGCTGTTGTATCATCTAATGGGTACATGACAGCCTCTGAGGCTGAAGTGGTGGAGGAATTCTTAAAATTTTACAAGGACCTTCTTGGCTCCTCAAACAGCTGCAAATCTCTTGACCCTAATGTTATAGGTGCTGGTCTTTCTATCCAAGATTACCAAGCTGAAAATCTTATCAAAGTAGTATCTGAGAAGGAGATAAAGGAAGCTCTTTGGAGCATAGGGGAAGATAAATTCCCTGGTCCAGATGGATTCTCATCTAGGTTCTTCAAGAAGGCATGGGGTGAAATCAACAAAGATGTCATAAAGGTAGTTCAAGAATTTTTCCATAATGGGAGGCTGCTGAAACAGCTGAACCATACCTCCTTGGCTTTGATTCCTAAGTGCAAACAAGCTTCCAAGGTGGAGGATTATAGACCCATTGCCTGTTGCAATGTGGTCTATAAAATCATATCTAAGATTCTTGCTTCTAGGATAGCTCCCTGCCTGGAAAGCCTTGTCAATCCAGCCCAGGTTGCTTTCATAAAAAACAGAAGTATGGCTGAGAACATCTACTTGGTTCAGGAGCTGCTCAGGAAGTACAGCAGAAAGAGAATTTCTCCAAGGTGTATGATCAAGATAGATATAAGGAAAGCTTATGACACAGTTGAGTGGAACTTTCTGAATACCTTAATTGTTGGCCTTGGGTTTCCTGAAAAATTTAGAAGATGGGTAATGGAATGTGTATCATCTACAGCCTACTCTCTATCCATAAATGGAAGTATGCATGGCTTCTTTGCTGGCAAAAGGGGCCTAAGGCAAGGGGACCCCCTGTCCCCCTACCTGTTTGTTATGATTGTTGAGTATATATCCAGACTCCTTGGCAGATTGAGTGAAGAGAAAGGGTTTAGATACCACCCAAAATGTGGAAAATTAAAGATCACTCACTTGACCTTTGCAGATGACCTCATTCTCTTTGCCAGAGGGGATGCATGGTCAGTAGGACAGCTTATGAATTGTGTCAACCTATTCAGTGAGTGCTCAGGGCTGCAAACAAGTCCAGCAAAATCAAATATTTTCCATGCTGGTGTCAGAGCAGCTGACCTTAGGGAAATCAGAAGGATTACTGGAATGGAGGAAGGATGTCTCCCTTTCAAATACTTGGGTGTTCCTTTAGCCTCATCAAGATTGAATGCAGTCCATTATTCTCCCCTCATTGAAAAGCTGTCTGGATACATTAGTGTTTGAGCTGGATCATCCTTGTCCTATGCTGGCAGACTAGAATTGATTAAAACAGTGCTGCAAGGGGTGGAATGTTTCTGGCTTGCCATTTTCCCTATCCCTGGTAACATCCTAGAGAAAATTATAAGAATGTGCAGATCCTTTCTATGGAATGGGAGGAGCAATGGTATGAGAAAGGCCCTTGTGGCTTGGGCAGAAATCTGCAAACCAAGAACTGAAGGAGGTTTAGGCCTTGTTGACCTAAAGGCCTGGAACAAAGCTCTCCTTACCAGGGTCCTGTGGAACATTCACATGAAGAAAGACTCCTTATGGATTCAGTGGGTTTAGCACTATTATTTGAAGAACAAATCTATGTGGGACATCATGGCAAAGAAGGATGACTCCCCTCTTTGGAAGAGAATTCTTGAAATCAGAAATGACCTTACTAGTCAGTCAGATTCTACACAGCAGGCTTGGGATAAGTTGCTGGAATGGAAGGTTCAGAATGAATTATGTATAAAGATGGTTTACAACTCAATCAGGCCTAAAGGAAATGAGGTCAGCTGGGTTCCCATAGTTTGGAATGGTCACTGCCCCCCCAAGTTCTCTTTCATTCTGTGGCTGGCAGTAAAGGACAAGCTGCTACCTAAAGATAGACTTCAGATGGAAGGAGAGGATAAACTCTGCCCTCTATGCAAAGATGTTGATGAATCAAAAGAGCATATCTTCTTCTCATGCCGGATAACTAAGGAAACATGGAACATCATCAGAGCTTGGCTGGGAATTAGAAGGCAAATGACAACATTACAAAGTGCAATCAAATGGACCATAAAGGAAGCTAGAGGAACAGGTCCCCAAGCTATAGCAAAAAGGATTGCCCTGCCTACCACAGTGTACAGCTTATGGATGGCTAGAAATGCAAAGAAACTATAATTTATAGAATTGTTTATGCTCTTTGTCCAGAGAGTAGGCTTCTTTTGTAAGCTTATATTTTGTGTTTTTGTAAATGCTCATATTGTAAATCCCCTGTGTATGCTCAGTGATTTTTGTATAAATTTTTGATCAATACATGTTTTATTTACAGATCAAAAAAAAAAAAATATGAGCAACTATAACTTAAAACTATGTCAACCTTTTGGATAAAAGAATTGTGATGTCAGCCAAATTGTTAGATGCATTGTCATTGAACATTTTCCTGGCTAACTACTCAATGTTTGGGTGCATGCACGTGCACGTGTGCGTGCGTGTGCATGTGCAAGTATGCTTTCACAGTGCGTGCCTGTCTGAGCAGGCACACATTTGTGTTGGGTGGGAAGAGGGCTATGATGGCCTAACTTTCATTTGTTTACCTTGATTAATAATTTTTACTCTTTCATGCTTTGCATTATTTCAACCTTTCTGAATATTCTATTTCTTTGAATGTGCTTATATGATGATACATCGAACATTCTTGGCATCATTCAAATTCTGTCATCACCTAGTTCTCTCGACGTGTGTGCGTGTGCAGGCGAGTGTTGTATTATTATTTTTGTTTTTAAGGTTGAATATCTTGTATATTTGGTTTAATGATTATCACCTATGTTGATTTGGCAGATGATGGAAGAAATATTTCTTCATCTGTCGGGGCCGAGTTCAGCTTTGCCAGCTATGATTCAAATCCTTGCAGACTTTGCTTCTGCTGATGGTTAATAATCTAACTTCTGTGCTTGTTTGCATGTTTTGATCAGCTTGAAACTTTTCATAGTAGCTACAGTTGTCTGATAACCAAAGTGTCTTCTGTACTTTTTAAATTCTATTGAAGATTTCCAGTTCACTACACGACTGAAAGGTATACTTTCACGGGTTCTACCTATTCTTGGAAATGTACGAGATATTCACCGGCCAATATTTACAAATGGTGTAGTGAATTTTCTCTGCATCACTTTTAGCCTGGTTTTGTCTAGTTTCTAGTACATGTAATTTTACTGAACTTATCCCTCTTAACTTTTTTAATAGCAGATTCACTTTTTTCTAATGTTATCTTGATTCTTTATTTGACAGGATGGTCTGTGAGCCTAACTTGTCTAATTTTTTTTTTTTTTATCAGTAAAAGTATATATAAGAAAAGCACCAAAGGGGTGCAACCCAATAACAAAATTATCTACAAGAAAGAAACTCAACAAATTCTACTAGTCTTCCTCATTTACAAAATGTTACCCATAAACCAAAACCTTATAAAGTATTGAACCAACTATCCCGAAGTGGCTCTAAGGACCTTCCTTCATTGTTAAAGGCCCTTCTATTTCTCTTATTTCACACAAGCCAAAAAATAGAAATGGGGATCAAAGAGAGAGCCTTCTTCAACTCTTTAGGGGCTTGTAAACCATTCCAAGCCCAAAGTTGATCTTTTGCGGTGCCTACAACTAACCAAGAGATACCCACAACACTATAAGCCTGATTTGGCTAATATGACATTAGGTGTTTTAGATCTGTTCAAACTAATAGGTCCATTGTGTTCAAATTGTGTTATTTGTACCAAAGCGGATTTAGTGCTTGATTTTTATCCTATCTGTTATCAAAAAAGGAGGAAAAGATAAGGATGTGGCTGTCTCATCACCAGCTGAAGCCCTCCAAATAAATTTGGTGATTTATTTATTTTTGACTTAATCTGAAAATCTAGAAAAAAAAAAAGAGACATAGAGGAATTTTCTTTCATCATCATTCTTCCCATAATTTGGGTAGATATTTCTTTAGAATAAAGTTGTCATGTTAACTACCAGCAAAGCTTTAGCGGGGTGGTTGAGGCTAGCCCTACTAGCCAAAAGTGCTTGGATTTGAGTCCTCCTGACAGCAGGGTGAGGTAGGCCTTGCCCGGTGAGGTAGTCCTCCTCACATGTGGGGATGCTCACACAGCATTAATAGGGGAGTCCACCATCTCCTTCCCAACGTTTTAATATTCACCAAAAAAGAGCTGACGGGTAACTATTACGTCTAACTGCTAACTTGGATGGTAGATTCTAAAAGATATTTTATTATAGACTTTTTTGGAAGTCTCCTTAGTTTGATCTTGAGCTTGAAGTCTTATGTCTCACATCTTTAGATTTAATTGTATTTTCTGCAGTTACAATTTTTTCCTGTCTCAGAATTGGTCAGTCTTGATGTAAAAGCTGGTTATGTATGGTCAACTTACCATGCTATCATTTTTTGGTCTAGATATAGGTTGTAATTCCTTTTTCTTTTCCTTTTCCCCCTTTTGCCAGAATTTTGCTGATCAATAAAATGTCTCAATTGGATATTGTGCAATTTTTTTTTTTCTCTGTGTGATCTTGGATTATATAATTTTATCAGATGTGGTATCCATTTCTATTCACTGGTATTCATCTAACTCGTAATATAATGTTATTCTTCTCTAGCATTTAAGTGTTGGTGTCAGGTTGCTGGGCCAGCATGGACTTCCTTTTGTATTTGTCTCTTGATGGTGATGTCATGTGAGATCAATACTTTGTTTTGTGTTACTTTTCTGATGCCCCATATCATATTTGATCGCATGTGAATTATGTGTTTCATTCACCGGAGGTCATTTCTAAATTCTCATCAAGCTAATTTTGTGCAAATAATTATTCTCAGATTCATGCTACCCTCCCAGGCTTGATCCTGCACCTACATGATGATGATCGTAGTGTTTGACAGGCATGTCGGGTAAGTAATAACATTCTTTTTGGCTTTCTTCTCTGGTGAAGCCTAGTAGGATAGCTTTTGACTTACCGCTTATTGTTTAATGAAATGAACACCCTCAAACGGATTGCTCCTCTAATGGAATGGAAGGAACACATTCCCTATTCTATTCACTTTGTTTTAATTCTGACCATCGGTTTGTATTAGTGAATCTAGAATGGAAAATTTCTGAAAGTATCATACAATTGACATTAATATCTTTCCTTTTTCAGAAGTGACTATGAGGACTTTGTGGAGAGCTCTCAAGGCAGTTCGTTTACACCCCTCCAGAGTTGATACCTATTTGGCGTCAACAGTACAGGTTTATGCGTTTGCCAATAAACCTGTGTATTAAATGGGAAGCATGTTGTCTAAAATTTCATGCTAAATAACTATTGCAATGCGAAATTAGCTTACTTCCACAAAGGGTTAGCTTTCTGCATAGGGACAATCTGCACTATATTAATTCTTTTCTTTATAAATATCTGGGCTATCTTAATTCTTACTTTTCGTTGGTTGATTTCATCTTTGGTTTATCATAGATGTACTTGTTTTCATCTTATCCTCTGTTGTCATGAACCACCTCTTCTCTTTCTTGGTGGGCAGAACCAGTCAGCATTTTGCTTCCTTTTTCTGTTTCGTGTTTTTGTTTTACTTCCATCATTTTCATCCTTGACTCCTAAGTACCATACCCATTAACTCCATTAGTCTTGAGTTTGTGTCGTCAACGTATATGGCTTATGGGTTCACATTGCTGAAAAAGGGCTAACTAATAATTAAATGCTTTTGAAACGCTGTCAATTACAGTAAAGCTGGAATGTGGAATCTGAGTTGCAAAGTCTTGATGCAGGCTTTTGATGCACAATCGCCAGTAATCCAAGCAAATGCAATTTATTTCTCCAGCAGCGTGCTATCACTCTTGGATGATCAGCACATATTAGCTCTCTACAATCCACAGGTCATTTTCTGGTGTTCCTTTTTTTTAATCAAATTTGTATTATATAGCTAATAAAACCATATTTACAAAAATGTTTACCTTCATTTAGGTGTTCTGAATGATGGTAGGCAAGCTGAGTTGCTCAGAAGATGCGGTTGTTAGAGCCACAGGCTTGTCAACCCGGGGTTGTGTTACTTAAATCAACCAATTCAATTTCATGGAGACCAGCTCGACTTGATGCAATGGACTGAGTAGGAGGAGCTATGATTCTGAATCTAGTAGGAAATAGCAGTGTATAAAGGAGAAATGAAAGTGATTCTGTTGATTACTAAGCTTTGATCCCTGGTCCCTTCTTTTATGCAATTGAACCGACCGGACGTGATTCTGGTGGGTCATAGTTCAAAAATAGCAGAAATAGATATGTACAGTTGTTTAATTGTGTTTGATTCATTTGTTGTAAAGTTTGTAATTGTAGATATTGCAAAGTTTAGAATTAACACCTTTTAAGGTTGTTGTGGGAGTTGTATAATAACATTGCTAGAGTTGCACTGGAGATGAAAGTTGCTCATGAATATCGGTCCCTTTGTTTTGAGAGAGGAACATCTAAATCAGGAAAATGAGTTTTTCTTTTCTGGGATTTACCATTGTTGTTATTCAAATATTCTGGTTTCTATTTAAACGGGGCTGGCTTGCAATACACTGCAGTGAATTATCCATAATGGACAACAAATCTGCAATTGAATCTTTGTATTATTGTCCAACAAAAACTTCTTAAACACCCCGTAACAAGAAAAGTAGAAGAGTACAATAAAGTCAAAAAAAAAGGCAAACACCATCAAATATATCTGTTGTAAGTGGAAGAAAAACATTCTTAAATCATGAAAAAACATAGCGGTTCACTTGAAATGAATGTATTTAAAATTGTTTGAAAAGTTTGGATGCAATTCAAAGTTCTAAGAGTTTTTATTTCTAAAAAAAAAAGTTTTAAGAGTTTTGCAATTACATTATAAATTTAAACTATCAGATTTACCTCTTGTATGTCAAATTCAAAAGTTTTCAGGATTAATCAAATTCATCACTTTAAATGTTTGGTCAATAATATTTTTAATTTTATGATAATACGTGATTTTTTATTTTAATACCTCAATAAAAAAAAGTTTCTAAATCATATCATCATATTTTATCATATTTTGACCTTACCGTCAACTTTATGTCCAATTTGCCGTGAAATACTACATCAATATGATGAAATGGAAAAGGATTACTGAGGTTGGAACTATAAACACCACATATCCATACCTATACTCATATAAATCAATATGGAGGGAGAGTTTAAGGTGATTACCCAAGTAAACAATCGTGTTTTCGGATCTCTGGAGGGAGAGTTTAAGGTGATTGTTGTTGGGTTTTTGAATCTCTATTCAGCAAAGAAGAATGAATAGGCAAGAGGAGAAATTGATGTAATGATAAGCTAAAAAATTGAGAGCCTCCGTCTTTTCAACTAACAGCAAACAAAAAGGCAAGAAAACAGCCAGTGAGCGAAAGATAAGAGAGAAAAGGGAAGGAAGAGGGGGGGGAGATGTTGATCCCTACGAGCTGCATGATGGAGAAGTCGAAAATCATCATGAAAGCTGGATTCAATGCAAATTGAAGTGAGAGAAAGTGAGAACACGAAGGATGACGGATGGTGTTCTGATCTGAGGGAGAGAAGAGAGAAGGGATTCGAAGAGAGAGGCAAGACGTCGGAGTCAGCGTCACACTGCCGGTGTAGCGGCCTAGCGTTGCTAGGTCACATGAAAAAGGATGAAATGAAGAGGGTAAAAAGGGATAACCAGTTACTAACGGGTAACAGGTATCCTCATCCAATGACTGATATTCTCTCCTCTTCAACGAGGCAAGTCAGAGATGAAGCTGGATAGAGCTGGAAAAGATGGAGCTTAAAGTCAAGTGCTGACTCATTGGAGCACTACTGGCACCTTTTAAAGGCGACACACGCTCACAGCACATGTACCCAATCCCATCGATGTGTGATAGATTGTTAAATATTATATATAATTATGATATTTGAGTCCAGTTTAAAGCCAATTTATATTGAAGTTTAATTTTTAAAATTTTATTTAATTGATCGAATCAAATTTTATTAAATAACAATTAAAATATCAATTAACAGATAATTTGATTTGATTTGATTATTTTTTTGACACAATTTAAAAAATTAGTTCCACTTAAAGTTGGTTTTTAAGTTAGACCTAAACTGTTAGATGAGTGGTTAGTGTGTTTTACTATATGAAAGATTAAGGAGAACCATAATTGTTGGGATTTTGGCTCAAATTCTCACAATGAAGAATTCTAATTGATTTGAGAAAAATGATTTTCTATTTTGTAGTTGTTTATTCTAGTAAGAGTATAGTAGCAGTTTCCTATTGAATGATTGTTTGTTCTAATAAGAGGAGTAGTAGTAGTCTTTTATATTGTTCTTTTCGTAATAGTATTAGAAAAATCTCCTCTATATAAAGGGGTACTAGAGAAAGTATGAGTCACACTCGTAATTTCAAAATACGTAAGAAGAGTTTACTACTAGAGCTAGGATGAGAGTTTTGGATGTATTAGGGTTTTTGGTTGTCAAGTAGAAAGCATTTATAACTAGAGCTAGGTTGAGAGCTTTGGTTGTATAAGGGCTTTTAGTTGTGCAGTATTGAGAGTTTAAAAACTTTGTTTTTCCTAAAGTTGTAATTGAAGACTAAGAAAACAGTGAGTTTGTTGGTGGGCGTAGGTAAAGAGGTTGTTGAACCATATTAATTCTTGGTGTTCTTACTCTTCATTTGTTTTACGTATTTAATTTTTGTGAGTGCGTTTTTTGCCTAAAATTTGAGGAGTTGGATTTTAGAGGTAAAATCTCAACAAGTGGTATCAGAGCTATGTTTATTATTTGTGTGGATTTTGAGCAGATTTTTTGTGGAAAAATCCCAACAAGTGGTATATGGGTTTGCCATATTTAGCTTGAATCACTTGTTGGGTTTGCCATATTTAGCTTGAATCAAATCAAAATATCATCACACAAATTGCGACTCACTGAGACGAGATCAAACCATTTTCTCATCATGAAAGTAGAGCTCTATGGTAATATGAAAATGAAAATAATTCTCCATATAAAAGATTATCATAAGGTATAGATCCGTTATTAAAATCTCTAATTCTTTGACGAACTTTTTCAGCAAATAATTTTAGAAGTCCTGAAATAAATTTTTCTTTCCAATAAGCATTATTACTATCTTTTCTAGTGTATATTTTGGCAAGAAATACATCTTTATACCATCTAAAGTCTTGCATAGTTGGGCGTGTCAGGTTAATAAGTATTTCAGATGATCTGGCTGAAAATTTGTCAGGGTCTCCTATAAAATGTTGAGTAATAGCATATATAAGGGTTTCAAAAGCATTTTCTTGTTTTATGTATCCAGTAGAAATACTAATTTCTCCAGTTTGATTGTCTTGGAATGATTAAGTTGTTGGTATATCAATTGAAGCATTTAATACTTCATTTCTGTTATCTTCAGTGAGATAATTATTCCACCAACCTTTAAGTATTCCAGTGAATCCAACAATTATACTAGTAGTTATCTTTTTATCAGTATTATTGGGTCGTGTTTTATAAGCAGTAGCAGCCATAGTCATTTCTTGAAGTGTATTTAATATATTGTGATCACTAGCTCCATCTATATTCTATTCATATAATGTATTATCATCATAGCGAGCTTGAGTAGCCGAAGATCTTTCTTCATATTGTATATCAGGGGGAGTTGGTCTAGTGTAGTAATTTTTAGTTCTTGGAAACAGTGTTGAACTATTTTTATTGTTATATATTTTATTGATTTCATCAGTTTCTCTAATTTCGCTAATTAGGTCTTGGTCTATGACATTAATGTTTAAAGTTTTTTCATCGAGGTTTAAATTTTTTAATCTATCATTTATAGATTTCAAGACATCATCAGAATTGTCAAGAGTAATTAAATTTTCTTTTTCTATTTGGAGTGGTTTAAAAATTGGTTGAGATAGATGAGGAATAGGTTTTGGTTTTTGAATTATAGGAGCGTACTTCTCTCCGGAGATTTTTGAAGAAGAAGCAGGGACCTTTTGCTTACTATCTAAAGAGGTTAATTTGTCATCTATAGAATCAATAGTAGAGACAATAGAGGTAATATGTTGAGAAATTGTGTGAAGATTTTGATTAGTATAATTGTTTTGGGTGTAAAGATTACTAATATCAGTTAAATCAGCATTACGATCAGGTGGTTCATTTTTATTAGCATTTTTTAAGGGTGTTGCAATAATAGGGACTGAATATTGAGGTGAATTAAGAGTTATTCTGTGTAGTGGGGTGTGTATACTCTAGAATATTCTTATATATACCCTCAAATGGTAATTTGAATAAAATTAACATGAGTTTGATTACAAAATTCAACTAAACCAATTATAACCCAAAAATATAACTAATCACTAATGATAGAGATGGAATAATAAAATAATAAAACCGAGTATAAAAGAGTGTGGGAAAGTTACAGACTGCGAGCAAAATGTAAGAATATTTTTGTAGAAATGAAGAGGATGAAGAAAATGTGAGGAAGAGAAGAAATTATTGCAGAAGAGAGAAGAAAATAATCGTACAGGAGAGAGATTTCATACTGAGAGGGAAAAGAAGAAAAAAAAACATTGAGGAGACAGATATGACCGGAAGACAAAGAAGAAGATGACAGAGTAGGCTGGCCGTATTAGCAAGGATTTGGCCGAAATTAGCTTGATTGAGAGAAAAAAAAGTCGTGATTGAGAAAGATGCAGTAGGAGAATAATAATGGGAAAGCAAAACAGAGAAGGCATGTTTGCCAAGAAAAATGAAGAAAAGACACGTTGCCAAGAAAAATGAATATATAGTTGAGTTATGGGATTAGAGAAAGAGGCTGGTGAGGAAAAAATGATTAAGGAAGGGGAGGAAAGAATCTCTCAATGTTGGAGCAACAATTTTCGGTGGCTAGTAGTGACAAGGATGGTTGGTGACAATGAGCAAAATTTAAAGAAAATTTTCACATAGCAACTTACGGCGGTTGCTGATAAGAAGAGGAGACAACGGCTTAAAACTCAATTTTTTAGGATAAGCTTTGAGTTGATGGAGATTTTGATCTATGTATAAAATAATTATAGTTGTGGATTTAGATAGATGTGATTGGATTATTTATTATTTATGATAATAATCTAGACCAAAAAAAAAAAAGCTATGACGAGATTGAGTGATTGCACCTTGAAATAAATCTAATTGGGTTTATTGATAATAGTTGAGTGTATTAATTACCTTAATTAAGAAACTAAATTACACTACGATGATGTTGTTTGGAAATCCTGAAAAAATGAGATTAAAACAAATTTTTCATATAACAAATTTGTTTAATTCTATTTAAAATGGATTTCCAAACACGTCCTCAATATACTCTAAAATATTATATAATATTCCCCTGCATTTTGGCTGCATTTTCATTTCACTTGGAATTTATTTCTACTAGGTTTGTTCACCATTAATTATCCAGATCAAGAAATTGCAGACGTCTCATTTTAGATGTACTATTAGCCTCAGACTACTGTGGCTTATGATAGGTTTATCTCCTACGTTGGAAGAAAATAATGAGTGAACGAAAGATTTTTCCATAAACAAAATTTTCAAATTCTATCATTCACCGTACTTATCAAAGTTAATTTTTTTTTCTTGAATCGTGACTTTTGTAGTTTCA
>CM043699.1:107277035-107404535 GCA_023935145.1 Bretschneidera sinensis
TAAATTTAATCCAAGCTATTGATGGGGTTGATCTTGCTTAATTGGTGACACAAGTGTGTCCAACAAACCCAACAAATAAGGCCTCAATTTTTCAGAAGTTTCAATCAGTCCATTTCAAGTTAGAAAAGGCCAATTATGTTGATTTTGAAGTTTCAAATATTCAAGCCAATATGTTGAACGAATTTGCCAAGAAGTGAATCAGCATCTATTGGACTCTCTTGGAAATATCCAAGCCTTTAATTTGTTGTCTCTAGTCTTTATTATGTTGTCTATGGTCTTAATTATGTTGTCTAGCATTTATTATGCTGTTTATGGTCTGTATTATGTTGTCTAGCATTTATTATGTTGTCTATTTTCTTTATTATGTTGTCTAAAGTATCATTGAATTTTATTTAATGTAATTTCGTTTTCTTAAGTTTAGAGGGTTGTTCTAAGCATCTATATAAGCTTTTTGGCTGGAATGAAAAGGTAGAATAGAATTCAGAAAAAACATGAGGTTTGCTTCCTCTATTGGTTCTTTAGAGAACTTATGAACTTATCAAGGATTCTTTCTTGTGGTGTTCATCTCCGACTTATCAATCAATCCTTCCATAATTGATTGTGGTGTCTTCATTATACCAAGGTTCTTGCTTCAATATAAGCAACAGGTCGTGGTGTCATATAAAATCTGTTTTCTAGACGATTTCTTAGGCAAGTATTCCAATATTGTTTGTTGGGTCTCAAAGCGTGTCGATGAGGTTCGCATCAAATGAATTGGGTGCTTGTTGATTCTCATCAAGTGCTCTACTGCTTTTAAGGGGACCAAGTGGAAAAAGATAAAGATGGCCGAATGAATCTCCAAGAAGCGAATTCTTCAATAGCTTAGCCCATCAAATCATTAGTTTAGGTTAATTACTATGTATTTTTTTGCATGATACTCCCATTGGCCATGGAGAGTATATGTACATGGCAAAAATGGAAAAGAAATGTCAGAGCTGATAATATTAAAAGTTCAAGAGGAATTAAAAAAGTAAAAACAAAAACTAGTAAATCTAGTGCTCCATTTTTATCTTTTTCGTGAACATAGATTTCTCAATTTTCTTGATTTAAGATTGTATCAGAAAAGTAGTTGCATTGGCTATTAATTTCACTCTTGTAATCTTTTGTGGAAGTGGTCCTTGAGGTCTAAATTAAAATAGTGGATGTGGATGCATTTAGTTGCTGCAGTTCTATTGTCCAATATATGAATTGGGTGGAAAAACTGGGAAACCTATTGAGTGACGTTTCTTTTGTATTATATCGATACATGGTATTATATAGTGTGTAAAAAAGTTTGGTTGGAGGTGTGCAAATTAAATATTTATGCTATTTTATGGATTATGTAGAATATGTAGACTATATTAAATGGGGCATATGGGAAACATCCCTGACTGTAGGGCTACATGCATATTTACAGAAGTTGCATCCATATGATCTCATTCTGGCTTTATTGTTTTTGTCACAAGTTCTAACCAGTTGACATGCGTTCTATTATAATGTAATTCTTACAAATACATAGTAGCTTTCTCTTCTCCTTTCCAAAATTTATAGCACAAAATAAATATAATACTCCTTCTGTCCCATAACGATTATCACTTATTTTTAAAATGGTTGTCCCAAAATGATTGCTCACATTCTAAAAGTGGAACATAAAATACCCTCACTTTACGAAAATACTCCTACAAGAGTCACATTAAAGTATAACTTTAATTATTTTGTGGGTCCATGAACATCAATTTAAAAACATCTAAAAACTACTTAATGAAATGAAAATTTTACCTTAATATTTGTGCATAACGGAAGGCGACAATCTTTATGGGATGGAAGGAATAGTTATTGATTGTAGTTATTTCCTTTGGATTATGCGTTTTTAGTAACTTGCCAGCAAGCATTGATCATTTCTAATTATATGTTAATAAAGTTAAAAAAAAGGAGTTAATAACTGTGCGATGTTATTAACTATGACTACGTATGCCAATTTTAGTCTTGATTAAATGTAAGGTTCAAACTTTGGTGGTTGTTGATATTGAGTAGTTTTGGTGAACCAATCTTGTGATAAATGGAACATATGGATTAAGCATTCATTAAAAACGGTTCTAAAATGTGGGGCCTGTTACTCCAACTATGGTAGTAATTTTATCATGAAACCATTTCATTTTACCAATTAAAAGTTCTAAAAAGATTACCATCTTTCTTATAAAAAAATAGAAGAAAATAAATTTTTATCTTTTATGAAAGACTTTTTTGACGTTTTTCTTGTAGTTGAAAAGAAATTTGTGCAGTATATTATGGTGTACAAAGTTATGTCAAAATTAAGAGATGTAATAAGAGAGAGTAGGGATGCCTTGAAACTAGCATTTAAGCTAGATCTATATTCACTGAAGGGAATGGGAATGAAGCCCATAAAATAGTCAAGGCAGTGGACACCCAACCTTGATTGGAGATCCGATAAAAAAGGTTCATTGAGTAAAAACGAAGTTACAAAATAAATAGAAGTCATTAATCGATTTTTGAGGGGAATCCCTAATTCCATTATTATGGTGGTAGTGTTCTTCTAAACTGTGATGAGTTTAGGAAGGTCAAGTTCTTCGGGGTGTTGGTCACATATCACCTTTGAAGGATTCACCTATATGAGTGTGGTAGTAGAGGTGCTACTGTGGGAAAATGGGCTACTTCCTAAAGACATTCATAAAAACAAAATATGTGCACATGACTAAAATGCTAAATCGAAAAGAACTTGGTAGTTGCCCATGCTGTATGTGTGATAAATTGAAATATGGATCAAAGGATTGAGTTCAAGACTTAGTTCACTCATGTTCCTTCAAGCAAATATTTACTAACACTAAGATTTTGTTTAGGAGATTTTATGAAATTGTTTATGTTTCCTATAAACAAGAAGTTTTGTGATAGGGTATAGTAGGGTATGGGGGTACAGTAGGGTATAAGGACAAATTTGTAATTTTATAATCATGAAAGAAATAGATTTTAGTAGGGATCTTAGGATATAATATTTGATTAGGATTTAATTTCTTGGGATAGTGATTGGAGAACCCGAGGAAGATTAAAATTATAGATTTTAATTTAGGAATTGAGAGATATTTTAATTATTGGGATAATTTTGTAATCAAGAAATATTATGGGTATCTAGGTGTAGTTAATTTTCATATTTCAGTTTCCTTATCGGTCTAGGATTAGAGTTTTAAGATCTCTACATAAGAGGCGTCCCTATATCATTTGTAGTCCGCTTGGAATTAATAAAAGATGAGATTATTGAAATCAAAACTCAGTTATCGAGTTTTTTTGCTACATGTAATTTGGTTGCGGTTTTTGCGTCTATTTGATTTGGATTGTGATTTCCATGTGATTTGGGAAGATCCATGAGATTTGGATCGTTTTATCTTTAATTTCCTATTTTTTACATTGCTTTGGCTACTGTACCGAATCAAGTGGTATCAGAGCACAAAGATTCCTAGATCATCACAGTCATCATCCATCTTCAGTTGCTGAAAAAAAACCAGTGTACACTAGCCAGAGTCACTGTAGACCCGTTGTCCGCTGCGTGCTACCTCCACATGCCGTCGCCGCTATAGGGAGACTTCCCCATTTGAGCCCACTATCAGGATTAAAATACTTTCCTCTATTCCGATATGGTATCCACGTGCTGTAGCTCGTCGGAAAAAGGACTAGAAACCTCATAAACCACAGTAACACCTCAGCCCCGATCTACCTCTTTTTGGCACTTCCATCCATCGCACGGACTAATCGGAGCCACCACTGTGACCGACACACCATTTTCAGCATAACCGTAGCAGATCGTACCGTCCAGCCGCCTGACCCGCCTCCTACCAGTCTTAACCTGATCAGATTATCCCTCCAGATCTACCTCTCCCCGACCACCCAACGTCGGATTTGTCACCGCCATCGTGACCGACGGACAGCTTCGGTCAAAACCCTAAGTTCTTGGCGCCGACCTGCACCGGGGGACCCCACATGCACTACGGGCATCGCCAAGTCCGACCCGGGTAATCTCCTGCCTGAGCTGATCCACGGATCAGACCCGAGCCACTCCAGTAAATTTGAGCCCCCAGTTGAGTTCTTAGCCGAGCCGTGTTGACCAAGCTGAGTCACCTTGACTAGCTGTTGACCTTTGACCATAGTTTGACCGAACATAAATTTTTGGCAAATTTCCAGTTTTCTCTTTTCCTTCAGTTTATGATTTTCTCAATTAAAAAAAACGAAAAAAGGTTGCTACCTCCTCTTTTGTTTCATTTATTGTAATGTTTTCTTTTCCTTTCTTTGTTCTTTGATTTTTTTTTTTAAAAGAAAAAAAGCAAGAAAAAGAGGAAAAACAAAGTTTCTATTTTAGCTTTGTCAGTTTAGTTGTAGTATTACTACAAGCGTATGGGTGAGATTAGATTTCAATGGACAAGTTACGGATCAGACTCTTGTTGTCACCGTTGGAAAGAGGAATATAAAGTGCTTGGTTGTTGTGTTCGTATTAAGGAGCGAAATCTGGCACACCTATATTGGCAATATGAGATAACCCTAAGCAAGGTTGATGTCCATGCTAAAGAAGATATTCAAGTTCAAGACCAAGATGCCAACAAAGATGATGGACATGGAAATTTTGAGTTAAGGGGAATTTTTTTGTAAACTTTTTTGACCTTTTGGATTTTGTGAATCTCCTTGTAATTAGCCTTTGATTTTGGCCTTTGATTTTGAGTTGCACCCTGTTGGTACTTTTTATATATACATTTTTTATTTATAAAAAAAAAGATGACGGACAGGTCGACGACCAACTTAATGTTGTTGAGCATATTGAGGTGCCATGTGAAGTTATCTTAATCGAACCAATCCAGCAAGATGACGAGTTTGCTGAGCGCATTGAGGCAATTGAAAAGGTTTGAGACAAACAGGAAGATAAGGTTGATTGTAAGAGTGAGGCTCTAGTGGATACACCTGTCCTTGATATTGAGTTTATCCTCCCTATCTGGTTTCAAGCACCTTGGCAACAAACGTTTCTAGCGAAATTTTTCACCTTCTAGTGACTTCGCCTTCAAAGACTTTCATGACCATGCTTTGTTTCTCCATGTCTCAGAGCTCTTGATCTTGGAATATTTTTTAACTCGAGGATGAGTTTTTTCTAAGCGGTGGAGAATGATGGAGAACGCGAGGAAGATTAGAATTAGAGATTTTAATTTAGGAATTGAAGGATATTTTAATTATGGGGATAATTATGTAATTAGGAAATATTATGGGTATCTAGGTGTAGATAATTTTCATATTTCAGTTTCCTTATTGGTTTAGGACTAGGGTTTTAAAATCTCTATATAAGAGGCGTCCCTGAGTCATTTGTTGTCAGCTTGGAATTAATAAAAAGATGAGATTATTGAAATCAAAAACTTTGTTATTGAGTTGTTTTGCGCCATGTGATTTGGTTGCGGTTTTCGCGTACATGTGATTTGGATTGTGGTTCCTATATGATTTGGGAAGATCCATGGGATTTTGATTTTTATCTTTAATTTCCTGGTTTTTACAATTCTTTAGCTATTGTACTGCATCATCATTTTTGAATTTCTTTAGTTAAAGTTTTGGAATAGGACTAGGATTCCTAAATATCTTTATTTAAGAGATCTCTATTTTAATTTTCGGTAGCTTTGAATGAATAAAAATTATTGATATTAAGTATCAATTTCCTCTCAACTTCCGAGGTTGCATGAGAGATTCCAATCCCCAGGGTAGCCTGACTTCTATCTCTTCTTTTTTCATGCTGTTATACATTAGTTTGGTATCATAGCTTAAAACCAAATCCCCATACACACATCCAAACACACCCTAACCTAAAACAAAAACACCCAAACACACCCTAAACCATATCAGATTATTGAAAAAAAAAAAAACCTGAGTAACCTCTTGCCAGAACGTCCCCAAACTTCGGGTTTTGACCAGATTTGGCTCTCCAAATCAGATTCCGGCCATATCTGAACCAGATTCGGTCGTTTGGGATGAATTCTAGTCTTTCAAGGACGTGATCTTCATTTTTCGAGGAACCTGTGCCGCCACAACTGCTCCCCGAAGTGTGCCGTTGCCACCAATAGGTGCGGAAACCTTTGGCGAGCAAAACCCAACCTTTCATGCTAGAGCCATCGTCCTTCTGCCGTTGCGTGCTTCCACCGTTTGCTTTAGCTACTGTCGCGCGCATATTATGATGTCAGATCCGTCGCATCCCGGCATTTTCTGGCCAAGCCAACACCACCACAGTACTTGGAATCCTATTTTCGGTCTACTTGTGAAATCTCGCCCCCCAGCGAGTGTCAGACGGCTTCGCACGCGCCTATATAGCCTGGATTACTTCTTATCCGACTTACCCGACCCGTTGACCCGATTTGCTCCAAGACTTGATCGAGCCGAGCTGATTGTGAAGCTGAGCTGTACCTTGTTGGTCAAGCCAAGCCGCATTTGACCAGTTGTTGGCCGTTGACCATCGTTTGACTGAGCAAAATTTTGGAAAAAAATTGCAGGTTGCTTCTTTTCTTAATTCCATTTTTTTGCATATAAAAAGGAAAAAAATGTAGAAAAAAGGAAAAAAATATAGCCATTTGTTATGAGTAATGGGTTCAGTTGAGCCAATCAATATCCTTTGTGTGACCATTTATGATATATTTTATCCTATCACAAAGGATGTGTTGTGTCGGGTTTTTGATCCATATGGGTTTGTTGAGAAAATTATTATCTCTCAAACTGATGCTGATTTTGAAGCCCTGGTGTATCATTGGTGCCAAGATGATTTTTGGGCTAAAACAAAGTTGAATGGTTGTTGTATTTATGACCATTGTTGTCAGATGACGATTAGGTATTACCCAAAGAGGTTTTACTTGAGCTCCAACAAGTACTTAGTAGAGTTTCTAAGAGAATAGAAAGCTTCGCCCCCAATTTTTCTCGCAACTGTGGTTCCATTCCAGACCCATCAAAGCAGGATGAGGTTAATGATGCTCAACTCCAACATGAGAACCAAGAAGATGAAGCATCCAAGATCATTGACTTCGAGACGCCCCAAGACAAGTTGGAAGTTTATGTCGAGCAAGTTGAGACCACGAATTTTATGCACGTCCAAGGCAAGCATGAAGACATGATTGAGACAATGATTGATATGCATACTCTTTCTATTGATTTTATTTTGCCTATTTGACTTGAAGCTTCTCCACGGCCAATCTTTTCAACCAACATTTTTTTTGTGGTAGAGACATTCGTTTTGAAGACTTTCATGACTATGCTTTATTTTTACAAGCTTCATAGATATTGCTGCGTCCTCACTTAAAAACTTGAGGTCAAGTTTTTTGAGAGTGATGGGGTACAAAAGGGTATGGGGTACAACAGGGTATGGGGACATTTGTAATTTTGTAATCATGAAAGAATTAGATTTTACTAGGGATCTTAGGACATAGTATTTGATTAGGATTTAATTTCTTAGGATAGGATTAGAACTTATTATTTTATCATTATTGAATTTCTTTAGTTAAAGTGTTGGAATAGGACTAGGATTCCTAAATATCTCTATTTAAGAGATCTCTATGTTAATTTTCGGTAGCTTTGAATGAATGCATATTATTAATATTGAATATCAATTTCCTCTAAACCTCTAAGGTAACCTGGTTCTCTTGCAATTCCTAGGGCTTCTATCTCTTCTTTTTTCATACTGTTCTACATCATTTGGCCAAACATCTTTAATAAAAAAACAGTTTATGAAATTATTTTTGTTTCTAAAAAACTGAATTTGTTTTAAAAAAAATTGTTTTCACCGTTGCTTTTACCAAACACTAAACAATTTTTAGCTCCACTTTTGTTTTACCATAAACCATTTCTACTGCTAGGAAAAACGAGACCTAAGTGTAGGTTTAAGTCGGAAAGAATTAGGGAGTGAACGTTGTTGAAATTAAGAATTGAAAAGAATTTTGTATTATTGATTGATCTGAATACAATTCAACAATCTTATATATAGATTTATGAATATCAAACCTAATAGGATTAGGAAACATCAATAAGATAAGATAGACATAAACTAAGTAAGACTAAGAAACCTACTAGGACACATAATAAGAAATCTAATTAGGACTCTCAACTTAAACCTAATTAGGATTCTCAGCACTCCCCCTCAAGGTAGAGCACACATATGCACAAACTTGTTATAAAGAAACTCATACCAACAACAAACTTCATCCAATCTGAAACAATGAAACCCAAACCCATAAATTACAATAACCTATGGCAATATGTTAGGGCTCCACACTCACGACAAACTGTTAGGTCACCAAATCGGTATCACCTAATGAGATAAGATCTGAAAACACCGAATCAACAAGACTTTGACTTTTTGTCTTTTTTTTACTTTGACTTTGACTTGAATAGGCTCCAATCATTGAGTCTGGAGGAAACAACATCAACACATGTTGGATCGGGTTAACAACGTCAATATGTATGGATCAACAACATCAACATCGGGGTGAGGAACTCTTTTTTTTTTTTTAATAAAAAAAATCGCTTTTTTTTTAATAGCGATTTTTTTTAACAATCTTATTTTTTTACTTCATTTTTTTTACTTTTTTTTCTATACGAATCTATTTATCAAACCTTCTTAGCTACCTTTGAACAATGCTCGAAAATAGCGTTGTGGATAGTGCCATGAACAGTACCTGTGTACAGTAATCTAAAATAGCATCGTAAACAGTACCCGTGAGCAGTGCTGTGAACAGTACCGTAAACAGATCCCTAGTTTTTTTTAAACAGCTTCGATGTCGTGCAGAAAAATTGACGGAAAAAAAACAAAACAGAAACTAAAAAGATTCTAATCTATATGTATGTGTTTATATATATATATATATATATATATATATATATTTATGGTGTTTATCTCAAATCACTAGGATCCCAAATCTTGAGCTCTGATACCATGTTGAAATTAAGAATTGAAAAGAATTTTGTATTATTGATTGATTTGAATACAATTCAATAGTCTTATATATAGACTTATGAATATCAAACCTAATAAGACTAGGAGACATAAACTAGATAAGATAGACATAAATTAAATAAGATTAAGAAACCTATTAGGACACATAATAAGAAACTTAATTAGGACTTTCAACTTAAGCCTAATTAGGACTCTCAACAAACATTTTCAGAATAAATAAAAAATATATGATTAAATTTCCAAGAAATATCAACATAATAAAAAAAAAAGATAAGGTTAAGTAATCAAACGATCGAGGCATGAAGAGCGCTATCCTTAGAGAAATACATCCCCTTCTGCATCAGGTTCGGCAATGTTTCTCTCTCAAGATACAACGATTCTTAGGTTAGTTTTGCGCAGTGAAGTAATTCCGTGAACTCAATCACCTGTACGCTCAAAACAAAGTACAATTTATTTTTGGAAGCTGGTTATAGTAGAATTACAATGTAGTTTAGAAGAAAAGAGAATAAGCTTTTCTTTGACATCGGCTTTGACTTCTCTTGATAGCAAATATCCCAATTTGTACCACGTAAATAATTTACCATTATTGAATAATGGGATATGGGTAATCGAGTTTAAGAGATAGTTGGTTCACTCCCCAATTCCTCAAACAGACATTGGATATTTAGGGATAATGAAGTAAAAGTATAGGGTTAATTACAATTTGTCTCCTTGTAGTTTGGGTCAAATCAAATTCAACCATTGTAGTCTAAAGTGTACCAAATTGATACCTTGTGGTTAGGTCTTTATCCAAATTAGATTACCGCTGTTAGTTTATTTGACATTTTCGCGCCAATGAGGCATGACACTTGGGAAGTCTGGTGCCTAAACGAAGAGGATATGATTTGATTTCAAGAAAAATCAACCAAAAGCCAACAAAAACTGACGGTGGGAATTAAGATTGTGTGGCTTTTGTTGATTTTTCTTGAGATCAGTTCATACATTTTTCAGTTTTGCGTTAAATTTCCCATGTGTCAGCCTCATTGGCATGAGAATGTTCATTAAACTGACGATGTTAACTTAGTTGAAATAACGGCCTGACCACAAGATGTCAATTTTGTCAACTTCAAACCACAATGGTTGATTTTGATTTGGCCCAAAACATAGGGGCCAAATTGTAATTACCCTAAGAAGTAAGTAGTGACAAAATAAATTTTTAAATCAACTCTAAGTACATTTACATGTATGGTTTATACACGTGTTTGTGTCTATATATATATATATATATATATATATATATATATATATATATGATGTGTATGTATAAATCTGTCATTTTATGGTGTTTTTTTTTTGGTTTGTTGTATGTGTGTGGTTCATACGGTTGTTTCTCTTTCTGAAGGTTTCACGGTTGTTCGGGTTTGAGGAGGTGGATTTTCCTGTGCTGGAATCAGAGGCACTGTTCATTAGGAAAGCAGGGGAGGAGATTAGAGACCAGGTTTAGTGTTTTCTATTCGCATTTAATCGCTTTATCAATTTTTTTTGAAATAGTTCCATATTAGATGTATTTGAGTCTGCGTGTGCAAGAGAAAGAAAGAACTGGTACATTAATAGCTTTTATGAACTTTTGAAATCTTCTATGGGTAGCATGGTCAAGATCATGAAGATTATGATGTAGTACTATTGTCTTACATGAGGACAGAGACAACTTATTTATTGATATATTCATTTATTTATTCATTTTAGCAAGGGTATGTAGCATTCTTGTGTAATGCACAACAAAGTATACAGACAAATTTACAGAAATTAATGCATGAATGCAAACTTGTCTTCTATTAAGAAGTAATGTACCATTAAACTTGAAATTGTATTGATTATATAGACCATTTTGTAATCAATCAGTGCATCTCCTTCTAGAATAATAACCAAGTTGGGTGAACATAACCACTCATGCACTCATGTCTGAGCAGGCATGCTCACACTGTATGCATTTTTGTGGTATATTCATTCATTATGGTATGTGTCTGTCTTTTGTGCTCCGTGAGAAAGTAGTGGAATTGACAATTACTATTCAAACTAATTTAAATTCTTGTTTTTTTTTTGTGCAGTTGTATTGTTTTGAAGATCGAGGAAATCGACGTGTTGCGTTGAGGCCTGAGCTTACACCTTCTTTAGCTAGAATGGTGATACAGAAAGGGTACTGATAATTCTGAGTCTCTACTATTTTTCTCTCATGTAGTCAGACGAAGTATAGTGCCTTCATTATTTTTTTTCCTAGCTACTGCTTTGCAGAATTGATATTTCAACATATAAAAACTTTTCAACTGCCCATCTATTTATTCGTTTATTATTTTTGTATCCAGGTACAGATGCCAGAATTTGATCCCCATGTTTTTTTTGGTTCAGAAAATCAGTGTCCCTCCCGTTGAAATGGTTTGCTGTTGGACAGTGCTGGCGTTATGAGAGAATGTCAAGGGGACGGCATCGTGAGCACTACCAGTGGAATATGGACATCATTGGTGTACCTGAAGTTACAGTATGTCATGCTTTCTGAGCACCTTTTTTATCAAAAAAGAAAATTACAACTTTTGTGGGAGCAAATGTCTCCCATTTGGCTCTCCAAGGGAAGTTAGAATTCCCTTCAATAGGGATGTACTCGTTTTGAGCCTTAAAGTAGGACTCATTTTTAGTTTCAGTCTCACCTTATCCTCTCTTTGCAAGACAATCCTCACTCTATAGATTTTTTTCAAAGAAACGCCTGGGACTTCGAAGCTTCTAGTCATACATTCCGGCTTGGAGGAACGTTTCAAACAATCTGTCCATCCGACGAAGAAAAGCAAGACCTAATCATAGCTAGCAAAGGGGCAAAAGTGTTGCATACCTTTCTTATTCATTTCCAAACAGTCACTTTATAGGGGCTTCTACAAACCTTGGAAACCTACCCATTGTGACCCATCCCTTACATAGCCACTACAACTTTCCTCCAAAAGTGATATCTGTGAACCATAAACCTCCATAACCATTCCCGAATAGTGCTTCGCCGATTCTTTAAAAAGGAAAGGAGTTTTCAACCATAAACCTTCTTTTAATTGGTTGTTTAATAACTTTCCATTTAATTCAATCGTACTTTACTCCTTTCCGCATAACCCCAAGTAAACCTTTTTTGAATTTCTTCTAACCAACTAGCAATAACCCTAGGGATAGACTTATAAAAAAAATAAGCCTAGGGAGAGGGAAAAGAGACATGAAATAGATTGGTAGGCTAGAGAGAATGCTTTTGATGAGCGACAATTTTCCTCTTTTTGAGAGATAATGTTTCTTTCACCCAGCCAATTTCTTCTCAAAACTCTAAACAATCGGATCGCAAACATGTTTCTCCTTAAACTTGGCCGCCAACGCGAGACCTAAGTCATTGGAACCCAACACAGAAGCCAAAAATCCCCATCCACCTCTTCTCCTAACTGGATCAGTCACTCTTGCCCAAATTAACTTTGAACCAAGTAACTGCTTCGAAGCAAAGTAACATGCACCTAAGATGACGAATATGTCACAACTCTGCTCCACTAAAGATAAAAGTAGAATCGACGAAGAGAAGATGTGATATCATTCATCCCAATCTTGAAACCACTTGAGAGTCCCTCCTCCACCGCCATTGTCAACATCTGGCTAAGAACTTTCATCACCAAGATAAATAAAAGAGGGCAAAGTGGGTCTCCTTGACGAAGAATTCTAGAACCTCAAAAGTATCCGGAGGATCAATATCAAAATTTTAACATTATAGTACTCTCGCTCATTTATGCATTCGAACATACTTGCACCCATTTCATATGCACATCTACAAGCATCCTACCTCCTCTTTTGTACCTATTTGGAATACAAACCTTTAGTAAAATTCTCAACTTGGCTTCTGTGATGTCCTTGTTATGATTGTGCAGGCCTGTAATTTCTAGTTTTTGTTATAATGTTAGTGAAAGTATCAAATTCAAGCTCTTCATCTCCTCCTTTCACTGTAGGCTGAAGCAGAACTTATTTCTTCTATTGTCACTTTTTTCAAGCGAATTGGAATCACAGCATCGGATGTTGGGTTTAAGGTTTCAAGCCGAAAGGTGCAAACATTTCTTTCTTGCATCATCATGGATTATAAAATCTTTCATAACCTTGTTTATCTAGCTTTTGCCTTTCTATAGGTGTGCTTACTTTCAAAAGATTTGTTTAATTGAACGTATTGCAAAATGTTTGACGTTCATATTTCCTAACCAGTAATTATTCTCTCCATTGGTATAAGTTGTCAACTTCATTGTTAAGGAATTATTCTTCAGGGCATTTCCTTTTATTAAACTGTCCAGAGATGTAGTGATTATAAGAATGTTGTAAAAAACTTACCTGATCTAGTCATGAGACAACTGCACATCTTACATGCATGGTGAATATGATTTGAGTACAAATTGTGGACACTATAAGAGAGTTAATGGAGATTTGTATCTTCAATCTAAAAAGATAATATTTCTATTTAGATAGAAATTCCTCTTTTCCAGAAGAATATGGGCCAATAAACCATACATGTCTTAGGCAGATGGGGGAATATTAGTGGAAGTGTAGTTTTCCTTGAAGTTTATCAGGAGAAAAACTAATCAGAATTTCACTAGTTCAGCACTGTAAGCCAATACTTATAAAACTAATCAGAATTTCACTAGTTCAGCACTGTAAGCCAATACTTATAAGGCTTTTATACTGCTTTCCTTTAGAATTGGATTATGGCTTGTAGAGATCATCGTGTCTTGCTTTCTTTCTCCTGTGCTCTTCCTGAATAACAGTAGTGATGCATTGTAGACTTCTGCAACGGCACAAGCATATTCCTATTGTGTTTGTTATTGTGGATTCTCTAAAGAGAATACTGTTGATTACTGTATTATAATGCAATTGTCTAAGCTGTGATGCACGACTATGAGAATCATCACTCTGGATCCCTAAGAACAATCTGTTCCACTGCTTTAGGTAAATGCGACCTAATTTTTTGGTTTGTTAATATTGGGTGTTCTCTTCTTCTTAACAGGTTTTGTAAGAATTGCTGAGGAGCTACTCTGTACCTGAAAACTTGTTTGGCAAGGTTTGCATCATTATAGACAAGGTTAGTTGTTTAAGGTTGCAATAGTTTGTTAAGAGATTGCACTTAAGTTTTTAACTGTCTGCTACTGCTAAATTATAGCAAGGTAAAAAATTGCAACAATTGTAGATTTGATTGCTTCTCATATCTAAATTTGATGGGAACACCACGAAGGTTTTATAATGTTGCTCGAGTGTGAGGCCAGACAGTAGCCTACCTGAAAGTAATCCCTCAAATATTGATCCAAATCACATGGAACAATAGTCCAAATCACATGGACAAACTAACACTCAATTACAGAGTATGAAATTAAGTAATGTAATATGTTTATTCATAAGCTGCCAAATAATACATAAGTCTCATATATATAGGAAAATCCTACTCTATAGATAATGATGAAATCGTAAAAAGATAAACAACAGAAGAAGATTAAATAAAATCCTACTCTATAGATAAGAACGAAATCATAAAAAAGATAAACAATAGAAGATACAGAACAGTTTAGATCATAAGAAGTCATATCTGGCTAGGACTCCTCTTATTACATCTTCTCTAGTGGGTCGCCCATCATTCTCCTCTACGTGAAAAGAACTCAATTCCAGAGAGATAGACTGAAGACACCATTCCAAGAAAGCAGGATCTAGAGCGAGAAAACCATCCTCAAGATATCCAAGAGGTATCAGAATCCGGCGAGCACCCCACTTAACAAAAAAGCGACGAAAGCCTCCATGAGAAGAAGCAACGAACTTGTCATCCAGCATAGCCTCAACCTCATCGCGTTTGGAACGAAAAGCTACATATTTCAACACAGATGGCTCAAATGTGCCACGATAAGGGGTGAAGTCTTCCCCATTGAAAACGGAGTTAATATTAAAGTGTTTAGGCAAATCAAGAAAATATGCATTCGATCAAAGTTTTCAAATTATGGAAAGGGACCAATGGCTCGGACATGTAGTTTTTTTGAAGAGTGTTTAGGGAGGCGTTCAGGGTGAATACGACCCATAAAATGATCACCTATATTAAAGTCTTTTGCCCTAAGATGCAAGTCAACAGTAAGTTTATAATCATTATTACTTAAAGCAATTTTTTGTCGAATTTCAGCATGCAAATCATGAATGTGTTGTGCAAAGATTCAACAGGCTCAGAAATACGGGCATTAGGGGAAGAGGAACAAGATCAATAGGTGTACGTGATGAGTAGCCATGCACAAATTCAAAAGAGCTTTTACCAGTAGAGCGGTTAAACAAAATTGTTATAGGCAAATTCAGTCGTAGGTAGGATCAAATCCCAAGTACCCTGTTTCTCTCTCACAATGCATCGATGCAAATCACGCAAACTATGATTAACCACCTTGGTTTGACCATCTTTTTGTGGGTGAAAAGGGACAGAGAACTTCAATGTAGTGCTACAAATCTTCCAAATTGTCTTCCAAAAATAGCTAACAAACTTAACATCTTTATCCGACACAATGGAGGAGGGTAAGTAATGCAATTTAACAATTTCCCTAAAAAATAGCTTAGCTACATGTGAAGCATTCGATGTTTTACTACATCGAATAAAGTGGGCCATCTTGGGGAACTGATCCACCACTACAAAAATGGAATCGTGTTTGCGAGTTGTTTTGGGCAACCCAGTACAAAATCCATAATTAAGTCTTTCCATGGTGCATGGGGTACATGAAGGGGGTCTAGAGACCCTTGTTTTGTTTCTTGGCCTTAGCCAATTGGCAAGATCGACAGTTGGACATTATCCTCCGAACATCCTCTTTATTGAAGGCCAATAAAACCTGTCTTCTACTAAGGCGATGGTTTTGTCACGATCTAAGTGACTTGCCAGTCCTCTGCATGCATTTCCCAAACAAGAAATTCCCTAAGAGAAGTGTGTGGGATGCATAATCTCGTAGCACAAAACAAGTAGCTGTCATGTATGACAAAATTAACATATTCTGCCCGGTTACCATTCCTAACCTCCTCATAAATGGTCCCAAAATCAGGGCAGGCCGTATAACTGTCCTTCATCCTATCAAAGCCTACCACCTAGGCTTTCATCGCTTGAAGAACCCCAGTGACTCTACTAAGGGAATCAACTACCTTGTTCTCAACACCTGAGCAATGTTTAAGAACAAAAGTGTACTCATTGAGAAACTCAACTAATGCCACATGCCTAGTGTTCAACTTCTTTTGCGAACTCTTGAGGCAACAAGTACTACCTCCAATGGTGGAGGGATTGAGCCACGACATAGAACTCTGTCGTAAGTGGAATATTGTTGTTTTCACTGTAGAAGGCGATGGGGTAACCTTCTTGACTCAAAGCACCTCTAATCCCGACTCCGAAAGCATCACAGGCACCTCAAATGCCTTCCCAAAATCAGGATGCCTCAAAATAGGGGCTTCAGTCATTTTTTTTTTTTGTTTGATTTCTTCAAAAGCCCTAGTGGTGGCAATGGTGCTAAACCCTCGAATGAATATCTTATAGAAAGTGGCTAACCCATGAAAACTACGGACCTCTGAAATGGTTGTAGGTGTGGGCCATTCCTTAATGACTCTTAAACTTTTCGAGGTAAGCTACGATCTCGTGCATAGATACAATAAAGCTTAGAAAGAACACTTTTGGTTGTAGAAATGTACACTTCTTGAGGTTAGCATACAATTGAGCCTTCCTAAGAGTTGACCATCAAGATTTTGCCTATGAAAGGACGTAACACCTTAGTCATAACTTGCATGAAAGTGCTAGGTTCATTGATAGGCCAAAGGGCATAACTAACCATTCAAATAACGCATTGTGTTTTGAAGGCAGTTTTCCACTCATCGCCGAGCCTAATGCGAATCTTTGACATCTCTTCAAGTCTAGGGATGAGAAACCTATACTTGATAGTAATCTTGTTAATGGCTTTGCTATCAATGCACATTCTCCATTATTCGTCTTTTTTTGGGTGTCAAAAGGGTTGACACTTGCGCAGGGACTAAGGTTATGCCTAACCAAACCTTTACCTAACAGTTCTTCCACCTGTCTATGCAACTCAGCATGCTCCTTAGGATTCAACCTATAATGGGGAAAATTAGGTAACTTAGAGCTGGAAACTAAGTCAATAGCATGCTGTATGTCCGGCATAAGTGGCAAGTTACTAGGTAACTCATCAGGCACAACGTCAAAAAATTCTCTTAGAAGCCTTTCTATCTCAGGGCAGATGTCACACTACGACTCAGCTTGGTCCAAGGGAACTTCTTTAGCTACCATTACTAACTAGAAGTTACTTTCCTGTCCCTCTCTTTCAAAAGCTTTACGATCTTAAAGGTGAAGGCTCTTCTTAGAAGCAACCGGGGAAGGAGTTTTAGATTGGATCCTATTGTCTTTCTCTAGTGGTTTGGCTTGAGTGGGAACAAATTTTGCAGGGGTGAGGAGGACTTTCTTAACCTTATATGGAAAGACATAGGTGTTCTCGCGACCGTGATTGGTTACATCTAGGTCATACAGCCAGGTGCGTCTCAAAAGGAAATAGGAAACATCCATGGGCAGCACGTCACAATAGATTTCCTCTTGATAGTGTTCGACTTGGATGGGACAAGACACCTCTTAGTAATGCAATAAAGTGGTGTTATCAACTCAAGGAAGGGTTGTGGGTGTGGTTCTGCCTTAAGGTTCAAATGATCAATAACAGACTTAGAAACCACATTCATAGTGCTACCACAATAAATGACCAATTTGCAAGAATGCTTATTACGCTTAATAATAGTGTAGAAGATATTGGTTCTCTCCTATGCATCACCATCCACAACAGTGGATAAGATGCATCTCACCACATTAACGTGAGGTGCAGTTAGGTCCTTTCCAAAGTCCTCTTCATCCCCGGATCTACCACAACGGTTTGTATTCTCAAAGAGGTCAAGAGGTGTAGGAGCTAGGGTCAAGGCACACTCAGGACAATGGGAGGCAATATGACCATGCAGGTCTGAGGCCACTGACAAACTGAGTGACTATGACCAAATGGTCCCCCCCAATACTAGTTCGGAGCAAAAGTTCCCTAAACCGGCTCATGTAATCTGTCACACTAGAAGTTGATTGGCTATTGTTAAACATCATACTAATTAATTGACGCCTATAGGATGTAGGACGGTAGTTCTCCTTCAATTTTTGCTTCATTACTCTCCATTGGGTAACCAGGGTTCACCTGCAAGCTCAAGATAGGTCATACGATACCATTCAAAATAGTTGTCTGTTGAGCCAATCTAAAAAGGCATCAGGATCCAACTTACTGTCATAGGTGGGCGCGTTAATTTTGACCTTTTTTGTAATGTCATGGTAGTTAGCATACCTATATGGTTGTTTGCCTATTCTGTCCGCAAGTCGATTTTGTTGGTATCCATAAGGCTGGTGCCTAACTTCTTTAACTGTAGTCTGACCAAAGTGAGTTTGCCTAAAGTTTTGCCTATTGTGTTGCCACGGGGCTTGTTGGGTTTCCCAGTGATCTCCTCCAGAGGTGGCATCACTTTTTCATTTATCTCCTCATCAATGTGAAATCTTACAATAGGTTTGCTAGTGTGACTTGCTCTATGTGGGAGTATTGTGTCCTTGGGTCGATAGATGACCCTACACGAACCCTATAGAGGTTGGGGACTCGTTAGACGTGCCGAGCAATCCTAAACCCTCTCGAAGTTGCAGTGCACTTAGGAGTTGATCCAACCTAGCATTTTGTTGGTCCATTGTAGTGTTGAGTAAACCCCTTTGGCATTCAATGTCAGTGACTACCATATAGGGCTGGTGTGTCCACTAAGGTAGTGGTATGGGGTTCTTTTCCAGAAGTCATGGTGATAAAGGTGAATGCAAGAATTTAACAAGGGTGATAGGATAAATTTAAATTTCTCTAAGCAAATAAACAATAAACAAGCTGCTTGCGTGCATATAAAGCCTTGGAATTAATCTAAATGATATGTTGAATGAAAGGTGCAAGGTATTTTTTTTCTGGAATTTCTTTTTATTACTGGATTTTTTTAGTGCAAAAATTAAATGAGCAAAATTATCTTGGAACAAATTTACTGATCCAAACACCAAAATATTAACAAGCTTCAAATAGGAAAACCTTACCTAGTTTGCAGCACTGTGAGCAGATGTGTAGCTTCTGTGTTTTTAGTTGGCTAGTTGATGGTTCGACTCGGGTGACAGCTCGGCTCGGACTATGACTCGGTTCGGCTCGGCTTGGGGGCTGTTTGGATGGGTCAGCAGGTCCAAATCATCGGGTCGGATCCGGGAGGTGTGGATCTTGGGTATTTCGGGTCAGGCTTCTAGGGGTTAGCCGAAAGTGTGACGCTCGTCACAATGATGGTGTCGGTCGGGGTAAGCTGGGAGGTGGCGGATTGGGCAGCGAAAAACGGGTCGCAGAGGTTTAGGGGGCAGAGACTGGCGAAAAGGGTTGGGAATCTCGGGTTTTGTTCGCTCGGGAATTTCACACCTTTTTATGGTGTCGCGAGCTTATGGGGTGACGATGATGGACGGCAGGGAATCGAGTGCTGCTACAGTATGCAATGGTTTTTGATGGCTTTTGTGTTTTTTTAAATCTCACATGAGAACGAAATTTAGGCTTTGATACCATTTGATGCCGGACAGTAGTAGCCTACCTGAATGAAATCACTCAAACATTGATCCAAATCACATGGAACAATAGTCCAAATTACATGGACAAACTAGCACTCAATCACAGAGTATGAAATTTAGTAATGTAATCTGTTTATTCATAAGCTGCCAAATAATAAACAAGTCTCCCATATATATAGGAAAATCCTACTCTATAGATAAGGACGAAATCATAAAACGATAAACAGCGGAAGAAGATAAAATAAAATCCTACTCTATAGATAAGGACAATCATAAAAAGATAAACATAAGAAGATAGAGAACAAATCAGATCATGAGAAGTCATATCTGGCTAGGACTCCTCTTATAACATCTTCTCTAGAAATATTTGTTCTTGTAGAAGCCTTTGGTGGGTCCCCCATCAGAGTGTATATGTGCTTTCTCATTCATTTATTTATCTATTTGTTTGCTTGTTATCTTTGGTGGTGATGATATTTTGGAAACAGATTGAGAAGATTCCAATTGATGAGATCAAAAGAGAATTGAAGTCTACTGGAATATCAGAAGAGGCTATTGAGGAGCTATTACAAGTTCTTTCCATAAAGTCATTGACAAAGTTGGAAGGTTAGATTTGCTCATATTGAATGTGAAGTTATTTAATATAATTTTATGGCAAGGGTGTTCTTTTCTTTAAAGGTCAAACCCTTAGTAATGAGACATCACAACCACATGGAGCTGGTTTAAAAGATTTTTTTACTGCTATTCTCTGGCATATATTTTGTTGAATATTAGTCAGTCTCATTGGTCTTTCATGCATCCCTGTAAACCTAAAACAATCATATTTTGCTAGAATATTACTCAGTCTCATTGGTCTTTCATATATCCCTGTAAACCAAAAACAATCATATTTTGCTATAATATTTCTGATAGAGATTGCTAATTATTTTATTATTTAATCTCGCATCTCAAGTTTGTAGCAAGTTAAGTACTTTAAACTGGATCTCTCCGTCCCCCCATTTCAGAAACAAGTAAACCATTTCCCTAATTGTTTAATCCATGGACAAGATGTGAAGTTATAGAAGTATTACTTGAAACAAAGAGAGGAAAGAACAGTGGCCCAGAGACCCTTTGTGATAGGTTGCTCTTTCCCTGAAATATGGCAAAAAGGGATCGCTGAAGCTGAATCCTATTTAATGGGGGAATGGGGTGTCTAGAGATCATTAAGTTGAGATTAGAAAGACTAAGATGAATTCAGGCTAGAATACTTTAAACCCTGGTTCTGTATACAGAAACAGAGACTTGAAAGTTAGATATTCGTGTTTGATGTCTATTTTGAGTCAATTAATGTCAAGTTTCTCTCGAGCCTGTAACAAACTTTCATGGATATTGCCATAGATAAATAGTCTTATCCTTCTCAGAAATATGAAATATGACAGAATTATAATTCTAATTATGCAATAGTTTTGTCAAAGTAGAGATACTTGGAGGTGCAGGGCAAGCAATTGGCGATCTGAAACAACTATTCTCACTTGCTGAAAAATTTGGTTATTCTGAGTGGATTCAATTTGATGCATCTATCGTCCGCGGCCTTGCCTACTACACTGGTATTGTATTCGAGGTTAGAGTTATGATATTGACTTTTCTTTTCTTCTTTTGTGATATTATTTTTCTTTAACAGAGTTATGGACACTCATAGAAGAAATTGGAGTCAAAACATAACTCCTGTATCATTCTTTTGCCTGAGGGGACCATTGACTCTCTTATCAGTTTCTTGAATTCTTTTCATGAGCTGTGAATGGACAACTTTGGCTTATCTGGCCTTGAGGACCAAACGTCTATGGGTTTGAAAACTCTGAAACATGAACATGTTACTTAGACCTGTGAGGGACGCTTTTAATATTGATATTGTAGCATTAACATGATAGGAATCGCACCTAACATTTCATACTTGGACCAAGAACATGTAGGCTTGTCTATGAGTTAAGTATCACCTGATACGTGTGGCATTTAGTAAATGAAGTCCCTCTATGAAATAATTGCCCTCTAAACTTTAGAGGTTAGAAATAGGTGATACTCTGTACACAAAGTAATGCACATTTCTAAGGGGAAATACTTTTGTAGTTTAGCTAGGAAATGGCTAAATATGTATCAGATTCGAACTCCGTAGTTTTCCCTGAAAATATTGTAGTAGCTTTTATGTTGTATAACCTGATCATTACTACTGAAATTTTCCTCCCTCAGGGTTTTGATCGAGATGGGAAGCTGAGAGCCATTTGTGGCGGTGGGCGATATGATAGGTTACTCTCTACTTTTTGTGGGGATGACGTTCCAGCTTGTGGTTTTGGATTTGGTGATGCTGTCATTCTAGAAGTAAGTTTAAGTCTTAGTACTATTTTCCAGCTAAGCTGATTTGAATAAGATATTTCTTAGACAAACAGAACATGGAAAGTTATCTGAAGATATGTCCCGTAATGTAGCTTGACTGGGATAAACCAGGTTCACATACTTAAAATCTAAAATTCTAAATGATATTTATGAAATTGGTCAATCATGATCCCCTATGTTTATCTATCTCATACTGTGTGGAGAAACAAAGGAATGTTGTGAATTGCAGAATATATGCCACATCATACTAATGTATATATGGCTTAAGTTAACAAACTTGTTCTTCTAAATGGATGGTTTCTTAAAAATTAGGCCAGTTGAATCATATTTGATGATCATTAAGATTTCATCTAGCCTTATTTATTTATACCTGGTCCAGAGAATTCAATATTGCAATTTTGTGACTTTTGAAGGGGTTCATTGATTAACAAGTTCTTTGTTAGAACATGCCATATGGTGTGGGAATCAACGGGCACTGTTGTCAGTATACTTGTCTTTGATATCTTCATTTATGAGTGTGACATGAGCAACTTCTTAACTTGTGATACTATCTGAGTCAACGTATGATTTCTGATATGAGCAACATCATAGCGAACCCTACTATTTGTTCTTCTTTCAATTGTTTTCTGTATTCTTTTTCTGTTTATGTTTGACTACCTTTTGGCTTTTCCTTATTCTATTTTCTTTTTCTTTTTCATGTTGGGTGGTGTGTGCTTCACAGTTGCTCAAGGAGAAGGACCTCCTACCGGAACTAAACCTCCAAGTGGACAACGTTGTGTCTGCTCTGGATCATAATCTTCAAGGAGTAGCTGCTATGGTTGCTACCATTCTGAGAGGAAAAGGCCAAAGTGTTGATTTAGTCTTGGAGAGCAAACCACTTAAATGGTATTGAATTCCATCAATCTTGATACTAGATGTACTTGTTCAAAAAAAAATCTTGATACTAGATGTGTAGGGCATACATCTGTCTCCAGTATTTGCTGTGATATTCACGAGTTCCCTACTGATCTTTCAGGGTATTCAAGCGGGCAGCACGGACAAATGCAAGCAGGTTGATATTGGTGGGCAAGACCGAGTGGCAAAAGGGTATGGTTGGTGTAAAAATCCTCTCTTCTGGTGAACAATATGACGTTAAACTTGATGATCTAGAGTGATTGAAATTGGATTTTTTGGTGGCTCTGTTCTTTCCATGATTATCTCCACATTTAAACTTTTGTCGATTAATTGCTCTCTTCTGTTTTATCTACTTGTATAGAATCTTCTAGTAGAGATGTTAATAAAAAAATTCTACAATTTTGTGCACAAAGTCTGATAGTAGCTAGTTTTACTACTTGTCCTCATTTAGCTGTTCTATTTTGCTGCAATCAATTTAAACAATCTTCTTCTTCCACCCACTTTTCCTCTTCAACCTCACCCACTATTGCTCGTGCTTAAAATATGGGGCCTCTACTCTAATAATCCTTGCTAAATTTGCTTCGTCACTGTTGACATCAAGCACTTCACTGTTTTGTAGCAGACACTACCTGGAAAGAATATTTCTCAGAATTACTGCTACCTTAGCTGATCAGGTTTCAGATTATTCAAATTAGCCACTGTCCTTGGACTAAGCTCTCCTCTTTATTGTTTCATCTCCTGCATTTGGAGGGGGAGCTACTGGGAGGCTGGGAGCTGAATTTAAGTTCTGCACTGTTTCTTCTTGCTTTAAGGTAGCTACTTTGGATGAAGGTTGAGCACGAGGATGTTCAGAGGTATGAATAGCAAGACAATTCAGGAATCTAGGACCAGATGTATGAAAACCAAGAAAAGAAATGAACGCAACCACTCGGACTAGGAGAGAGCAAATATGTTGCCAAGTATTGCTTGTGGAATCTATGTCGACAAGTAAGGAAATAGCTTTTCAGATGTTGGGGTTGAGCTACTTAGAAGGTAGCATGCCAGCTACACCTGGAGATGGAAGAGTTAAATCGAAGTTTCTGTGAGACTACTTAAAGGTAGCAGCAAAAAGAGAAAAAGATTAGTAAGTTGAAATGAGAGTTTTTGTTTGAAGACAAATCATGACTATGAAGGAGGCCATTGTTGAAGACTTGAAGTTTTGATTTACTGTTTGATGAAGGTGTGGTACCAGATGGACTGAACTGGTGTTAATTATGAAGCAACTACTAGATGGAACGAAATGGTGTTAATTATGAAGCAAGTCCCTGGAATCTCCTTTTTGCTCCATTGGAAATATTTTGTTCCAGTAAGAGTTGGATCATCCTTGTCCCGTACAAATCTGAGCTTCCTGTTGTCCACACTAGATAGTGGTTGTCTTATTTTCTTTGTTACATGAAAGTTTCCAAATTCTATTACTTGATGGGAGACCAGATATCGCCCCAAAATTTAGAGTCTCTCCGGAAATTGAAAGACCTTTGGTCGTCCTCTCCCACCAAAGGAAAAAAAAAAGAAAAAAAATTACTTGGGAAAGAGATTTGACTGGTGCTTAAGGGCCATATAACCTTTCGAAGTTCCTTTTCGGATTGAGATTAGTGTCACATCTACCAATCGGACAATACTAATGAAGGGGATTATATGTTCCTTGAAATCACATTTATTTAGATATGATACCATGTGGATTTGATATCCAATTATGTGATACTTGAGAAAAGAAAAGTATACTGCCTTTTCTTAAACATATATGTTCTTACTTTATACACTTGACCTTCTAGGATGTCCTACATTATCTTACAGTAGTATGCTACTAGTTGCATTTAGCAGCCTTAGCAGTTATGAGAACTTATTATAACGATGGAGATAAGTGCTGAGAAGCATGTTTCTTCCCCATGGCCATGGCCAAATGTTTGGGATTTTTGTACTTCTAATTGGGTACAAATGTCCCTACATACCCAAATCCCATTATGAAGAATGCCCCAGCTTGCAGTGACAGATAGATGAAGAAATGATCTTTTCCATTGAGCAGGTCGTAGATTGCACAGTACCGCATAAACATCCCCATCATCAGCACTAATTTATGGATCCTGTTGGTTAAATGACAAGGTTAAAACTTACGATTCAAAATAATTTACAAGTCACAATAGTTAATATTCTGAGGGGCAATGAAGGAATATATTGCTTTTGCTTGTTGCTTGATCTTGTACATCTGTGGGTAGTTTCCTTTGTGATTGTGCTGGAGTTTTGCTGTGCTTTATATTTGGTAGTCGAAGCTTGGGGTGTACATTTTAGACAAGTTTTTCTTGTTTGTGTTTGTGTTGTGCTTTTGGCAATAAAGCAGTTCTTTACAGGGTGGAGGAAAACGAAAAAAAAATTTACCTCTCTGTTTTGAGATCGTGGTTTTTTTGGTGCCTGCCTTTGCTTCGTGGTATTCCCTACCTTCTCAGTCACAACCCATTTATTGACACGGTTTGCTTGTAGGAGACCTATAATTGCTGCCTTAGTTCGAAGGAGTGACATGACATTCTCGAATAGGATCCAGAAGACGACCAAATGGAGAGACCTGACTCCACATGGAATGGATCTTAGTTTGATGTCATAGAAAAATATTTAGAAGGATGGAACTGAGTTAATCTTGAATTGATTTGTTTGTTACCTTGGAGTGCAGACTGCATTAAGAAAAGTAATGGTGGCTGGAATGTAGATGGCTATTGGCTTTGTAAGTCGCACTTCTGGAATGAAAATACTGCTTGGTATAACCATGCAGTAAAAGAAGAAGGTTACCCAATGTGCAACTATTTTCCTCACAAAGAAAAATGCATAGATGACATGAAGCCTCTTGAAGATGGATACTCTCTGCATAAGAGATAAGGTACTGTTTGTGATTCTTCCTTGGAAAACTTTAATTAATAAGTTTACACTGAATCAATAATGTGACTTGGAGTGATTGTCAATTAGCTAATTAGATGGAGGATGGGAGCAAGAACTTTTTCTCACTTCACAAATGATGATTTCTTTGGTCATTTTCCTGAAGAGATTAGCCGGGCCGCATGACCAGTGATGCTGCTGATATCGATATGCCTTGAAGGTGCTTGGAAGTTCATTCTTGACCTTGCAGGAGAGGAGGAAAAGAAAAATAGAGAGATGAGGGTCAGTGAGAAAAGGGGTGAACTATTGTTGGAACTTTTAAGGGTAACAAAAGAAACAGAACTATATGGAGTATAATAGATGCAAGAGACTCACTGCCAAGTCCCCCACAAAGAGAAACTTCCAACCCTTAAGGCTAGCCCTGACTGCGAGATCCATGTCTTCCACTGTGGTCCTGTCTTTCCATCCACCAGCGTCGTTTATTGCTTGGATTCTCCAAACACCCGCGGTCCCTGTATAAACATAAACACAATCAATGAAGTCTGTTGAATTGGTCACATGAACTTTTCTTCAAGATCATGTAAGGATTATTCTTGTAAGCTATTTACCATTGAAGCCGAAGAATGAACAAGTTGAGGAGCCCACTTCTTGCTCTACTGAAGTGATAGTCTAGGGACATTTCTTGGAGCCGAGTCAATAGGCATTCATCCGCGTTTACTAGAGAGAACAAATTATACAACGATTATCTCAAAATTGCATGAATAAGTAAATACTTTCACACGGCCACTTTAGCTTAATACACACTTTTTTTGTTGTCATTTAGTGATATAGAGAATAAATCAATAAGGAAAGGACAAAATTGCCGAAGAACTGGCGTGTTTTCAAGTAATATGTAAACCATGAATCAAACCAATTGGGTTTTCGCTTTAGGACAGAGTACACCAATATAATGAAGTACTCATGCACTTTAAGATCCTTAAAGCCTAACATACTGCAAAATTCACCCAAGTCTCACCAAATTTCCATCTGGCTTGGACCAAACCTAACTCTGGGTTCTCAAGCAGATAAGGAATGGTCCTCCAAAGAAAGTCCTCTTCGGGCTGGAAATCTGCATCAAAGATTGCCACGAACTCGCAGTCGTTTACATACTGCTGATCTAAACCTTCTTTAAGAGCGCCAGCCTTGTAGCCATTCCTGTTGTATCTCGTCTCATACTTCACGCTTACACCTTTTTCTATCCATTTTCGGCACTCCAACTCCACCAATTCCTGCATGTACTTTCAGTCATTTTCAATTCAAAAATTTAAATGGTAGCATTGAGTTTATATCGAGCATCAAGAGTTACCCTTAAGGCTTCATTAGTGGAATCATCGAGGACTTGAACTATGAGGCGATCAGATGGCCATGAAAGCCCACATGCAGCCCCAGTGGAGAGCTTGTATACCTGGAGAAAGAAAGAATGAAAGAAAGAAAATAGATTTTAATTAATGACTTCTAAAAGTTAACCAGAAGGTTTTATCATAAAATTACAAGAAGTGATATCATCACAAGGTCTGATGATTATCAACATAGATGAGATCACAGTATCTATTTAAGACAAGAATAACCGATTGGCGTTTTCCTTAACTTCGTAAGTTAGCAGGTGACACTGACAGTGCCTTATCTATCAAACTAGCTTCATAATTCATATTTACTTATGTATTTCTGCGCTTTATTTTGACAGTACGGCAGTAATACCGGTAGAAAATTTGGCAGATAACAAAACTTTAACTAATAAATCTCAAATAATACCCTTAATTGATAGAGTTCATATTATTCTTTCAAAACTAAAGAGGATGAGGATAGATGCAAAAATCCGTAATTATAAAAATCTAAAATCTAAATAAATTATATAGGGAATATAGAAGAACTTAACCATAATTTTCTTTTTAAGAACATGCCTCCAAGGAGAGTAATCTAAAACTAAAAACTGTTACCAAAGATAGAATGAAACAAAAGGAGTGTATTAGTTTGCAATGTTACCATGTGAATCGGATGCTTGGTATCTGATATAAATAATTGACTGTTGATCGTCTAGTAAAGGAACTAGACGTCTAAAAGCAACTCAATCATCAACCAATACAAAGCTTCAGAAATAAATATTTTTTATTGCATAGTTTTTATTGACCCCAGACTGAGATATTACACAGTTTTTTTATTGCAGGTAGTGATAATTCTTACTCTTGCATATAGCCATGCCTCTCATTTTGCTGTCTATGGCTATCATTTCATCTCTATATAACAATAATTGTATGGTATAAATAGAGAGTACCTCCTTCTCATTGTACATAGGTATTTGAACCAACACCATGGGGTAACTTTTGTTGAGCTCTAAATCTTCTTTCATTGCCTCCAACTTATACTTGGTGTATCTTTTCTTCCCTAAAATTTTTACACACAAGATCACGATTGCCATATAAACTCGTTCGATGAAAAGCATAAGAGACATGACTGAGCATAATAGAATTGCGAGGTGTAGAAGTGGTACAATCACTGGAATTCGTATAGAATTCCAGACATAGCTTAGGTTGCTTGTAACTCTCACCTCAGGCTCTTGAAAGACTAAATTTCTCATAGTATCGCTGTGTATTTTGTGAAGGAATAAAGAACTCAAGCTTAGTGTAATAACTATATTTGTAACATAAGGGTAAAAAATAATTTAATAAATATGACATGAAAATTAAAATAAAGTGTATGTGAAAGGTTTATTAGTATTTGAATAAAACGAATAAAAAAATTTAATTAATTAATTAAAAAAATTTGTAATGTGAATGTCTCAAAAAGCTGAAAGAGTTTAAAGAAAATAAAATTTAAAAAAGACAAAAGTTAAAAAAAAATAAAGATAAATAGTAAAACGTGGCAGTAAGAGACAGCACCTGCTGCCATGACAATTGAATGTCTTCCAAGTGTAATTGGTGGGCAATACGTGTAGGGAAAGTCAGTTGCCAACTTAAGTGTATTTTTGACAAATGCAAAATTGAAGACTTGCATACATTCCACCTTGCAATTAGGTGGCAGCTTGTGAGTTTCAAAACAAAATTGAGCTGCTGAGACTTTTTGGGCACCAGGCTTAGATATACATATTTCTATAAATACAATTTCATACTTATTAAATTCATTTAGTTTCTTTCTTGTACGCGTCTTCTTGGGGACCAAAAAGAAATGTTGAAATAGCAAAAAATTTGAAGGGGTTTACGGTGGAAATTCTTACAAGAAGCTATCGGAAAAATAAAAGCTAATAATGTAATGCTTAATTTTGAATTTTTAGCATTCATGAAATTTCTCAGAATTCAAAGTGAGAATTTTCAAAGTGTGGTTTATGAAAAATTTAAGAAATAATTAGAAATTTAATACAAATGTTATGTCAGGTGTTGACGAACAGCGACCGGAGGAAATTTCTGAGAGGAACGGGAAAGGTAAGGAAGTGATCTACGGGTAGCTTTAAGTGCTACATGGTGAGTTGGATTTACTTTAAGTAATCTAAATAAAAATCAAATATTCAGTAATAATATTAAAATTAATTATTAGCTTATGTTTGGTGGTAGATAAAAATTAAATTAATATGTAGGATATGGATATTTAGTATGTGAAAAAAATATTATTATAATAATGAGTTGATTTAATAATGATGGTGATAAAGAGATTTTGACTAGTTGGTGAATAAATTGATGTGATATATGAGGAGAAAAAAATTTGAAATTTATTAATCAGAAAGTTGAGGAAAGACCAGAAAGTTAATTTAAATATTTTGAATTCATGTGGTGTTTTTATTACTGTTCATATGCATATTTCATATTATTGTTCATGTGCATATGCATTTAATAATATAACCGAAAGAACCGGGAAGGGGCTGGTCTAATGGAACAACCGTGACAGCCAGTATATGCTGGAAATAAAAGGGACACTGTGACAGCCGATATATGTTGGAAATAAATTCCGTGATAGCTAGGATAAGCTGTAAAGAACCGGGAAGAGACTGGTCTAAGATAATAATAACCTGTCGATAGGTGGGAAGACGTTCCCATCATAAGCATTCATGCATTGCATCTGTTTTAATTATTGCTTGCATTATTGAAATGCTAATGTGTGGTATATTATTGTGAAATTATTTATAGATGGGCGAGTCTCCCAGGGAGAAACAGTTACAATGAGAAAAAGAGAAAAATACATAAAAATATGATAATATGGTGATTATGTAAATGTTAGACATTATGCTATTATCCAGTATAGGAGAAATAAATTATTAAATATTAAAGAGCTATTTATGAAATTGGAATACTTTTAGTAAATTTAATTCACTGAGCTTGTGAAGCTCATCCCTCATTGTACAATGATTTCAAGTAGCAGACAAAACAAATAGTCTGGTAGGTTGAAAGTCAGACAGATTCATTCTCTGTAAGCCACGTACGTGTCAATATCCTCAGACTAGTGAGAAAATGAAATAAATATTTTATTTGTAAATATTCATGCATCTTACGTTGTATATTATGTGTAAATTAATATCAGATTTACGTATCTCCCCTGTTGAGGGTTGATGATTAAAATAAAAAAAAAATCTGTTAGTATTTGTTGCATATATGTGTCGTGCTAGGATTCTCAAAATGTGATCACACCGACTAGGAAGTGGCCAAGCCGGGATGGGTCGTTACAATTTTGGTATCAGAGCATTAGGTTTTAAGATTCTGTAGACTGCACAAGAACTTAAAAAGTGAAAGATCTAAATAAACTATATTTTTAAATGTAGAGTCTGAGGATGACACGTGGTCGTGCGAGAGCTAGAGATAGAGTTCTGAATCAGAGGGGACATGGTAGACCCCCAATTTTTAGGAAGACTGAAGTGGATGAGGAAATTGAGTTCGTTATTCCCGCGAGGGAACATGTTGATAGTGCAGCTAGTACCAATAGAGTTGGAAGAGTATTTGAGGGTAGGAATGATGAATTGAGATAAACTCTTAATCGTGCTATAGAGAGGATGAATGCAGCGGAAGAAAGGGCTGATAATCTACAGAGAAGATTAGAGGAAAGGGATAGAAGAGAACCTGATGTGGTGAGGCAAAAGGGACACGAGGGAGGTGTGTTTGCACAGGAGATGCAATGTGATTGTTTTCTGAGGTTTCTTAAGTTTAAACCTCAGTCTTTTAGAGGATCTGTAAATCCAGTGGAAGCCGAGCAGTGGATTAGACATGTGGAGAAATATTTTGAGGTCTTACCGGTGTCTGATAGACAAAAGGTGGATTTTGCTTCATTTATGTTGGAGGGTGAGGCTTCTCAATAGTGGGAGGATATTTTGCCCAGTATAAGCACACTGATAGATCAAACTTTGACTTGGAATAAGTTTAAGGATGAGTTCTTTGCAAAGTATTTTCCAGATACTTTTCGGGCACAACAAGAAAGATATTTTATTCATCTAAGACAGGGAAATTTATCAGTGGTTGAATATGATAGTAAATTCATAGCCTTGTCAAGGTTTTTACCTAACTTAGTGAATACAGAGGAGAGAAAATGTAAGAGATTTTTAGACGGACTACACTATGATATTCGGACTAAACTCTCTTATATGGGCATAAGGAATTATACTGTATTGGTGGATAAAGCATTGCAGATTGAAAAAGATCTGATGGAGTTGAGAAATAGGAGGGATTGGCTGAAAAGGTCTAGATTTGAGGGACTTAAAGGTAGTAGCAGTATAGGTGTACAGGGTGGGAGACCATCCCAGAGGAGGTGTTCTTTGTCACAAGGAACTGTGGTGCAGAGTCAGAGATAAGTAAGATCTGTTGCTTCTGTAGCTCAGAGTAATACTGGATGGACCCCTAGATTTGGGGAACAAACTGTGGGAAGTGGGAGTTATGGTAGAAGAATAAGTATTCCACCAAGGGGAAGTGGTAACATGATGTATGATCGAGAAGCAAAGGTATGCTTTAAATGTAATCAGATGAGACATTTGGCTCGGAATTTCCCTATGCAGATATGTTTTGTATGTGGTGGGGGAGGATATGTGGTTGCAGATTGTTCAGCGGGGAAATCTGCTGATGTAGGTGTGGGGATTGTTAGGAGTAGATCGATGGAGAGAGGTGGTGGATCAGGGGGTGTGCGCGGCAGAGGTCAATGATCAGTAGTAGAGCAAGGACGTGGCAGTCAAATTCAGTCCAAGGACAGTAGAGTCTATGCATTGACCCAACAAGATGCACAAGCCACTCCTGATGTTGTTATGGGTATGATCTCTATCCTTGGTAGGCCTGCTAGATTATTGATTGATCTTGGTACCACTCATTCTTTTGCATCTAGTAGTTATATGAAATCATTGATGCTAGTGCTAGTCCTTTGATGCATGCAATTATTATTAAGGTTCTTACTGGAGATAGGGTTATTATCATAACAATCTATCGAGATTGTGTAATTAATATTGCTGATAGAGAATTTGAGGTTGATTTATTGCCTATAGATATGACAGATTTTGATTTAATTCTGGAGATGAATTGATTATCTGCATATCATGCTTGGGTAGATTGTTTTAGGAAAAATGTGATGTTCAAGATACCTAGACAAAAGGAGTTTAATTTTTAGGAGAAATGTAAGATACTTGCTAATTGTTTTATTTCTGCCTTAACTGCTAGTAAATGGTTGAGGAAGGGTTGTGAGGAGTATTTGGCGCATGTAATGGATTCTAGCAAGGAGGGTAGGAAGTTAGAAGATATCTTGGTAGTAAAAGTTTTTTCTGATGTTTTCCCTGAAGAGTTGATTGGGTTACCTCCCAATAGAAATATTGAGTTTTCTATTGAGGTGATTCCAGGATCAGCACCCATATCCATAGTACCTTATAGGATGGCACCAACTGAATTGAGAGAGTTGAAAGTTCAGCTTCAGAAGTTGCTAGATAAACAGTTTATCCGACCTAGTACATCACCTTGGGGAGCCCCTATATTATTTGTCAAGGAGAATGATGGGACATTGAGGTTGTGTATTGATTATAAACAGTTGAATAAGATCACCATCAAGAATAGATATCTTTTACTCAGGATAGATGACTTATTCGAGCAGTTACAGGGAGCTAGAGTGTTCTCTAAGATAGACCTGAGGTCGGGTTGACTACGCTCAAAGAATAATGCGGTAGTTGTAGCACAACTTTGGGGTGTTGATTCCACAGGGAGATAAATTAAAAGAATAATAAAAGAATTCCTAATTGGAAGATGTAAATTTATAAACCAAGATTAAACCAAATGTAACCCTTTGAAAAATCATTCATCACTTTTAAAATACGTAAATTATTATCACTATTGAGAAAATCCAACGACGACAATATACTCAGGAAGCGATATTGTAGCAAAGAACTAAATCAATATAAATAAATAATTAATCCAAACATAATCAAAGAGCTAAACCATTCAATAGAAAAAGCATGACAAAATCTATAAACAGAACATATTCTAAGATTATTCGGAAAAGAAAATATCACCAATGAATTGCAAATGATAAAACAAAAGAGTTTTAGTAATTGAAACTCAAATACATAAATTAAAAATAAATAAAAATACCATTAATTGTGCAAGTTCATCCATAGCCTCACTTGAGAATTTAGTTACCCATATATATAATAGACAACAAAAATCTCCAGGAAAAATTAGGGCTAAACATTAAACTTTAAAACTTAAAAGAAATAAATTAAAACTAACAATACATGGAGGGAGAAATTCCACCTGCAGTTGCTGTGTGGTACTTCTTCCAGATTGCTCCAAAAAGCCCTCTCGGTCTCTTTCTTTGGTAGCAAAGCCTTCCAGACTGCACCCTTTGGGTAGCAAAGCCTCTGAGATTGCCCCATTTTTGATGAAGTGAAACGAGGATTTTATAGGGGAACTCCATGAGTGCAATGTGTTACCAATCCGATGTGGGATGTGAGATTTAAGCCTTCACATGCCCTTCAAAACTTCTGCCCACGCTGAAATCCTGCACAACTTGACCTTTGTCTACTAAAACTGCCATAACTTTCTCTAGAAAAATCATTTTTACAAGCCGTAAAATTCTCTAGAAAATAAACTTCTGGATCTTTCTAAGCATATATGGCTCATCTTCTGGTTCTTCCTGAATCAATACAGTGTAATTTGAAAAAATGACTGATTTGTACAGGCAATTTAGTGAAATTCTTTTCCAAGTGCTTGTGAACCTGTAAAACAACGAAAAACAACTCAAAGTAACAAATTCCTAAACTAACAAATGTGAATTAAGGGGTTAAAATATGCAATATTTGGCACTCATCAAATACCCCCAAACTTACATTTTGCTAGTCCCTTAGCAAAACAAAATAAAATAAAATAAAACTAAATGAAAAACAAAGAACATTAGAGATAAGTTCATCATTCATGGTATCCTAAAATTTAAGCATCACACAAAACCATGATATTCGTTCATGAGTAAGCTTAAAATGTAAACCCATCTTCGTAATGAATAGAAAATTTAAAATTTAATTATTTACAAAAGGAAGGCTAAGACATCACAAGTCTCAGTGTAAAGTGAATTAGCATATAAAGATAAGACTTTCAAATAACTTTAATGTGCAATGTTTCCATGTCTCAATATTCACAGAATTTCTCATCAGAGTAAACAACGATGACATAGTTTTATTTTATTCTCTTTTTTATTATAAAGCTTTGCTATGTTTAGTTCCCTTAAGCTTTCTAATTGACCCATATAGTGAGTGTTGAGTCAATGACTCCCAAACCAGATGGTTTTAGGGCATTAGATGTAAAGACACCCCTAAAGACTTACTAGCTCAAGTAAAAAAGGCTACGAAACTAAACTGGCATTAATGCTACCAAGCAAAATTCTCACCTTTTGACGTGAACACTCACTGCTTACTGAGGCAAGAGGTCCAGTTACTCAGCAAAAAATTTTTCAATGATCATTATGAATAAAATTATCACATTTTGACATGAACACTCACTGCTTACTGAGGCAAGAGGTCCAGTTACTCAGTGGAAAGTTTATCAATGATCATCATTAGAATTTTTCTCTCTTTTTTTAAATATAATTTTTCTACTTTTCTATGCCCAAGTGTTCATCTAACAAGTCATCCGGTTTCAGTTAAGTCATAGAAACCTACACATTGAAATCACATGTCATACCCCACACAATTATGTGCTAATGTGCTCGTGTCAGATTAGATCAAACTTGTGAATTCTCAAATGCCTAAGGTAAGTAACAAAATTTTAAAACTTTATCAGCATATCATATGTTCAAGATTTTAAGCTTACCAATGACATCACATCACAGTATTCGTTTAGATCAACCAAAATTTCAAAATAACATGAGTATGCATTTATCTTCTCTTTAAAAAATAATAAAAAAAAAACTGGGACAAGGTGTGTGTAAATGTGTCTCTCATACCCCCAAACTTAAATGATACATTGTCCACAATGTGTAAATAACATGGAAAGAGCTGAGATGGGAGATGGAGAACTAGCTAGGCAGGCATGGCTCATAGCATACCCCCAAACTTGAACTGATGAGCACATTGTCCCTGAAAAAGAAATACTAAGATAATACTGAAAAACAACAAAATATTAATAATAAACAGTAAAATAAATATGAAAAACTATAAAAAAACAAAAGGATGAGTTTTGGGGTGCCTTCCATGAGCGCTAAGTTTTACGTCTTCAACCAGACGCTCTTATTCCCTCCCAGAAACATAAGTTGAATGCACCCGTAATTGTTTCAATGTCCAATTTGGCGCTTGGATGCTTTGGAGGTATAGAAACTCCCTTATCCAGGAGTGCGTCAATCATGTATACTTGGTGGTTCTTGTTATCATTACTATCTTGACCCTTTTTCACATCCTCTGATTTGTTCGTTGTTGGGATGTGTAATGACTTACTACTTTGTGTCACAATGGCATTCACCTCCTTCAAATTCTCTTGCGCCATGTGTTGGCAATGGGATGTGAACTGAGCTTGATAATGGAACTTACCTCGCTCATTCACACTCAAAAAGCTCATCAATTCGGACACTTAGCTCTTTTATCTCCTTATTTTCTTCAACAACCTGCGTAAACAAAGATTCAAATATTTGATTAGTCTTACCCTGTGCCTCAATAAAAGCATGCAAAGTTTCTTCTAAAGGACTCCTAGAAGATGTAGGTGTATGATATGGTACAGGATATAATATAGGGGGTTGTGCAGGTGGCTGGTTTTCAGACTTCCAGCTAAAATTGGGGTGATTGCGCCACTCCAGATTATAAGTATTAGAGAAAGGTGAAAAAGGCTTATTGTACATACATAAGGCATTATATTGTTCCTCTAACATCCCTCTCATCTCAACAAATGTGGGACATTCTTGGGCGAGATAATCTACCCCGCCACACATAAAACATGGTCCAAAAGACTTTGCATGATTAGCAACGTGTGTTGGCTTTAAGCCCTTAGTCTTTAACACATCTAGTTCCCTAGTGAGCATCTCGACCTTAGCCTTTAGGTTATCTTTTTCCCTAAGATGGTAAATTCCACCACCATTTGGGTTTCCTGCAGGTCGTGACCTCTTTGTGCTTTTAGTAGCACTAGGTCCATTCTAAGTGTTAGCTTTTTTAGCAAGCTCATTGAGGTATTCTATGGTCTTATCAGGATCTTTCTGTAAGAACTTACCATTACACATCATCTCCATAAATTGACGCTCTTTATATGTAAGTTCTTCATAAAAATAGCTCACTAAGCGCCAGTTCTCATACCCATGGTGAGGGCACATACTCAACAACTCCTTAAATCTCTCCCAAGACTGATACAAAGTCTCACTGTCCTTTTGTGCAAAGGTGGAGATTTGCCTTTTTAAAGCATTGGTCTTATGTTGGGGAAAATATTTATTAAAGAAGACCTGAGTCATCTCATTCCACGACCCAATAGATCGTGGTCTCAGTGAGTATAACCAACTTTTAGCTCTATCTTTCAAAGAGAAAGAAAAGAACTTAAGTCTCACAATGTCATCAGTTGCATTTTGACTATGAAAAGTCGCAACTACTTCCTCAAACTCCCTAATGTGCAAATATAAGTTTTCATTTTCCAAGCCATGGAACGTAGGGAGTAATTGTATCATCCCTGTTTTAAAATCTAGTTGGCGAGTCTTAGCTGGAAACATGATGCATGATGGTGTGGCTATGCGTGTAGGGTGGAGGTAATCCTGAAGGGTCCTAGTGATTGATCTCCATGTTCACTCATTTCTTTGGGACTAGATGGATTGTCAAATAAAAGATTTAAAAAAGAATTTAATTCTGACTCTAACACAGGCCTACAAGTAAATCTACCAAAAGTGCCTTTATATCTATTCATGCATGGTCAAAACATAATAAAACTACGATAAAAAGAAAGACAAGAGAAAAGAAAGAAAGAGAAAAAATTAACGTAGCAAGCTAAAAGAATGAACGAAGTTACCACCTTTACAAACTGCTGAAAAGAAAAACTATCTAGCAATTCTTCTACCGTCTCCCAGACAACTGCACCAAAATTTGATTACATCCAAAGAATAACGCGGTAGTTGTAGCACAGCTTTGGGGTGTCGATTCCACAGGGAGACAAATTAAAAGAATAGTAGAAAGAACAAAGAAACTAAAGAACAATATTGAATGATTGATGGAGAACAAAGATTAATTTTTGAATGCAAAGTAAAGTAAAGTAAAGCGTCGGGAATCCCTTGCACAAATCTGATATTTTAATTATTCTTAATTCATTGAATAACTCAATTGGGAATTCACTTCCCAATTCCAAATCGGAAGATGTAAATTTATAAACCAAGATTAAACCAAATATAACCCTTTGAAAAATCATTCACCACTTTTAAAATACGTAAATTATTACCACTATTGAGAAAATCCAACGACGACAATATACTCAAGAAGTGATATTGTAGCAAAGAACTAAATCAATATAGATAAATAATTAATCCAAACATAATCAAAGAGCTAAACCATTCAATAGAAAAAGCATGACTGAATCTATAAACAGGATAAATTCTAAGATTATCCGGAAAAGAAAATATCACCAATGAATTGCAAATGATAAAACAAAAGAGTTTTAGCAATTGAAACTCAAATACATAAATTAAAAATAAATAAAAATACCATTAACTGTGCAAGTTCATCCCTAGCCCACTTGAGAATTTAGTTACCCATAAATATAATGGACAGCAAAAATCTCAAGGAAAAAATAGGGCTAAACATTAAACTTTAAAACTTAAAAGAAATAAATTAAAACTAACAATACATGGAGGGAGAAATTCCACCTGCAGCTGCTGTGCGGTGCTTCCTCTAGATTGCTCCAAAAAGTCCTCCCAATCTCTTTCTTTGGTAGCAAAGCCTTCCAGACTGCACCATTTGGGTAGCAAAGTCTCCGAGATTGCCCCATTTTTGATGAAGTGAAATGATGCTTTTATAGGGGAACTCCATGAGTGCAATGTGATACCAATCTGATGTGGGATGTGGGATATAAAATGCGCTTCCAACCGATGTAGGATGTGGTATTTAAGCCTTTACATGCCCTTCAAAACTTCTGCCTACGCTGAAATCCCGCACAGTCTGACATTTGTCTACTAAAACTGCCATAACTTTCTCTAGAAAAATCATTTTTACGAGCCGTAAAATTCTTCAGAAAATAAACTTTCGGATATTTCTAAGTATATATGGCTCATCTCTTGGTTCTTCCTGAATCAATACAGTTTAATTTGCAAAAATGACTGATCTGTACGGGCAATTATGGTAATTTAATGAAACTCCTTTCCAAGTGCTTGTGAACCTGTAAAACAACGAAAAACAACTCAAAGTAATAAATTCGTAAGCTAACAAATGTAAATTAAGGAGTCAAAATATGCAATATTTGGCACTAATCACTAGTTATCATCAATTGAGGATAAAAGAGGGTGACGTGCCTAAAACTACTTTTAGGACACGTTATGGCCATCATGAGTTCTTAGGCCCTTTGGGTTGACCAATGCTCCTGCGACATTTGTGGACCTTATGAATCAGGTGTTTAAATTATTTCTGGACAGATTTGTGATTGTATTTATTAATGATTTTTTGATATATTCCAGGAATGAAGATGAGCATATGCAACATTTGAGGATAGTTTTGGAGATTTTAAGGAAAGAGAAATTGTGTGTGAAGTTCTCGAAGTGTGAGTTTTGGTTGAGTGAAATATCTTTCTTGGGCCATGTTGTGTCAGGAGAGGGGATAGCAGTTGACCCACAGAAAGTAGAAGCAATGTTGAATTGGGAAAAACCCATGAATGTAACTGAAATTAGAAGTTTTTGGGGTTAGCTGGTTATTATAGGAGATTTATCCAAAAAATTTCTATGATTGCTGGACCTTTGACTAGGTTGACCAGGAAGGATGTGAAGTTTAGGTGGTCTGAGGAATGTGAGAGGAGTTTCCAGCTGTTGAAAGAGAAACTGACTACTGCCCCGGTATTGGTGCTTCTTTCTGGTGATGAAGGATTTGTGGTTTATAGTGATGCGTCACATCAGGGGTTAGGATGTGTATTGATGCAACATGGGAGAGTTATAGCTTATACATCTAGGCAACTGAAGAACCATGAGAAGAATTACCCGACCCATGATTTAGAATTGGCTGCCATAGTTGTTGCTTTAAAAATTTGGAGATATCATCTATATGGAGCCAAGTGTGAAATTTTTACTGATCATAAAAACTTGACGCATTTACCAACCCAGAAGGAGTTGAATTTGAGGCAGAGTTGGTGGATGGAATTGATTTGTGATTATGACTGTACAATTCATTTTTATCCAAGAAAGGCTAATGTAGTAGCTGACACATTGAGTAGAAAGGCTACCGGGAGATTAGCTGTTATTAGGAGTCATAATACTAGCTTGATGTTAGAATTAAGAAGAATGAGGATGCAGTTGAATGTTAATGATAAAGGAGTATTAATGGCAAATATGGTGATACAATCTCTTATTATTGATCATTTATTATAGCTGTAGGGTAAAGACGAGGGAATAGAGAAAATCAAGCAGGAAATGTTGAGTGAGAAATCGACCGAGTTTAGAATTAGAGAAGATGGTATGGTAGTATTGGGGCATAGAGTTTGTGTTCCCAATGATGTGGAGATGAGAAATAAGATACTAAAGAGGCTTATGATTCTGTATATTCCATGCACCCAGGTAATAATAAGATGAACAAGGGGTTAAAATATAATTATTGGTGGTCAAGGATGAAGAAAGATGTAGCAGAATACATTGCTCGATGTTTGACTTGTCAACAGGTAAAGTCTGAGAATAGACATCCAGCAGGTTTATTACAACCTCTTCCAATACTAAAGTGGCCATGGGAAAATGTGAGTATAGACTTTGTCTCTGGTTTTTCCCGTACCCAAAGAGGACATGATGCTGTGTGGGTTACAGTAGATAAACTTTCTAAATCTTCACATTTTCTTCCTATTAAAACTACTTGAAGTCTAGAAAAGTTGGTTGAGTGGTATGTGGCAAAGATAGTGAAATTACATGGAGTACCCTTAAGTATTGTATCAGATAAAGATTCTAGATTTATCTCTAGATTTTGGAGGGGTTTTCAAGAAGCTATGGGTACGCAATTACAGTTTAGTACAACTTTTCATCCACAAACGGATGGGCAGACAGAGAGAATCATCAAAATACTAGAAGATATGCTGATGGCAAGTGTAATAAGCTTCTCAGTGAGCTAAGATGCTTATTTCCCGTTGATCAAGTTTGCATAAAATAATCAGTATCAAACTAGTATTGGGATGACACCCTTCGAGGCTTTGTATAATAAAAGGTGTAGAACTCCAGTATGCTGGGAAGAAGTTGGAAAGAGAAATTCATAAACCTTCTTGACTCGTGTATTAAATTCAAATGTTTGATCCACTTGGCATGCTTTTTTGTGATGCTAAATCATCTTTACAAATTAACAAAACAATGATCAAATTATCCAAATTTCAGTTTACATAGGCAAAATCTGAATAGGGTACAAGCTCCATTATGAAAATTGGGTTCTTAACCTTTAATTGACAGTGCAGAAACCAACAATCCGACAATAATTGGATCTAACTCCCAATATTGTTTCAAAACAATGAAGGATAATTGATTTCATATGGAAATCATTGAAATTAAATCATCATATCTAACTTTTAATCATGCTTAGTACGCATGGTAAAGTATAACTATCACTTTCACAAAGTCCTTTTGTCCTCTATGATTTTCGTGAAGCCGAAGCTTCCTAAAACACTCTTTTGTGCGTGTGGAAGGTTTGAAGATTAAAGACCAAACCTTTAGTACACATGGACTGTGGAGTAAACAAAGGAGGTTTTGGTTTGGGTCAGCTTAAATCTGTGTTTGCGAAACCAATTCTTGGGTAGGGAAGGGAGGTTTTATCCTTGGTGTAAAAACCAACGGGCCAAACACTATCTTTTAAAGGAGCTTAACCTATGATCAAGCTGAATTTGGGCTACACATTGAGATATCCTTTTCCTTTTCCCCATTCAATGCAATAAGCATTTAAATCAGTTTATCTCATTTCAGACAGATTTAAAAGAACAATTAAGAATTCAAATTAACTCCATTAGATTTAGATTGAATACTGAAGTAAATAAATCAAGGAAAAAGTTGCTCCATTGACATATATGCTCTAATCTTAACATCCAAAAAAAAATCATGTTATCATCCTATTGGCATTTTATTTTATTTTTATTGGTAAATCATTCTTTTACAATATTTAGGTCTGCAAGTCCAAAACTTTCGATCAATTAAAAAAGAAGACGAAAGAAGTCCAAACTTAACCCAGCTTCAACAACACAAAAAAAATCCAGTAAGAATTTTGGGTTAACAAAACAAAACCCTCGTATTTCCGAGAGATTTTTATACTGATGTTATAAATGAGGTTCTGCAAATTACCAATTAAGTTTCTACGTAAAAAAGAGTTTTACACGTGCAAACGAGAAATTCTCCACATTTTCCCTCTTTTCCATGCGCGTGAACCCCTTTGGTCTTCGTGGTTACCTGTTTTCCTATAAAATTTTCGCTCCATATCTCAATTTCAACGCTCCGATTCTCAGATCAATACCTTCAACTCATAACAACCCAAACCCACTTCACAGTGTAGTCTTTATTCTTTCAAAGAAAACAAAGAAGCAAAAACAGAGAGGAAACTGTCACTGAACAATAACCCCACATCCTATTAAGGTTAGTTGTCATCTGGGTGTCTCTCAAAACTCACATAGCCGATTTTTGTATGTTCCTCCCAATTTTTGTGCTTCAATTTTGGGGTAACAGTAGGTATGGTAACTGGGTCTAACTCTAACCATAACCACCAAGAAGATGGGGACAAAAACCCAGCAACCATGTCTAGGGGAGGAGGAGCTACCAGGTCTTGGGGCACGACGGTTTCTGGCCAATCGGTGTCGACTAGTGGCAGCGTGGGCTCGCCCTCCAGCCGCAGCGAGCAAGCCATAGCCACACCAGCGAGCGAGAGCACTGTTCTTCGTTTAAACCACCTTGACATTCACGGGGACGATGCTGGATCTCAAGGGGCTGCCGGGTGAGTACTCTTGTTGGTATTTTAGAATTTGATTGTGGGGAAGGGGGGGTTTGTGCTTTGAGGGTTTTGGGTTAAATCAAGGAATCACATGAATTTTTTAATTGTGTTGCTTGCTGCCTCTTTAGATAGTATTTTACCTTTGAATTGAGTTCTGATTAGCATATAATTGTACGAATCGTTGAAATTGATCATTTGTTGACATTCCTGGAATAGTGTGTTATGTTATAACCGAGTCTTGTTTGCGCAAGTTGTTGCAAAAGGAGTCAATTTTTAATCTTCATTGTCATCGAATCTGGTGTGCTCATAGTTTATGAGTACAGTTTGACTGTGCTTGGCAGAAGTTAATATAACTCGTCTCTGAAACTCAATTTTCTTGACTAACTGTCCATGTTTCCCGTAATCGTGTGCTGGGCTTGAATCTGGTTACTGCATTGTTCTAATGCTGGAGTATGTGCTCCTTGATTTGATTTCATGGATGCTATTGCTTTATCTTTTTTACACATATTAGCTGATTTTCAGTTTATAAACAGTAGCAAGAAGAAAAAGAGGGGCCAGCGGGCAGTTGGAGCTGATAAGAGTGGTAGAGGGCTCCGTCAATTTAGCATGAAAGGTGTTTATTTCATCCCTATTTATCTTCTTCTTCCTCTTTGTTGTTTCTATTCACTAAAAATTGTCTTCTTAATGAGTTTCAAACTATGTTAAAAAATAAATTGCAATGAACAAACCAGGGCTTGAGAATCCCAATAAACTATATTACGTGCAAATAGTTCTTATATCCATGAAGATGTGTCTGGTTATCAGTTGTTAGTTTGCTAACTGATTTCAGTTTCAACTGCCTGTTGTTGTGTCCAGTTTGCGAAAAAGTGGAAAGCAAAGGAAGAACAACTTATAATGAGGTCAGATGGTTTCTTGAAATCATTCTTTCATTTGCGTTATTTCGTTTTTTGAATTATTTGAGCTATTATTCTGTATATTGTTTTAGCACGCTTGCTTCTCTCTTCATGGTTTTGGTATCATTTGATATGTGCAAAATACAATACTTGGCTTCACTCTCCTTCCCTTTTATACCAAAATAAAGTATTATTACTCAGGACATTTCTTTTGGAGTAGCCAGGGCCAAATTGGGTTTTGCACTTGACTGATTGTAATAGTGAGATGTGGTTTCCCTTTTATAATTGTTTTCTTTTTCCACGTACTTTGATTTATGGTAGCGCTGTGGCAGAATGTAGAAATGAAGCTATAATCATAAAAATAAATAAATGAAGAGAAAACAAAGGATATAAGTAGTCATTGAGTTCATATATGCGGTAGAAATTCAAGCATGCATTACAATTCAGAAGATAATTGACCAAGTTATGGTGTCGGGTAGGTATGATTTTGTTTTATATGTGATGGATTTTTGAGTGCTATTTGACTTATTGGTTCTTTCATTTTGTTGCTTGTCTATAGATAGTGAGGTGCTTCCAATGATTTCCTATTTTAGTTATGAAGATAAAGGCATCTCTTTCTAGGGAGTGGTGTTTTGTTGCTAGATATATGGTTTCACATAGGGGATGAAAGCTCATCAATTCAGTCTCAGAGGACATATTGGTTTAAGTTTATGTTTTCTAGACAAAACATTTGATAAAAACAATTGAATTACTTTATTTGTGATTTAGATGACATGAATAGCGTATTTATGAAGTGGTTATAGGGTTGGTGAATCTATTGCGCATGATACAGCTGAAAGAACAGGTCAGGTGTCAAGATGATTGAGTATAAAGTTTTTGGTTATTTGAATGGAAATTTGTTGAACACCTCTCCACTGGTTAACGATGAGGAAGCTGATTCTCAAGACAACTCTAACTACTTTCCCCCCTTCTTTTCCTTTCTTTTTTTGGGGGGGTGGGGGGTGGTGGGGGCACATTACTACTAATCATCCTGCTAACAGAATTGTATATCAAATACTTTGTTACATCTTGTAATACTTAAGTTCATTTAAATAATAATTATACCATTTATCCAAAAAAAAAAAGTAATTATACCACGTTTATAATTCAGTGTGCTAACTCTCCAAATTTCTTATGGGTCTTCATGGAGTTGTTTGTCCATCAATCTTATTGAGGAACAATTATAATATATTAAGGGTCGGTTTGGTTCACAACAGGATTACCGTGGGATAAGATTGGTATTATAGTGGGATAGGATTACAAAGGACTAAAGTGGTACTATCTTAATCTTGTGCTTGACTTAAAGGATTAGCTATTGGTATCAAAGTAGGATAATAAGTCAAAAGACCATATTACTCCTTCTTATTCATTATCCCCAACCCTAATCAGCCCTAATTTCTCCACGAACTCTAAAAAAATTCACTATAAACACTATCTCAATTCACCAAAACAACAAATCTATTTTTTTTAACTTCAATCATTCAAACCAAAACCCTAATCACGAACAAAGAATGTCTAGTTTTGCGTAGATATGCTCATCGATCCCTTAAAATCTTTGTAACATCTTGGACTATCTTTTTGTTTATTTTTTGGAAACAGCTATGGTGCAGCTTATGCTCATCTCAGAGTGTGTATCTCATTCTTCTTTTGAGATTACATTGTAAATCCTAGAATTCTCTGTCACACAGATATATGGAGTCATGCTTGTAACTTGAAGAACCCAAAAGGAGTTAAAATCAATAACTCATGTATATAAATTTGGAGTATGCAACTGGATATTGTCATCTTTTGTTTATGAACATCAAAATGGGTGTTCATGTTTACATGACCTTTTATTTTACAAAAAGAAAAGGTCCCACCATACACCAATTACCTCCTCCAAACAACGGTGCATTCACGACGACCACAGCAGGTGATGCGGTTCCACGACAACAACTCATGGCAACACTGTTGAGAGTCCAAGTTTAGAAGACGCACGACTCGGACCCTAGACATCAGAATGTATTAACATAAAAGGTCTAGACACACGTTTATTAATGCAAGAAGGAAATGACACACGATGATGCTTACCCAACTGACACCACTCACACTCTAAAGATGAAACATGATTCAAAGCCAGGACTAACTTCTTCCGTTTCTCCAAAGATGGATGACCAAGACGACAGTGAAACTGGAAAGGAGACACATCGTTTGAGCAGAAAGCATACAACAGGTGATGGGACAAGATCAAAATAATAAAAATCGTTGAATCCATGCCCTCCACCAAGAACCTAAGGTTTAGATAAAGAACTACTAGAGGGTAAACAAGCAACTGGTGTACCTTTCTGGGATAAAACAGTAGTCATGGAAAATGCTGGGTGAGTTGCCTTGCACCGTAAGAACTCATTATACTCAGTTTTGGAAACCGTTAGAGAAGTCAAAAACACAGGTTCACATTCAACTGAATCAGAAGTCACGCCACTAGCAACTAAGGGACGACCAACCAAATGCCAATATGTCTCCCGAGTATGTCCATAACGGTGACAGTAAGTGCATTGACGAACTGAACCCCAACCATCACCACCATGACCAATAAATATATCACTACCACCAATTTCACGATCATTTCTGCCATTACAACGACTCAGATCACTAAAATCATGTCCACTACTACTACTAACAATGACTCGACCACCTTGTCAGGCCTGAGTCACGAAAGCAGATTTATCTGAAGCCATAGGAATGGCTTTTTTTTTGGAACTTCAGTTTTTTTTGCCCCCTTGTTTTGGGAACTCCTTTTTTTGAACTAGTGCTTTTTTTTATATTGCGGGCCTTTTTTTTACTGCCATTATTTTACTGTTTGTTTTGTTTTTTTTTTTTTATGTTAACCCGATCCAACCTGTGTTGATATTGTATCCTTGTGTCTCAATGATTGCAGCTCATTCAAGTCAAAGTCAACGTTAGTTTAAAAAACAAGAAAAAAAAGTCAAAAGTCTTGTTGATCTGAGCTAATCGTTTGATGTGGGTGTGGAGCCCCGACTTGTTCTCATGGGTAATTGTAATTTAAGGGCTTGGATTTATTTGTTTCAGATTAGATGAGGTTTGTTGTTGGTATTGGTTTCTTTGTAATAAGTTGGTGCATGTGTATGCTCTAACTTGAGGGGGAGTGTTGAGAGTCCAAGTTGAGTCCTAATTAGGCTTATGTTGAGTCCTAATTAGATTTCCTATTATGTGTCCTAGTAGGTTTTTAGTCTTACTTAGGTTATCTTTTTTATCTAGTTGATGTCTTCTAGTCCTGTTAGGTTTGATAATCGTAAGTCTATATATAGGACATATTCATATTATCAATCAATAATACAAAATTCTTTTCAACAAACATCATTCCGTGGCGGCGATGCAGGTCTTCTAACTCCGCAAGAACGGTCTTTGTTGGCAAGGGTAAAATGGGGAAAAATAGATTTTGTAGTCCCAAAAAGGTGGGATTAGGTTTGTCCCATTGGGGGGTGTGGAACAAAAATGGTGGGATTAGGATTAGTTTTATCCCATCCTAATCCTACATGAAGAATCAATCCCTCCAACCAAATGTTGGATAAACTATCCATGCGGGATTAATTAGTCCAGTCCCACCTTAACACCTCCAACCAAACGGACCCTAAAACCTTTTAGATTTGTATACAATTGTTGTCAGTGTTGTAAATTTCATTTCCGCCGAAATGGTCGAAACATTTTGGTTCTAATAATAAATGAAACGAATCACCCCTATACTTCGTTTCGGGGTGTTTCAACCAGATCACCTTATTTTGGCTGGTGCATGACATGTCCAGAAAAATCACTTTTTTCCTCTCGCAGAAGGACTCAAGCTCGGTTGTGAGGGCTCAGAGACGAGCAAGGCAAAGATTATAGAGGGGCTGGCTTGGTGGAGGGAAAGGAAGAGAGATAGAGGAAGAGAAGGACAAGGAGCAATAATTTAGTTTATATAGCAAAGTAAAATTATCAAAGACTATTGTTTGACAATAATATCTAAAACTCCTTCCGTCTCAATTTATATGTCATAGTGCACTTTTCATCTAATTAAATGATTAATTTTTTAACGTTAAATTAATACATTACTTCAAATTTTACAGGCATAGTTTAATAAAGTTAATAAGTATTCAAAAATTATTTTTTTATAATTTTAAATCAATGACATATTCAAGAAAATTAAAGTCAAAATTGTTTCAAAAAGTCAACTGTGACATATAAATTGGGATAGAAGGAGTAATATTACAATAAATATTTGTATTCTCTATATATTTATATATTTAAATTTTGGATAGTAATTTGGTCTGGTGTTTGTTAATTCATTATATTTGAATGGTGGTTGTTTTATTATGATATGTATTTATTATTATATATTTTTAAAGGTATGTAATTTGACACATACGTATTCGAAAATGTTGTTAAATCTGAAACGGCACATCGAAACAGATTGAAACCGAAATATTTCATTCCAATAGGAAAAACGAAACGCTATCCGGCTTGAAATTTACAATCTTGGTTGTTGTACGTTTTGTTGCATATAACTCGTGGTATATTCAAGGGTTGCATTTCCCTTGGTGGATATCTATTACTGTGCTGCTGATTTCTGTTGGTAACCCTCACTGACTTATTTGTTTGATTTTTTATCCACTTTCTGGTGAATATGTTGTTACCTTTTTTATAGCTTGCAGTTCCATGATGGTTACGTACTCTATTACACCTCTTTATTTTCCTTTTAGAAATTTTGAGTAACTAGACTTATTAAAAAAAAGTAACTAGCATGACACTATTAAGCTGATTGAACTATGTGATTCATAAATTAATATTTGTTCAATCTAAAATTTAAGATGAACTTTGCTGCTCGCTTTCTTTCCCCTCCTCTCTCTCTCTCTCTGTCTCTCTCTCTCTATCTATCTATCTATCTATCTATATATGTATGTTATTACCTTTATATATCGTAAATTTTTAATCTTAATCCTGTATCTGAGTTGAAAGTACTTCCAGGTTGCAGATGAACTGGTAGCTGAATTTGCGGATCCTAGCAATAATGGAACATCCCCAGATCAGGTTTTGTTATCTTCAACTGTGCTGTTACATATTTTTCTCAATTACTAAAGGGCAAAAGTGGACCTTACATGTTTTTTCAAACTTATTTAACAGCAACAGTACGATGAGAAAAACATACGAAGAAGGGTATATGATGCCCTAAATGTTCTCATGGCGATGGATATTATATCCAAGGATAAAAAAGAAATACAGTGGAGGGGTCTTCCCCGTACTAGCCTGAATGATATTGAAGAATTGAAGGTGCGAGAGCTGCTTTTATTTGCATTTATTATGCACCAAGTATATTTTCTTTGTGGTTAGTGTTCTGAATCTATTGTCAGCTTATCTGAATCCTAATGTAAATAATGTAGACTGAGCGTCTTGGACTGAGAAACAGGATCGAAAAGAAATCTGCCTATCTTCAAGAACTGGAAGAACAAGTAAGAAAAGCTATTTATAGTACTTATCTGGCTCTTATTTCATGATATTGGCATGAGTTCATGCATTTAGGTGAAGGGCTATGTGTTTGATTACCAATCTCACTGTTCACGTTGTTCTTTTCTACTCCCATGAAGTACATAGGTCTTCAAAATCTGATACAACGAAATGAGCAGTTATACAGCTCAGGAAATGCTCCAAGCGGGGGTGTGGCTTTACCTTTTATTTTGGTGCAGGTAGATTTTCTTCCCCATTCTTTTCTCTTATTACTGCTACATCTATTCATTCTTTGTAAATGAATATTAGATTCTTGAGTTTATAGATTTTTTGTCCTCAATATGACTTTTCTTCAAGGGTTGTCACCCACTTGGTGCCCTTCAGTATATATGCTTTTTACTGATAAAAAAAATAAATTAATTGAAGATATATGCCAATGCTTTGTACTGAAGTTATGCCCAAATGACGCGTGAAATTTTTAATTTTTATTTAAGGTAATGACATGATTTGCTTGGTCTACTCAGCTTTGATTATTTGACAAATATACTAGACATTGAAGGAAATGAGGAAAGTAGTGCCTCCTTCATTACTTAGGCTTTGATTTGAACCATTAGGCTTTGTCTGTTGGGTTGTGACAAGCCTGCTTTCCAGTTCTTTGCATAGAATCATATGCACTTACTTCGGTATATTCTTTTATTTGACCTCCCCACTTTTGTGCCAAAACTACCTTGTGGTGAATCTTGATATGTGAACTTTCAGTCAATTATTTAGTTGATTCTTTAATTTTCTGATCGTTTCCAAGCATTGCTTCTTTTAGTCATACATCGGCAAAAGTGTCATTTTTCCACAACTTTGCTAGTGTATGAGCAGCTTTACTTTCGAAGTACTGTGTTCTGAATCTTTTGATCACTGCAAACTTAGTTGGGTCTTTGATTTTCTGATAGTTTCCCATCATTACCTCGTTTTAGACATACATCAGCATAAGCGCCAATTCTCTACAACTTGGCTAGTGTATGAGCTGCTTTACTTTCCAAGTACTGTTTTCTGATCACTACAAAACAACTTTCTTAGAAAACCTCTTGTGTCTACTAAGGTTTCAACCTATACTTGTATAGCTTAATGTTCACCATTTATCTGAAGTGACTTTCTGGTCCTTTTGAAGGGTAATCTGTTCCATATAAAAAATTATGGCTGTATGATGTCTTTCTTTAACGTTCATATCTGTCTGATTTATAATTTACCATATTAGTCGTGTCGTAAGCTCTATCATCACATCATCATATTGTTATCTTTATTGTTATTTGTTCATCAGCGTCCTCATGCTACTTGTAGTTGTGTAGACACTCCCTCACTCTCTCTCTCTCCATAAGAGAATGCAAATAGTTGGGATGAACGTGCATTATTGCATTCATGTTTGTGCAGCCTTGTGGGTGTGGGTAGGGGTAGGTCATGTATGTATAATGCATATGCATGAGTACACACATAAAGCTGAGAAGTGCCAATCCCTACAATGTGACTTGCTGGGATTTGATAGAAGGTTTTTTAGACACAAATGAACACACACCACAATCACATATTAGGGAGAATAATTGTAATAACTGGGCATGAACACACTGCAAACATATTGGGAAAACTTATTTTATAAGTGCCATTTCCAAGGAACTTACTGACCACTAGGGTAGGGGGGAGGGAGTACCTTTTGGTACAGAATGCATATGCATAGATATGAAAGCATGCATGTGGTGCTTTAGGAAAAACACAGTGTAGGTGATATCAGTATGTCAAGATGGATCAGTAGACTAATGTTGTTGTAGAAGAGGTTGTCCATAGAGATGGTGTTGTTGTGTCCAAGAAAAAGCTCAATTGCTTTAATTGATAAGAAGTGGCAGAGAGTAACTGATGTGGATGGGATGGATTCAGTTGTAAAATCTGTGAAATATGGTTTATTTTACGTGTTAAAAGACAATATGGGAAAAACGAAACTGCACACTGAATGTGATTTGTGATAAGATGATAGAGTTGAACATGATTGTCTTATAGTTCAGTTGCGTTTCTGAAATGTGCTAATTTTATTGGTCCTGAAGCAACGTCCATTGTCAAAAAAATGTCCAAGATGTTTGGATTGTTGCAGTTCATTTATTCTGAAGCCCCAATTTTAGACCATGCCAAGAGAAGTTGTACCAGTTTCATCTTGAAATGAAATGAGGACAAAAAAGTCATGTTTCCCTCTTAAGGCTAATACTTAGTATTACATAGATATTTTTACTGATTTGTACATCTAATATACCAAATGGAGTGCCATGTCATTTTTATGCTTTTGAACTTCTCCTCGATATTTCGTTCTCCTTTTTTGTGAGGCCGCTAATCTCTATTTTCTTTTTCATTTACCTCATGACATTTGGAAACTGTAGACACGCCCTCATGCAACTGTTGAGGTGGAAATATCAGAAGATATGCAGCTGGTGCATTTTGACTTTAATAGGTTAACATTCTGCTGTGAGCTCCTAAGTATTTATTGTCACAATTGAGCTGTTTCGAAATACCTCGATTATTCTTAACCCATTGCTTAAGTTTTCCATGTTATACGATATTCTATTTGCAGCACTCCTTTTGAGCTCCATGACGACAATTATGTTCTGAAGGCAATGAAATTTTGTGAGAGACCACAGGGTGACGATACAGCACACAATTTTTCAGCAGATGCTGGTGAAGGTTCTAGCATGCCTGCTATGTACCAACCGCAAATCATTCCTCCCACAAGGATGAACACCCCTAGTAGGTCTCCCACCTCACCACCTCTTCCTGGAATAATAAAAGCACGTGTCAAACATGAGCATTAATCAGCATGTTTCAGGATTTGATCCATCTTACCCTGGGCAGTAATCTCTCAGCATATCTGTATATTGTGTAAAGTAATTTGCCGGAATTGGGTGGGCTCCTTATGATGACCCTCACCTCATTAGATTTTGCCCTCATTTGAAGAAACATATGAGGATGAGCAGGTTAGTCAATTTGTCTGTGACTTTCTAGGGTTATCCATTCTGGCGAGTTCTTTGCTATATGCATATACAAAATTCAACATCATAATTGTTTTTTATATTCCCTTCCCCCTTTTGTAGTGCTAGAAAGAATTTTTATATTAGGCCGTAGAGTATTGTCCAGATGCATACGGAATTAAAGAAATTAATTCAAAATTCGACATTCCCTGTATTGCGTGTTGTGTTTATATTACACATTTATATCTTTCATTTATCAGTTAATACGTATTGCTTTTGTTCATTGGTTGGCATCTATACTTGGATGTTATATCAAAGTCTCAGCTGAAGCTGGTGTTTGCTGAGGGATTGAAATGTTTCTAAGTTGGATACTGGCTGGGTTTAAATTTATTCTTCACATACAAATTGCAATGGTGTTCAAGTTTCGTGATGGCCATGGTTTCAATCCTCATGATCGTTTCTCTTTGACCTTTCAATCTATATATTATCTCCATTATTGGGTGGGCATCGTTAAGTCTCTCTCAACATGTTTGGTGTCATTGCAATTTTATTCACACTAACTTTATATGGTTCTATCAATTCTCATTTTTGATTCAATAGATGTAAAAATTGTAACTTTTTGGCAAACTCAATTGCTATGAAAATCTGGAATGGGAATTGAGAGCTCCACCCTTGTCGTTTCCAATTCCTTGTACAATGAAGTGAAAATTGTAATTTTTGAATTATTGGTGAGGGGAATGGAACTCACGTCTTTATACAGTAAACTGGTGACACAAGGCCTAGAGACTTGGGTCTAAACTCATTTCTTTTCATACCTGGAATAGGAAATGGTAGCTCCACCCTTGTATTTTCCAATTCCTCAAACAAGGGATGCAATTTTGGCGAGCTAATTCAATCCAATTTGCGTTCAACCTGGGTTTTGGGCAAGTTCGGATTGGGATCTTTTTTAGGTGGGTTAGATTAAAGTTGAAAAATCTCAACTCGAATTAAATTTGTGTTAACATAGGGTTGAAAAGTAAGACGTGTAGACGGATTTGAAATAAGATCCATACAAAGAAAAATACTTGCCATTCGTTAGTTATTTGAGGCATTCCGAAAATATCTGGGTCGAAATATGGCTTTCAAATTAAGTTCCGAATTAATGGATGCTGCCAAAGGTAATGGCGATGCCATACACAAAAGAAAGAGACTCATGGAATGGTTTTCAACCTTAACCCAACTTGTAACTGTTGTTCGTATTTAATTATATAATATAGTCATATATATATATAGACTTTATAATAGTGTTTTAGATATATATATATATATATATATATATATATATATATATATTATTGGTATTACAACTCAATTTAAATATGTTTGAATTTCTATAGGATGATTTTTAAGAGAAGTATTATAAGATGTTTGAACCTTTGTAATTTTAATGTGTGAGAAATATTTGAATTTAAATATGTTAGTTTGGTGTTTTTAAAATTTTATTTGTAATGTTTACCATTTGAAATGAAAAAATATAATTCATTAATCTAGTCTGACCTTCAGCTCAATTCAATCTAATTTAACACATTAATTTTATAATCTGATCCGATTTTTTCATAGACTAAGTTAGAGTTGAGATTTTCGTAATTTGCCAGGTTGAATTGAGTTAGTGTTAAAAATATGATATCATAAGTTGAGTTAAAATTAACCTTTAATTTGACTTATCTCAACTCGTGCACAGCCCTACTTTAAGCATTAGAAATTGCTTTTGGTCTTATTAAGACAATAAAGTCCTCCATTATTTTAATCTAAATTTACCATTGATATTTTTTGCTTGCTCTACTAATTTACACCATTATAAAAATTTAGGGGAAACAAATTTTATAAAAAGAAATAGCTTTAAATATAATAATTATTATTAAATTAAATAATATGTAATAAATATTTATGAAACGCAACGATATTACAACAAAAATAACTAATTCAATAGTTAAGGTATGTATTCCTATTTATTTGGACATTAGTTTGAGTCTTAGATTTAAATTTTTTCTGATTTTTAAAGTTTTTATAAAAACTTCAATGAAGTGTATACTCAAATCACTGAGGTGTAAAAAATGTACACCCAACAAAAGAAATACCTAAAATATTGTGCTTGGAGGCGTTTTGCTTACGCCCCAACTCAACAAGCCAAGAAAACACCTTTAAAAACACTGATAATTACAACACTCAAAACATTTTTGTTATTGAATCTCTGATGAGTAAAAATTTCTATGATCATAATAATAAAAAAAAAATCACCAAACCTAATTAAAAAAAAAAAAAAGAAGCAATGCTACAATTAAAGATTTCGTGCACATTACAAAGTCAAATTTTTGCTTGTAAATCCACAGTATCTTAGCACTATAAAAAACATAACAAATGTTACAAACTATAATATGATAGTTGTTAAATTACAAATATAATTATTATAGGAGTAGGTATTGATGCATATGATTATAATTATTATTAAAATAAAATATTTTTAAATTTTAACGGTTAAATTATGAGTTATTATCACTAAACACATTTACATTTACTTTTATGTTTCAATGTTTCTTTATATTTTAAAAATGATCAATTTACTTTTTATATTTTAGACGTGTCTAATAAACCTTTCTGTCGATAATTTCAACGAAATTGATATCAACGCATACAAAATTCTTAAGTATTAAACAAGGAAAAAAAATTGGTTATAATTTTTTTGTGCGTCAGTATTAACTTCTGTCAAAAGTTTTGTGTGCTTTGGAATCAATTTCGTCGGAATTATCACTAAAATGATGTATTAGACACATACCTAAAATATAAGAGGTAAATTAATTGTTTTAAAATGTAAATAAGACATTGAATCACATGATAAAATGTAAACGTGTTTGATAATAATAACTCTTAATTTATTTTCGACATGATGCTCTCATGAGCATGATAAAAAATGATATTTTCTTGGAAACATTATTTATATTTTTAAATGAATATATTTATTTGGAAGCATGAAGGGTATTTCAGTAACAAGAAGCAAAGAGAATATGTGACTATGTTATGAGATATACATAATATAAAATTTTATTTTACTTTTAAACCGAATAAAAAAAATTATTTTTATTTAAAAGTAGGATGCAGCGTTATGATATGGATTGATTATGATACTGTGCTAAAAGAAATTTTCAGATGAGAGCTCTGCCTCTTTGAAACCACAGCTCTCTCTCAATTTTCATTTCTGTGTCCCTTATCTCTTGCTGTTTAATTTTGTTTACCAACCAAGATTCTCAACCACACATTTAAGTCGATTTTTGTTCATTTTGTTCTCACGTGTTCACTTCAGCTCCACATATTTCAAGTTGCCCTTCAATAAAAGGGTTTGATTTGCTGTCCTGCAAAATATGTAATACAACTTTTTACGTCAGAGGAGTCTCTCTCCACTTTTGTTGCCTATTTCTTTTACCAGCAAGATGCCCGTCGATAAATCAGATCTGCTCTGCGCATGGCTCTCTTTAGTTTAATCTCCTCTTCTTTCTAGTTTCTTTTTCTTTCTTCTTGAAGATAAGGAATTGTTCTTTTCCTTTTATTTCTTTTCTCTCTCTGCCGGCACCCCCTTTTATTCCGTCCCTCCAATTCCTCCCCTTGTTGGACGAACACAGACATATTCTGCTGCTAAATGGAACCACGACTGGGTTGATGTTTGCCCCAAAACAGTATCCCTAGAAGCGTAGCCTCATTGAAGCACAACATGACAACGGCCTTCTCGTTCTCGATATGGCTCAACGAAGGTTTAATATCCCTCTTTGTAGAATATTCCCTTTGTACTACTATGTAGTACATGCACTACACTATAGGATAGTACAACATATTATTGTGATGATATGAGTCACAATACATTGTTATTTGACAAATTATTTAGATATTCTTTCAAGCTGTAATTAGTGGGATGAAGTTGTACTTCTTTGATTGAGTTTATGGGCAGGATACATGTTTGGATTGAGGAAAGAAAAGGAAAGGATACATGTATTAGCTCTATTTTGTGAAGAAATATACTTCTCTTTCTTTTTGTGTTTTGTTTCTCTTGATCAAAATATAAGGAAATTAAAAGTCTTCTATCTTTCGTTTCCCTTAATCCAAACACAAGGTAAAAGTTGTGAAGAGAAGAATTTTGCAACTTTTAACTCAATAGTGAGATTGACGAAGAAGATAGTTTAATGGCATGAGTTACGAAATTATCCCTTGTGTTAGTTGAGTCAAAATAAATGCAAGGACAATTTGTGTCCAAACAAATCTTGGTACAATGTTAACTTGTGTTTGAGTGGCAAGCTAGCATTGTGTCTAAATGAACGGAGCATATACAGTAAAAAATGAAAAAAAAAGTTAGGATATAGTATTATATGTATAGATATAGGATAAAGTTAGAGTAGGACCATCCTTCTCAATTAAGGTTTTATATTGCTGTGTATTTTATGAAAAATGATTATGTAAGTTTGAGTTCGGTTCAAAAGAGTATTCGAAAAAGATTTAGACTCAACGGTTGTAAGCTCAAGCTCACAGAATTTGCACTTGTCTTTTATTTTTCGATTCATGTCTTCACATCAAATATTGATTACTTTTATATTAGCATGTTATTACTGATTTTAAGAAATAAAATAATAATTTATGATTGCTTTCAAATATTGTATTACCAAGGGTAGTTTTTGAAATTTTCTATATATCTCATCTCAATTTCAACGTGCTAATTTTCAAACCAAGATTTAGAATAGGCACAGAATCATGAATTTCCAATGTATCACATGTATTGTTCATTTCTATCATATTTATGTGGATTTTAGTTTATGATCATATAGAATTCACATGAATGTAAAAAAAAAAAAAAAAAAAAGCAATGCATACGGCGTAGTGAACAAAAATCATTACATTGACCCAAGCTCGAGCCAGGAAATTTTAGTTTTATGACAACATTGAATATGTAAAAATTTATGATAAAATTAAATTTCAAATATTAACTTTTTTGTTTTAAAAATGAAAATTGGCTATTTTCTGAAAGAACTGCAAAGTAGAAGCCCCAGCACACATCAAAGGCAATACATCATCTGGTGCTTTTTCAACCCAAATGTGCACACCCTCAATAGCTAAAGCCTAGAATAGATTTGGCTAACCGATCAGCAACCTTGTTAGCATCTCTATGAACATGTGCAAATCTCAAAACCTTGCATAAGACATTTTACCTCTTCTATAGTGGCCAAAGTCAGGTAGTATTCAACTATAAGTAATTGATTGCATTAACAATAGAGAGAGTCAGATTCCAGCATTATCTTTCGAAAAACCATATGTAGCTTCAATCAAGCACGCTTGACACATATCACAATCCACAGCCCCAATCCGGCTGCTATTCGATCTCCCACGACTAGGCTAGTCTACATTTAGGGTGTGTTTAGTACCCAAAAAAAAAAAAATTAAGAAAGAAAAGTTAGTGGGAAGAAAACTAAGAACATTGTGAGTGTTTTTTTGTTTTTTATTTATTTTATATATGTGTTTAATAGAGATAATCAAAAATTAAAATAATAATAATAATAATTTTTTTCTACCCCTGTTTAATAAAGTGAAAAAGTGAAGAAATAAAATATGATAGTATACTTTTACCATTATAACCGTCATAATGTTAATATAGATATTAATATGAGAGATTAGATGAAAATTAATTGGTAAATTTGATAATCTCATCTCTTTTCTTTTATTCAATATGAAAAAAAAGTGAGAGAAAACGAAATTAAAATGATTGGTGTTTTCCTCTTACATGAACTAATCATAATTTTCCTAAACTTTGAAGATTGAAGAGTGAAAAATAAAAGAAAAAAGAGATGAGGTTATCAATTTAACAATTAATTACCATCTATTTTCTCACATTCATATACATTAACATAACAAAAGATATAAAAATAAAAATAATACTATTATATTTTCTTTTCTTTCATTTTTCTACTTTATTGAACAAGAGGAAGAGTATGAGAGAACTTATTATTTGTTTTTCTACAAAACAAAAAATATTCTTTTTTTTTTCCTCTCACTTCTCTCTTACTAAATATACCTTATTTTAAATTACTAAGCCTGATTGTCATCGATGCCATTCAATCATAACCATGCTTTTTTAGAGCTCCAAGTTCTTATTATATGAAAAATAAGTTAACTTAATTAAAGGAGTGTACATAATTGTTATAATTTTTGAATCTCATACTCTCCATTTGAAATCCTCCCCATTTGGTTCTGTAATCCTATCCATCTGGTTCACTTGAAGGGAATTGATAAAAATAATATTATAAATTTAAATTTATCTTAAACAAAGAGAAAGTTTATTTATTTATTTATTTATAAGCAATTCAATAAAGTGTTTGATTTATTTATTTTAACTTCTTAAGATTTTTTTTTTTTTTTTTTTACGATATCAAACCAATTAATTGCTTGAAAATATGCAACTCCAGTCTGTTGAAAAAAGCTCGATAATATCTATAATCAAGTTCACTATCCTCTGCCGCGTCGGTCACCTTCACACCCTTTTCGTCCTAATAAAAGCAACTCAACTTTAAATATGCTATTTTATGATACATATTGTCAAAAATCACCTACACCAAGCTGAATTTTTTATGATGAAGAGAACCGTGAAAGTGTTGTAATAAGATTCGGCTTGAAGAGAACCGTGGATTTTTTTATTATTTAGAAAAAATGTGATTTTTTTAAAACTCACACTTTACTAACATGGCAAATAAGTATTTTGATAAAAAAAAAAAATTTGTTATTTAATCTTAACCGTTGATTTAAATTTGAGATGAGTTAAACACTCATCTTACCATAAACCATACCTAAATAGAGAAGATTTACTCGTTTAATTTATCCACACATCATCACATTGTTTTTTTTTTAATACAAAACATGATCGATCAACCTGAATCAATTTTATATTTACAAATCAAATTGGATATTCACAAATAAAAAATTGAATCATTTAATACATGATCATGTTTTTCACACAAATATCATCCGAAGTTACAAGCTAATTGTTGATCTTAGATTGATTTTATTAGGGTGCTGATTTTGTAAGCTAAAACTTATGTAACTCTAGTCGACAACCTTTAAATCAAAGAATATTCGAATAATCTCAAATAAATAAATGCAAGTGTTAATTTTATTTTTTAATTCAATAATTGTCAGCTCGAGAGACAAAATCAAAACCTTTAATTGTAACAAAACACTTAGATGTAACTAATATGTTTGCTAAAACTTGATGGTCAAAGTTGATTCAAGAAAAGATTGAGTCAAAGACAAAGATCAAGAAGACATGAAATTTTGAAGCAAAGTTAAATTATAGCAGATTTTGAAGATCTAAATGATTTTTTGGAAGATTTTGTGGTGAGACTAAGATAGTTTTCTGGGTCTACTCTAAAAAAAAACTGTAAATGGAGGCTACATAGCGAGATTAAACTTCTTTTTGAATACATGGTTTCCGTCTATTACTGAACTTTTTTCTGTCTCATTCTTTTCGATTTCGTTGGTAATCACACAGGCACACAATCATCACACGTTTTTATCATCCAAAACTCTTTTTTTCTTCTCAAGAAATTGTATTTTTTTTTTCCGCGTGAGGCCATAGTTCCAAAAAAATAGTGACTGCATAGATTGAGCATAATTAAGATAACAGTATACCTTTAATATTTTAGATTTTATTTATAATTTAAAAAAATTTCCCTGATAACTTTAATATAATCATTTAAAAGATTTTTTTTTCTTCACTTTGTGGGGTCTTTAACGAAGACAGTCTATCTATGACAACATAATGAAAGTATCTTCTTGCTTTTTAAATTCTTTGGGTAAGTGGCCCCCACCTTAGTCGTGTGATGCATGTGGCGCCACGATCATGGCTGGGACTAGTGACTTCTACAAAAGCGAAAATTCTTTGGGTAAGTGTCCCCCACTTGAGTCCGTTCCTTTGATTCATGTGGCGCCACGATCATGGCTGGGATTAGTGACTTCTATAAAAGGGAAAGGTGTCATATGGTAAAAGTGGTCCCTATTTCCATTTGTTCACTTCTGTTCAAAGTTTTGAATCCCCCAGCCCGACAAGTGATAAATTAAAGTTCTCTCTATGTCCATGGTATGCCCACGTGGCCAAAACAAATGGTTCCCAGCTTGCCATTAAACTTTCTTTTCGAGTTTTTAATTTTTAGGTTAAAATGCATATACAGTAGTTGGATCAACTTTCATAATAAATTTTGAGATTTTTTACATAATAAATTTTATAATTTTAATTAGTTATAATATAATTATTTTAATCATTATTCATATATAAAATTATCTTTAAAACTTAATAACATAATAAATTTGATTATAATTTTTTTTATACATACATATCATATAAAGATTAATGTGATCTATCATATGAAAAAAATATAAGAAATTTTTACCATTGAAAATTTATATTTTTTTATTTTTTACTATTGAAGATTAAAAAACCATAGAAAAAAGTACACGAGTGAAAATTTCTTAAAAGTTACAGCGGGATGATCTCTAATAAAATTTATTGGATGTCAAAATGGATCAATCTCACGTCTAAATAGATATAGATAAATAACAGAGTTAACGGAAGCCTACTCTATGTTAATTGTGCGAACCACATGATTTATTATGTATCGAGTAAAAACTTAGAGTTTATTATAAAAATGAATCAAACGACATGTTATGTATGTATTTTAACTTAATCTTTAAAACTTTAATTCTCTTATGTTGAAACGAAGAAAACAATTTAACATATATAAATTTTATTTTTATTTTTTGAAAAATTGATTCTTTTTAATAATATAGAAGTATACCTTCTCACCTTAACCTATTATTTGTCCATAACATCAAATTTATTTTTCAAATAGTTAAATATACATTTTGGTCTTTGAAGATGAACCCGAATGCTATTTTGATTTATGAGGTTTAAATATTAGCAATTGAGTCAATAACATTCCATCAGCAATTCTGTTAATAATTAACGAATAAAATTTAAAGTGAAAAATTCCCCTAAAATAGTCTTACATGTGATTAGAATATTTTTTAAAATTTATATTAAAAAATATTAATTGTGTTTTTAAAAAATAGTTTTTAAAAACTGATTTTTTTTTAAAATTGTTTTAGAAAATTGCTTTTGAAAACTATTTGCCAAATATGGAAAAAAAAAAGTTTTTGAAAACTGATTTTAGTTTTTGAAAACTAAAAATAGTTTTCAAAACCCCTTCTAAACATACCAACATGTTTGGATAATTGTAATTCGAAAATTGTTTTCAAAACGGTGAAATATTATTTGAACAATCTTATTTTGAAAATAAAAAACTGTTTGGATACACTTTCTTGTAATTGTTTTCAATTTTGAGTTGAAATTTGAAATCTATATTAATTTTATTTCTCATATCTACTAAATATATTTTTCTAGCACATCAAATACTTGAAAATAATTAATATTATTTTATTTCTAAAATTTCAGTATTTTTTATATACAATGGATCAAACATGCCCAAATCATTCCTCTCGTCATATCACGTATGTTTGTTTGTTAAATAAATTCTAAAAAAAATAAAATAAGAAATACAATATAACTTTCATAATTTGATAAAATGTGAACAACCAACTCATCATTCTTCTTACAAAATGGTTCAATATTTAAAATATGACATACTTTCATTGTTTAAAGTAAGATAGTTGATGATAACTTTAAGATAACAATATTCATGATTCAAACACAATTTTGAGAATTTGATAAAATGAGGATGAGCAACCCAAAATTCTTCTTGCAAAAGGGTAATAGATTGCAAGAAAATCTTCGTCAAAATTTCCTCTTGGAACTTCAACCATACTAGTCTCCAAGTTCCACCTAAATCCTACGAGGGCCAATAATGAAAAGATCTTTTTATGCTCATTTCGTCTTAATTGTCCAATTTGGTTGGTTTGCCATCCTCACACTCTATAAATCAAATAATATATCAATATGTGAAATACATCTACACATTATCCTTTTTCTACTAGCATGCTACTAAATTTGACAAAGAAAATCAAATAATGATCATGACCTAAATATAAAATAATGAACATAAGATTTTAGATTTCTATGCTAGTTACCATTCAAAATTAAAACAAAAAAGGAAATATAATATAATAAAAACTCTTATTTTCAAATGCCTCATTAAAAGGCCTAATTCTTGGCTATAAAGCATTGACTAATTAATAGTATGCGCTTCTCTAGTTAATTGTCTGCAACAATATGAAATTAATTGAGATAATCACACAAAATATATTTAAGGTCAATGTATATATACATTGTGAAGTTTGGTTGTGAAATCAATAAGTGGATCTACAGGGTGACATGATTAATTAGCAGATATAGTACATAAAAAGTTCATGAACCTTGATGAAGTGTAGAATGAAGAAATCACTCAGTGTAAGCAAATCCAAATAAGAAAAATCCCCCAAAGATCTTCTTACACATGTATGTATGTTTACACATAGTAGAACTAGATAGCAATAATAACAGGTTGTTCCAGCAGGTACCATTACTAAACTAAAATTCAGTTATGAGAAAATTATAAGATCATATAAATCATGCACATTTCCATTAAAATAGTGAAGATCAAATATGGAATAAATATGGTGAAGAGAGATGAAGAGAAGAAGCTTGGAAGAAGCAAGAGATTGATAGGATCAACAAGAAACTTGAGATTAAAGGACATGAACAAGCCATTGCAGGTGATAGACAATCTACAATAATCAATTTTTTTTAAAGAAATTCACATCATCAAGTAGTTCATTTGAAGGAAGAAGTGATCATCAACATCTTATAAGTTATAGTCATAAAAGTTCATCTTCTTTAGATTTATCACAAAACCCTAGTTCTAGTACTTCTTGTCATACCAATAATCAATTAAAAAAAAGTTGAATTGCCCAAATAATCATCTGCCATAAGCAATCAAAATTCCACTTCTTATCCTCCAACCCAAATACCAACTTCATTGACTGAAAACTTAGCACCTTAAAACTCTAATTTAATTACTCTTTCACCCCAAAAGTACCCACTTCATCATTTGCTCTAGCCCCAACTCCCCAAAATGCTAGTTCTGTCAATACCCAAAACAACCCATTATCACCCACTTTAGTTTCAATCCATAAAGTTGATCCTCCCCATGAGAAGTACTACTTTACATCCATTAATGATCATAAAGAAGACCTTTAATGTATAAGGAAACTAAAAAGATTGGCATTTTTGATATTCTATTACTATCATTTACATTGCCTGCACCCATTGATCATTGTATGTGTACAAGTGTGTGGCTTCATGATTAGACTATAAATTAAGCAAGCTAACCCATTAATCATTGTTTAAATGCTAGTGCCAAATTTATGTTATAACCTTTACTTACACCCAATGTAAAAGCAAATCATAGTGTATCAAATTTTTGTTTAGAGCTTGATTAATAGTTATCCCAGAAAAAATTGCTATAACCTCTACTTACCCCATATAATAGCAAATCACAGTGCAACAAATTTCAATGGAAAGAAAGTTTCAAAAGGCTAAGGATTGTACGTGAAGGAAAAAAGAAAGGAACATTACACTAACACTACAGAAATATTCTTGAATAAAAATACTCCCAATACGGAAAAGTAACAACTAAAATTAAGAATTAAAACTTTAACACTACAAAAAGTGGAAACAATAGGAACCCAGCAAACCAAATCTAATATGCTTAAATCAGAACCTAAAATATTGAAAAACAACTCTTAGATGTCCAATCTGTAAGAGAAAATTAACAAATGTTTCAAATTAATCTATTTTCCTTAAATTCAAATAGAAACACAGTTAAAATCCAGAAGTTGTAAACCACAAATTCCCAAATCCAAAATTATACCTGAGCTAAACTCGAAAATGGTGGCGCAAGAAAAAAGGCATCTAGGTCGCAGAAATGTACAAAAAAAACCCCTTTTACTGAGAGCCAAACCAAAAAATTGATTTAGGAAAAATTTTAGATGAAAAAAAATATGAAATCAATTTTGGGATGGATGCATAATTTAAGGAAGAAAGAAACTATAAAAAACAGAGATGAAAGAAGAAATTGAACAAAAAGAAAACTTACCAAAGAAGTCACGGTCTTAAGGAGTGACGGCGCCAGGTCGTACCAAAGAGAAGGACGAACGAGTCATAGTCGTGACCGTGAGAGAGAGGGAAGAAGGAGAGGAAGAAGTCACGAGACTACGACGGGTCGTACCAGAGGGGAGGACGAAGGATGACGATGATGGGTCATACCAAAGAGAAGGACGAAGGATGATGACGGTAAGAGAGAGAAAGAAAAAGAGACACGATCTACGTGTTTAGAAAAGGAAGAATTAAACAGAGAAAAGAACACTGGTTTTAGGGGTGTTTTTCGAAAATTATATAAAAAAAACATCAATCGATGGTTTTCATTAAACAATTTTTGAAAAGAGTTTTAGAAAATTATTTTTGAAAATGGGCTTCCAAACATGCTATTGGATTTTTGAAAAATGAAAACTATTTTTGGAAAGAGCTTCCAAACATGCCCGAAGTTTCTTAGTATTTTAGGAAAATAACGATCGTAAAGAAAAATTTGAGTCTAAAGGAAAGTTTTCTTGGTGTTTGATGGACTTAGAGATTTCTTTCAATTCTCAAGACTTAGTGAAACACAAAGGAGAGGATGGATTGGGGTGTTTGTTTGATGATTTTCTTGAATTTTTTTGAGAGAAAATGTGTTTGAGGAGTGGAAAAAATTTGGGAGAGTTTTTCTCACTCCTTCCTCTCACTATCTTCCCCTCCTTTTTCCCTTGTGTAAATTTTAACCACCTCAAACGTTTATGTAGCATTTTCCATTAGCTATTGACGGAATGGTAAATGTAAGGATCTGATTGATAACGAAAGTTCATATTATTAGCATAATTGTTAATTTTTGAATCTTGAAGTCTAAAATAGAATTCGAGTCAATCCTCAATGACCAAAATGTATATTTATGCATTTTCAAATTGATATTCTTTCTTGATATATTGAGTCATATGTACACGCTTAACAACTATGTGACTTTTAGTATAGACACATTCTAATATAACATTGTTTGAGAGTTATTTAAATACAGTTTAAATCGTTAAAATTTAAATTTTTTAAATTTTTAAATTACAATCAAGTAAATCAATATTTATACAATTTGTCATTTAGCAGCACAGCAGACAACAAAGCCAAAAAGTGATAAAAGGACAGATATATATGGCGTGGTGATAACAAAGAAAAGGACATACACTTGTGTGATCCTGATGCGTTGTTTCTCTGATTGGCTTGGGACGTCATTTCCCACGTGGTCTCGGCCCATCCGTCACGTGGTCATTACAGAGAAATAATATTCGTGCTTCAAAAAATCCACAATATTTACTGTACACTGTTTGTCACTCTCTAGGCTAGCTTTGCAATATAAATTTGGAGCGTTGGTTTCCGATAAGTATCAGTAGGTCTCTCTTCACATCTTACTTAATTTTTAAAATAGTGATTTTGAAGATGTGTCTTCCATTTATCTGCATTTGCACCTGCATCTCTTTCATCTCTCAGTTGGTTGCTGCTGCATGCACAACTATCGATAGAGAGAGATGCAGTTGCTTACGCAGACGAAATGCCGCCATCTTAATCATCTCTCTCATATATATTCGAGGGTCAAAAACCCACACGGCTTAATTTGTCTGCACTCTACATCCATCTAAGCAATTAAGGTAAGCTGTACATATGTAGTTAACTAATATATAAAGTAAGCTATCTATAGTCTCTGTTTGTTGTTATAGTCAGACAGAGAAGATGATCTCTTGCTTCAAGTTGTCGTAGTTTAATTTATCATCAATTTACATATTGAAATCATGGATATGAATTTTGTTTCGTTTTGGTTAAAATGGTTCAAACGTTTTGGTTTTAGTAATAAGGCGAAATATATTACTTTTACATTTCGTTTCGATTTCGGTAGTCTATTAAAACATTTTATTTCCATAGAAATATAATATAATTTTTTTTCTTTTTATATCTCTTAAATTTGTTTAAATTTATTTTCGTATGATATTTTTATTTATAATAACACATTTAATTAAGTTTTAAAAGTTTGATAACGTAATTTCTAAACATTTTTAGTTAATGTTTTGGATTAGTAGTTTTTAAAATAGCACCACTTTGATATTGTTTTGGGATGGTATTTGAATTGTGGATTATAATTATGATTCAGTATTAGTTAGGGATGGCAATGGTAACGTTACGCGTAAAATTTTACATATTATCATGTTATCCTAATCCGAACTTTTAACAGTTAAAAACCATAAAGTATTATTTATAACTGTGAAAATCCCGTGAATTGTGATTCATATTTACATAGGAATGGCAACGGGTAGATTGCTCGTAAAATTTTATATATCTATAACTATATCCGTTTAATTATCATACTATCCGAATATGAACCCAAAATTGTTAAAAACCATGAAAAATCCGTAACTGTTGATTAATACACCATCTTTATCATTTTATTTTTGAATGATGATGATTTTATTATGGTCCGTATCTATAATTGATATATTTTTAAAGTTATATAATTTGATAAGAACATAAATATTTTAAAATACTGTCAAATCCAAAAAAAGCACACTGAAACAAATCAAAATCGAAAAATTTCATCTTAATAGTTAAAACGAAACTTTGTCAGTCGGGAAATTTATGATTGAAATACTTTTTTTTTTTATGTTTGAATCTTAAAAAAATGAAGAAAGAAAATTTCAAATATATATTAAGAAGTTGGAGAAAAAATAATATAATTTAACAATTTTTTTTTTAAAAAAATTCGGTATCAAATTAATAACATCTTAACGAGGAGAAATTTGTGTCTAGTACATTATTATGATATATATATAGCACAAAGATTAATATTATCGTTAAATGGTATGAAAAAAAACTATTTGGTCTCTCTTTTTTTTTTGGGAAGGGGTTTCTTGGTGTCTGGGTTACAAACTAAACTAGACCTGCAAATTTGATAAATTGGTGGCTTTGGGTTTTGGGGGCCTTTTACAATTGAGACGCAAAGGATATAACAGAGCCTAACTAACTGTTTGCGATATAAAGCCCAAACTATAAGAGATTTAAGAAGTTAACACTTATATTAAACGACGTCGTGAGTGATATACATGTACTCATAAACCGTGGTTTGGGTTCTCCCTTTGCTCACTCGATCTAGCTACCTTTGCTCACTCGATCTAGCTCTAGGGTTTTCAAGGAGCCCCAAAACCCTAAATTTGCAATCTCACCAAATAAAGGGGAAATCACTACTGATCGAATTCCCTCAGCAATCAAATTCAATAAAAAAGAAGAAAAATGGGAAAATGCCCGAACAGGAAGGTGAAGAAGAGGAGATTATCTCACAAGACTGCTCGCCGCACTAAATTCCTCCTCAAAGATATCCTTTTGTTTTGTTTTACTCTTTCTTGATTATGATTTCTCGCTTTGTCTTCGGTTTTCTCTCATTTTCTTGTTTAGTTTCACTGGATAATTCTGTTCAATCCCAATTTTGTTTCTTTGACTAAAAAATTGTTCACGCGACGACGCCGTTTACGATGAGTTGCAGAAGCCAGATTCAGAGAGAAAGGCCTTGCCTTTTGATGAGGATTTGCCGGGCATGGGTCAATATTACTGCTTACACTGCGAGTAAGTTGTATAATTACGCATGTAGATATACATATTATTTGGATTTTGTTCCTTTTTTTCGTCTTTTCATTGTTGTGAAAATAGGGGAAAAGGAAAATATAAGCAATTATGAATATTCCTTTTTGGAAGTTTGGGAAAGGAGAATTCCCTTCATTAAGCGAGGATAATACGACTGGTTTTGATCAGTGGAGTTGGGATGTTAGAAGTTCCATACTTAGAAAAAGCACTGTATATTGTTAAAAGTTTCTTTGTTTAATGCCTTTTGTTGGGTGTGTATCGGCTTGTTGTGTTTCATTTGTTGATATGGGTATTTGTTGTTCCTATTTGCAGCCGATACTTCCCTAATGCGTCTGTCAGAGATGAACATTTCAAGACGAAACGTCACAAGAAACGGTGAGCAACTTTTTGCATTTACCTTACATCCATGATTATGCATTGCTTGTGGTGTGTTTGAGTGTCGATGCCATGTTATGCTTTATGAATTTTCTCAACTGAGTTGGCAAGTTTTGTTATGAATCTAAAGGTACCATTTGGGAGAGTATGAAATCGTTTCTATTTTCTATAAACAGAAGCTAGGAAAAACTGTTTTTTAGTTCTGTATTACCCCAAAAAAGTTTTTAGCTCCACGGTTATTTTACCAAAAACTGTTTCGTAAATAATAAACCGAACCTATTGCTTGGCCAAACAGTACCTAATGTATGTTATTTAAAAAAATGAACCTAAATGTATGTTCGTTGTTGAAAAGCTTGTATTCTAGCACTTCATGTTCATGTGTAGTGAGGTTTGTATAGTTTATTTGGTAATGTTCTCTTTCTGTTATCGGTAATATGAATATTCTGAACGAGAGGCAAAATTTTCCTTTATTATATGTAAATTTGATGTGCCATCAATGTAATTTTAAGCCCTGAAGACTGAAATCAAGTCTTAAAGCACTTCTACCTATTAATACTTAAAACTAATGCTTCCTGTTAAGTGCATGGATTGTATGTCTGAGATTGATATTTCAAATGCAGTGCAAAGCAAATGATGGGGCCTGCACCACACACTCAACTTGATGCTGAATTAGCGGCTGGGATGGGTAAGCCAGATAATGGTCCAAAGCTTATGTCGATGTGAGCTTTTATGTTTTATTGTTCTTTAATGTGTTCTGAATGATTAGTCAGCGAAGACAACACTTTAGATATTAGAGGATTGTTAGTGTTGTAAGAACTGCCTTTCTGACAATTTCTTGTATTACTTTGAAAGTAATGGTAAATTCAAGATATTTTTGAGCGTTTCATTCAAGACTAGAGTTTAGAGTCGGAAGCATTTTGATTATCTTTATCATACTATCGGGACTGCCTTGATCAAACTAGTCCAATTTTGTTGTCTCAGCTATACTATATGGCCTATACATTTCCTTTACAACATTTCTTTTCAATGTAGAGGAAAATGATGGAGAAGTTATTTCTTTTCAACATATTCATTTATGATAAAAATATCACCACATTCTTCTGTACTAATTTTTATGGGTAAAACTTGGGTAAAAATCCTTGTGTTCTTTAGGTAGCTTTTAAAATTCACATTTTCAACACTAAACATTATTATTGTGACCCATACGTTAATGATAATTTTAATGTTACAGAAAATCATTTCGGTTTGATAAATTTTACATTTGATCTAAGTTTTTAGGTTTTGGTAGAAACTTTGATAATTTAAAAAAACCGTGGTTAAATCATACATCAAAGTGATTATTTGTAATTGAAATTTTTTATAATTAATCTATTACTTGAGTTTTATTGAGCAGGATCTTGAATTTTATTTTTGAATATTTTTTTGTGAGTTTTATTGAGTAGGAAAATCCGATTTTGAATTTCATTTTTGAATAATTTTTTAAGTAGCACCTGAAGAACTTTAACATAAAAGTGTTACCCAATTTTTATGTGCAAAGGTAACATGTTAGGGTATCATGCGTTTCTATATGGTTTCTATGCTATGTCTTTTCCTGATTGAACTACTTATAAATGTTGTTTAAAAATCTTCATCAAGGAAAGCCACGCTATACCCAATTATTGGAAAACCGAAAAATCTTGAACAACTAGAGACATATAATAGAAATTAACGTGTTTACTCTATCAAAATATAGAAATCAATGTGTAAATCCCATAACTTGTCCACTGTTCGCATTATTAAGCAATGAGTTTTTATCTTATTACACTTTTTGTCATTTTCGGTTAAGTCTCAATTTACATCTTATATTTTTAATTTATTGCTACTTAAGCACAAGTTAGAACAATCTTATTTTTTATTGTATTAATTTTAACCTCACTTTCTTAAGTAAGCTTTAATAGATCCTTTTTTACTTGAAATAGCATTAAAAATTTAAAATTTGAGAAAATGTTTAGCATATATGAACGTCACATCATGTGATGAATGTTTTGTGAAAGAACATTCTTGTGTGTTTTTTAAAAAAGTTTATGAATAAGCTCGACTCGGCTCGTATTTTATATAACCGAGTCAAGTTCAATGATACCAAGTTAAAAGAATTGAACTCTAACAAAATTTTGAAGTTCGGTTAAAATCTTAATAACAAACTTGAACAGAGTACTACTTCACTCGTTTTTGCCTTTAACTATAAGCAACATGAAAACTGTGAAACAATGATTCATATTTAGTGAAAATGTCATCAAATTTGTTTTTTTTTTTTTTAAATAAATTGGATTACATAAAATGAGGTAATCTTTTTTTATCCATCTCTCACTTCCTTAATGTTATTGCGGTTTGATATTTGATTTATTACACAATAATAAACGACTTTTTCAATTAATCTAATTAACATTCACATTAAATTTAGTGAGTCACGTAGCCCTTTCCAAAAGAAGAGGGCATATTCATAATCAGTAAAATATTTGAATATCCCAAAGAAACACCCAAAAAAAATCTAGTAGTAAATTATAAGTAAAGGTTTGACATGTGTTGCGTTGTTGTTAATCCTTGATTGTAAAAAATGAGTGTTAAACTTTGATGTTCCAATTTTATTACTCTATTCATAATTTGTTGAGACATCTGAACCTAAGCTAAAAGGTTATCTTACTCAAACCATTTGGAAATAAATTATTGATTACAACTAGATCAGGGGTGAAGTAAGCCGAACAGTTTAATTCGCTCGAAAAATTTAACTTAAAAAGTTTGGTTTGACACTCGATTAAATCGAGTTCGAGTTTAAGCAATAATTTTGGCTCAAATAATTAATCGAATTGAGTTCGAATAATGTTAAACTCAGTTTGATAGAATTGCAAGTCAATTTGATTTGAATTAATAATTTTGATTTTAATATGTATTATATATAAATATTATAAAATAAAATTTTGAAATTATAATTATAACTTCATTTGTTATGGGGTTTTAAGATTAATTAAATTAGTTTACATTTTAAATTTAAAAATCAAATTGAGTTAAATTGAGTTTGAGTTTAAAAAATTGAATTCGAACTCGACTCGAAAAGCAATTCAATTAACCTTTTGATTCGCGAGTCAAGCTCAAACATTCTTTAACACGACTCTACTCTATTTCACCTCCAAACCAGGCGATTCCTGGCAAATTTTTTTTTTAAGTAGTCAGGAAATTTTTGTTGAAGGAGCACAAAAAAGTTATGGACTAAGAGGTACGTGCAAGTGCAAGTATTGGTTGGTATGAGGTGGGCTGAGTTAGTCTATACCAATTGCCAACTATATCCATAATGTATTCTGAAAAACTGAATTAAAAGCCCAAAGTTGGACAGCTGCAAATTCAGCCCATGACTAATCAAAATGTTGACAACGAACACCAAACAAAAAAAATAGTTCCCTAAGGTTTTTTTTTTTTTTTTTTTTTTTTTTAACAAACAAAGTATGTCACGTCTGAAGCTTTGACTCGTTTATATGTTGATTTAAGTTGGTATTTATTTTTGAAAGTTTGTAAAATATTTCGTCAAATCAATCTAAACTATTTATTAATGTTTTTCTATTGATAAACAATAATCAGAATATCGTTAGTCAATTTGATTTGATTAAATTTTTTTATAAATTAAAAAAATAAACATCAACTTAAAACAACAGAAAAACTTAACCAAACACGACGACACGGTAGCTAAATCTCAATGCTTAGCTGAGAGCATTGCCATTATCTAAGAAGACATGAGTAATGTGATTAACTTTTGTTTTGTTCTACTTTCTGTTTTTGTTTCCGTTTTACGTCCCTTCTTTTACCTTTGTTTTATATTCTTTTCGGTTGATGCTTTTGATGAGTTTGTTTTTGTTTTCAACGGCAAAGCTTAAAAGATGAGCAAAACTTAGCCCAATTATGTTCGTTTTTCTTGCGTTGGGTTAAATCTGGACCTAATCCAGTCAGGCCTGAGTCCATTTCTTTAGATAATTCTACCCAGTTGTAGTTCTAGTGAGTGAGATAATTTTATGTTAGTTTTACTTATTGAACCAATGGCTCAAGATTAATCAGACATTACATATATGGATGGAGTTCAATACATTTTAATCTCTTTATGGTGTCTAATTAAATTAACCATTAGGGCATAGCAGACCCCAGATTCTGATTAAAAAAAAAAGGAGGACCCCAGATGAAGGTTATCATTATCTGTTTCAGGTTTTCCTGTCCTTATCATTGATACTAGTTTTTGCCATTTCCAACGTAAACAAGAAACAAGAGCTGTAGTCAGTCAATACTTCACCAGTTGTGTCAAGCCATGTGTGATATGTGGTCACAAACATATTCATATTTCTTTTGGAGAAAATTACTTTTAGATCAGGGTCTTTAGATTAATGGTTATTGTTTCAAGTATAATATATTTGTATTGTGTTTGATTGTTTAAAATAAAAATTTAGAATTGAAATTGAAATTGAAATTGATACGACATAATAGTATTTTTTAACAATTTTAATGTTTAAAAAAAATATGATTTCAACTTAATTTCAATTTCAAACAATTAAACGTAGTTTTAAGTGTTTTGAGATTTTGTGTTTGATTTCTCAGACCAACGACTCCCTTATATATAAAGAGGATTACTATGTGGGTGGGATTTAGAGTACACTAAATTATCACTGTAAATAAAAAAAAAAATTCATCAAAATCTATAAATTTCAAATTTATTGCATTTAAGTCATTGAATTACGAGTTTAGCATCAGAAACTCTAAATCTTCAAATTAATTGCAATATTATTTTTTTCACCAATTTAATATCTATTTTTTTTCACTTGAAAATAGTTCAATGCCCCCAAAACTTCACTTTCTCTTTCGTTCTCACGCTTGTAGGTAATCCATCTATTTTTGTGAATTTTTCATTCAATCTTATTTTTTGTGGTTTGTCCAAAAAAAAATTAAATTTTTTTTTAAGACAACGAGATTAGATGTGGCCCACATGCACACACGCACATATATAGCCATCCCACGAGGGCCATGATCAGCAAACACCATAATCTTCACGTCATTTTCCAATCCAAACATCACCTTCGCTTCCTCTCTCACGCCTGTCCACTACCAGCTACTGGTTGATTGAATGTGCTGCATTATTTCCCTCCACTTTTGAATTTTTATTATAATAAAGTTAAAATCGAGTTAAGTTTATGATGAGGTAAAATATTATATTATTAAATATAAAATATTTAAATTTAAATTTATCAATGTGATATTTAATCATATCATAAATTTGATTTTTATTTTAATTTTTAAATAAAAAAATCACCATACTTTTTTTCTAAGTTTTTTGCTCTCCATTTTTTCCAATTGCTTATCTTACTCTTAAAAAGAAAAGAGCCATCCACATGTGCAACCACCATGTGAACTTTACTCAATAATTTTGTTTCCCGCTTAGCTTTTTCTCACCATAAACGTATACACATGCCCAATTGAGATCAAGATTGGACAAAAATTGAATGAATTTTGGATTTTGATGAGTTAGCGCTCACAGCTCATTGTTTTATTCGTTTTGTGGTCTAAATGTAGAGTGATGGAATTCTAACATGCATGATTGTTTGCAATTATTCAAATTTACACACCCACTTATCTATGTCCCCATTATCTATTGGATTCCATGCATTATTTGACAGATAATAAAGCTTTGGAGACAAATCTAAGGCAAACCTTGACACAATTTCACTCAATTATTTTCAAACATTGGGTATTTCTCTTTCCGCTCATATTTTGTCTTTTCTTCAAAGCAAAGGTCACAAACGTAATACAGAAAAGCATCCTTAATTCTATGGATTCTTTCAATATCAAGGAACTATTTGTCATTATAATTTCCTCGGAAAGATTCATAAAGATAACATACTATATTGTAAAAAAGAAAAATTAGATAATACACATACTATACTATACCAAAACATTAGACGTGCAAATCAAAACCCCCCCAAAAAAAATCATAATACCCCTCTTTTGCTGCTATGGTATGTTCTTTAATCTCACTGGTTTTCTCTTCCATCATCATCTTTGGGTCTTGCTGAGGAGCTTTAAGTACCTGATGTCATCCCAATGACTTGGCTATGTGAAAATCTCTGTAACTGTATCATCCGGGCATAGCACCCGTCTGGATAATTTTTCAACAGATGTGAATGCGATCCTTGTTCCGCGACTTTCCCATCATCAATCACTGCAATGACATAGGCATTCCTAATAGTTGATAATCGGTGAGCAACTACGATAGTGGTCTTCCCTGAGCAAGCACGGTCTAAAGCCTCCTGGACGGATCTCTCAGACTCAGCATCAAGTGCACTTGTAGCCTCATCGAGCAGCATAAGTTCTGCCTTTCTAACCAAAGCTCGTGCAATTGCAATTCTCTGTTTCTGTCCTCCAGAAAGTTGAACTCCTCTCTCCCCAACAAATGTTTTATAGCCATCAGGCAATGAAGATATGAACTTGTGTGCATTGGCTAGAGTAGCAGCTTCTATAATCTCAGCTTCAGTTGCTGACTCATGCCCATAAGCAATGTTTTCATATATGGTGGAAGCAAAGAGGCATGGCTCCTGTGGAACAATGGCAATGTGCCTTCGCAAGGACTTGAGATTGTATTTTCGAATGTCTTTCCCATCAATTATAACCCGTCCAGATGATGGTTCATAGAAACGCTGTACAAGAGCAATGACTGAGCTCTTACCACAGCCACTTGGACCTACAAGGGCAAGAGTTTTGCCCGCTCGGGCACGAAGACTAAGGTCACGGAAAACTGGGATATCAGGGCGTGAGGGGTAAGAAAAGTCTACATGCTTGAATTCAACTTCACCACGAAGACGATCAGGAACTGGGGTAGCATCTGGATCGTCAGGCTCAATTTCAGTTTTGCGGTCAAGGAGCTCAAAGACTGACCGCATGGCTCGACCACCCTTGATAAAGTCAGGAGCTAAGGTCAGTGTTTCAGCTGCACCATTGGCAGAGACCATGAGGACCATGAAAACTCGGATTGTCTTTGAAAAATCCGAAATGCCATGCTTCACAAGCCAGGAAGCATACCAAAGACCAAGAGCATAGGAAGCATAAAGTAAAAACTGAGCTACCCCAAATCCACTTCCAGCTATCTGTCCCTTCCAGAAGCAACTCTTTAATGGAGTTTCAAGGTTGGAGGAGAAAAGACCGACTATTTTTGCCTCTGAATTGAAGGCAGCAACAGTCCTTACATTGGCTATTGCCTCGCCAGCTAGTTGTGTAGCTTTGGCATGGGCAGCTTCTAGGTCTCCTGAGAAGCCTTTCATGAACATTTTCTGTTGAAAATCCAACAAAAACAATTAATATATTGATTTTTATGATAAACCGTTTCATCTATGCTTTAAGGTGATTAGTGGCAACATGATTTTCTTAAACTTTGGAGTTCTATATTATATCCAAACTTCAATGCATTTGAAAACTTCTTGTTTAGCACATTGTTCAATAACTTAGCAAATGATTCAAGGATCATGGATATTTAAGAATTCTTGGATCATTTGTGCAATTATCAAATTATCTTAAGTGATAATCATACATGCATAAGAAATTAGTCGATCAAAAACAAACCTGCAAAACAGTGGCTGCGACAACCACAGGGAAGACTGCTACGAGAACCAGGGCAAGGCGCCATTGCAATACAAAACCCGCAGTACAGGCAACTAGCATTAGCGCAGTGTTCTGCACAATCACTGAAATCCGGTCTCCGATGGCTGATCTGACATTGTTGGCATCAAGAGCCAGCCTTGCGGAAATCCTAGCACTCTCATTTTCCTCCTGATCAAACCATGCCATTTCATTTTTAAGTACAGCTGCCAGCATTTTCTCCCTCACCCTCTTTGTGAGATTCTCCCCTACAATATCCCAGAAGAAGTGCTGCAATGTGTTGAAGAGAAGTGCAGCTGATGAAAGCCCGATCAACAAATAGCAGTACTTTTCAATTTGTCTGCTCATGTAAGCATGGTCTGGATTGTAGTAGACACTGAGGACAGCACTTAGAACATATGCGAAGAAGGCACTAAGGGAACCACAGACAACAGAGCCTATAGAACCAACTAAAGCATAAACCCACTCTGGAGAATTCATCTTCGCTAGGCGCCAGAAAGAACTAGCTTGATCCTTAAAGGCAAGCTTTTCAAGCCGGTAACTGGGGTATGAGGCATCAAGAGAGAGACTAAAATCAGAGGTAGAGAAGTCAGATAGCCTTCGTGAATATGGTGACCGGCCGTAAGAGGAATTCCGAGCAATTATTGGTGAGCTTACTGAGTTTCTGGCACTAGAAGGCCTGCAAAAGGCAAAAACATATTAAGCAACAAAATGTCAACTTGGTTCATAGGATTGCACCAGCATATTAGGAATAAGAGAAACGTCCATTAATAAAAGGTATCAGTGAGTTAAGGATATTCAGGAGAATAAAAAGAAGATTCTTGGTGAAAGCTACCTTGCACTACTCTTTCTGGCATTATTGAGGGCAGTTTCATGTGCAGCCTCCTGAATTCGGATGAGCTTGGCATAGATACCATTTTCTCCTTTGGCAATGAGTTCATCATGAGTTCCAATTTCGGAAACACTCCCCTGCTGCAGTACAGCTACAAGGTCAGCCTTGCGAATGGTAGATAGGCGATGGGCAATGACAAGAGTTGTCCTGCCAATCATGAACCGGTCAAGGGCCTCTTGCACCAGCTTTTCTGACTCAGAGTCCAGTGCACTTGTTGCCTCGTCCAAAAGCAGGATGGCCGGGTTTTTCAGCATTGCCCTGGCTATAGCTATCCTCTGCTTCTGGCCTCCTGAGAGCTGCAGTCCTCTTTCCCCTACCTGCCATTTTCAAATTATTGTTTTTATTGATTATATATATGCTCTGTTGTATTTCTTAATGATTAATTATCTCTTTTGTTCTGAGGGTGACAGGGAAAGAAATGAAAATTTGGAGTTCTGTAACCGTTTTGAATTGGACTAAGTTACCAAGTTTATTTTATAATTGTAAATTCATTCACTAACTAAGCATAATTCATTTCTTTTATCTGCAAACTCGTTTAAGTTAGTTGTACATTTTAAGTAAAGGTTAGCTGATCTTTCTTATCCACTACTACATTTTCTGAATAAGACAAAACTCTCTTTTAAATGCTACTTAACATTTAAAAAAAAATGGAAAAATAAACCTGATTTTTACTTAATATCCAATCCAGTCAAACCTAAAATGAATACCATTCTTATTGTTATAAACTAAATATGCTTTCCGCAATTTCTTTCCCACCTGCCATCTTCAGGTCATCCTTTAATCTATCTACATTGTCGGTGTGTTTTATTCCCATCATAATGTTTTTTAATCCCTCAAAATCTTAAGTAACGAATTATTTATTTTTGCAGTATACATATTCTAGTAAGCCCTTTGTCCTCTTCATGTTCTATTGTCTTGGTATCTCTAATTTGGTCATAGTTCTGCACATGCATTGTTGACTGGAGCATGTTACCTCCTTATAAATGCATGCATGACCGAACACTTCCTATATTGACTTTCAGGAAATATAAAGTTTGGTTATGTTTGTTGACCAAATGAAGCATTCAGTTTTTTATATGATAAAAGTGGTATTGGTAGGCCATTAAAATCTCACACGAGAAAGTGAAAGAAAAATATATATATTTTTTCATTTAATGGTGAGATGTACTTTTGTACCATGTATCTTTTATGACCCGGGCTAGACAAGAATTTTTCATGATAGCATGATTTTGAGTGATAATCTCCAGATCAGATAATGTAACAAATTGACACCATGGTGAATACTGCAGAAATTGCAGATTATCCTAATGGATTATATTGCCTAGCACTAATTTATCAAGTAACTGCACATTAATGTCTCAACTAAGCTAACCTGAGTGTCGAAGCCTTCAGGTAACTTGATAATGAATGAGTAAGCATTGGCGACTCTGGCAGCCTCTTCGATCTCAACTTGGTCTGCGTCAGGCCTGCCCAAGAGTATGTTCTCCTTAATGGTGGTGGCAAAAAGAGCAGGCTCTTGGCTTACAAGCCCTATTTGCTGCCTTAACCATTTCAATTTCAATGCCTTTATGTCATGCCCATCAAGCAGTACTTGTCCTGCACAAGTTAATTCATAAACATTCAGATATGCAAACCCACATGGACTAAATGAAATCAGCAGCAAAATAACTTCAATTGTCACAAACTCAACGACACCATTTATCTCAAATATATATGAATTTAGCGCTGTTCGATTAAAAGTTATCTTCTAGTTTACCTGAAGTGGGATCGTAGAATCTTTCGATAAGGGAAACCACAGTGCTCTTACCAGAGCCACTGCTTCCAACCAAAGCTATGGTCTTTCCAGCTGGAACAGTAAGCGATAAATTGTTGAGGATTCGAACATCTGCCCTTGATGGATACGAGAAATCCACATTTTTCAACTCCACTAGTCCTGTAACCGAGTCTAACTCCAAACCTGATTCGCTGTTCCGATTGATGGCCGGCTTGTGATCAATTATCCTGAATATTTTTGCAGCTGCAACTTTTGCCTTTGCAAATGCTGACATGCTTGGAGCAGACTGCCCCAAAGCCCTGGAAATCAAAGAGAACTGTGAGCAAAAGATGACCTGAATTGGAGAAACGTAACATACATAACAGAGTATTAACGGAGTACTAACAATCCACCAATCATAACCGCAAACATGGTGGCTATGGCGAGTCCTCCATTGGTGAAGTGGTGCCGAACAAGGTAACCACCATACCAGAGAAGAAGGGCATAGCAACAGAAAACAACGAAGTAAGTTGCACCTAGTCCCATTCCCTTTGAAAATCCGGTCTTGTAACCGAATCTCTGTGCAATCTTCAATGCCGAGGAGTAGGCTTGTAATGCTCTTGATTCACCAACAAATGGCAAAACGACCCGGATTTGCAATACTGTCTGCAATTTGGCTTGAAATCAGCAATACCCAGATGCAAAAACAGAAGAAAAATACAAGTTTGATCTCTATTTCCTAAAATTTGAAACTCAAAAGCATAGGAATTGGTATGCTCTTTACCTGTTCGACAGTATTTCCTGCTTGTGAAAGAGCTTCTTGGCTCTTGCTAGAGAACTTAGCTAATGTGGTGGTGTGGATGGCTCCAATTACAGCTATGAGAGGAACAACTGCAAGCGTGACCAAGGCCAATTGCCACACCGCAGTGAAACCCACCACAAATCCAGACACAAACGTTGCCATATAGTGAATGAAATTACCCAGCTGCAAAAAAATCAAATGTCCATTTAAAGCCTAATTAACAACCAAACCAACAAATACCAAAAGATCAAAAAGAGTTTAAACAGAATTTTGTTATTCTGCTTTACTTTCTCGCTAATGGCATCCTGGAACATCACCGCATCAGTGTTGATAGCGAAAACGACGTCGGAAGTCCGAACCTCGGTGTCGAAGAACTGAATGTCCTGGTTCAAAGCCGCTTCTAAGTACTTGATTCTCATCCTCGTGGATTGCCTCTCCCCAGTCCACATCCAACAAGATATCTCTGCACCCAATTCAATTACATTAACAAAACCATACAGAGGATTATTAAACAAAAAAAAGAGTTTATTTCAAGAGTACTTTAAATACCTGCCCAAGAAGATGCCCAGATTGCAGCACCCACAACAAGAAAGTAAAATGCATACTGCAAAATCACAAGAACAGAGTCGTTTAATTAAATTTGTTGGGCTTCATAAACTGAAATTCGTTTGTGAATTGAAGTATATACCTTCAAAACCTCTTGTACCATCTTGTCCATGTTGTTGGCGTTAGACCCGAACGAATTGACGAGATCGGCGAAGAAGCGGAGGAAGAGAGGCAAAGAACAGCCATGAATGAATGCACCAACAGACCCAATTCCCATCAACACATAATCTAAACCATCTGCAAATCTGAACAACTCTCCAAACCCAACTGACGGAACATCACTAGGCTTCTCTCCACCACCACCACCTTCCTTCTTTGGCTCAGCAGCAGCAGACGACGATGAATGATTCTCCATTTCCTTTCTCTGTTCTTCACTTTGTTGAGGGGTGATTTGGGTTTGTGCTTCTTGGTCTTGTTGATGTTGTTGTGTTGTGTGTGTTGGTGTTGTTGATGGGTTGCTAGTATTAAAAGCGTCAGGAGAAGGAGCAGAGACCAGCTCAAGGCCTTGCATTTCGGACCATCTCCAGTGCTCAATAGCGTTTATCTCCTGAGAATCTTGTGACATTTGCAAAATTCCTAGCTTTATTGAACAAACAACTTCGCTCTCTATCTATCTGGCTTTTGAGCTCATGTTTTTGCTGCTATCTTTTCCTTTTTCTTTTTCCTGTTCTTTTTATCTCTTAATTAGTTTTTACTCTCATATGTATGTTGTTGTGTTTCTTCTTTCTTGTTTGTTGTTGTTGGTTTGCTTTACTACTTCAAATTACATGAGCAACAAGAGACCAAGAAAGGGAACAACTCTGCGCGGTTAATTAGTGGGTTTTGCTTCAGTTTGCTTCTTCTGTTAAAAACATAGAAAGTGACGGATGATGAAATGAACAGAGAAAAAAGTGTTTTTTCCATTTTTTAAAGAAAGAGAGGAATTTTCCACCCGACAAACGACACTGTGTGAATACTGGAAGATTGATTTTTGAGTTTTGACTAAAGCAGCATCAAGACTGGAAATTTAATAACATTTTACTATTTCTTTAATACCATTTTTGTGCTTTTAAATAATACTTTTATGAGCTGGTTGATTTCAATTCCTCTGCTTTGGCTTATTGTGCAAGTTAGATTGTAGTAAAAGCTTTGTGGAAATATTTTTCTTGTTCATGGTACCTTTTTTTTATCTCCCCCTTTCTCTCTGTCTGTCTCTTTCAAATCCGGTGTCCATTTTGAAAAGAGCAAACAAGAAATGAAAAAGTAACAATTAAGCTATTTAACTTAATAAAAATGATTATAATTGAATCTTTCCATCAATTGATAATGTCGAACAGTTAAATTAAATGGTAATCTAATTAATTTTAAATTAAAAAATTATAAAAAATAAGAATTATTTGTTATTTAATTTAAAACTAACGGGATTGTTTTTTAATTTAACTATTTGACTTAGTCAAAATCGATCCAAATGACTGAAGTATAACTTTTTTCTTGAGTTAAAAAATTCAATTGTTATTTTTCTAAATTCAATTAAAAAAATTGTAACTGATCCTCAAACAAAAGATTAAATTTATAATTTGGCCAAATATTTAAAAGCATTTACATTCATCCAAACAGCCTGCTCCCACTTTGCACAAATTCTCCATATATTATATTATATATACTCCGTATTAGTGTTCTTTTTTTTTGGGAATACTTCGAATATATTATTGTTCTCGATTAACTTTTTTATTAGGCAAAAAATTGTAAATACAATAAAGATTAGGTTTAATTATAAAAAATACCTTGTGATTGATTGTATTTTCAAAAAATATTTGAGGTTTTTTTGTAGTAAAAAATATCTCGTGGTTGATTCTATTTTCAAGAAATACCCTAAAAAATTTTTGTGACAAAAAATACTTTGTAGCATATTTCTATTAACAAAAAATATACTTTAATTGACTAAAAGAAGTATATCGCTGGGTAGTTTTGACTAACAGAAATATACTACATGATACTTTTTGCTAACAGAAATATAACACAGTGTATTTTTTACCACAAAAGAAACCATAAGATATTTTTTCTAAAAATTGAGTCAACTACAAAATATTTTTTGTCAAAAAAAACCTTAATTTTTTTTAAAAAAATACAATCAACCACAAAATATTTTTATAATTAAACTTAAAGATTAATGAATCTAATTTTATAGTCCTTAATATTGCTTCGGTAACTTTGCACTTTTGGACAAGTAGTTTAACCAACGGAACATGAGAATTGAGAAACAATCCCCATCACAATCGTGTCTTGAATGCTTAAAGTGTTGGTTGCGATCAGATTTAAGTTGGTTAAAATCTACTCCGAACACCGTCTAAATAAAGAACTAAAATAAAAGAACTTAAAAAAATGAGGGTAAGGATATTTTTGGGTTTCTAATAAAAAAATGACTTGGATTTCACTATTGACCATAAATAAAAAATTGACCGAGGGAGAATTTTGTCAGAAAATTCCTAATTCCAAATAAGACAAAATAAGTTTTTTAAATTTCTAAAAGAATAGGTAAGTGTATAAAACCTCAAATATTTATGTAATTTACCAAAAAAAATCAATAACTTACTATTATATGCATATGCTTATTTGTTTTTTTAAAATTTTTCATCAATTTAACCAACACATCAAAAATGAAAATAAAGTACCATGTCAAAAGGTTTAAGGGATTTTCATAATTGATAAATAAAAAATCCACTATCGAATAAAAATTGACACATAACAATCTTAAAGACAAAAAAGTAATTCATATAGCAAAGACCATAACCAATCATACAGCAAACCAATCATATAGCAACACATGGGAGGGGTCGAATAGTAACCTCTTTAGAAAGGACATGGAGACAAAGATAATTTTATAAGTTTGGTTTGGTCCAGTAATAAAAACGATTATTATGATTTTTAAAATGGTTTATAAATTGTTTATTATTTGATAAAATAATAATAAAAATAGTTTTTTTATATAAAATTAAATATTTAAATAAAATAATATTACTATTAAAACAATATTATTTAAAATGAAAAATTCACTTTATACTAGTATTATTTCTGTTTTTATTTGGTATAACTTTGTTATTTTAAACGATATAACAAATATAATTGTGAGATATCACAAATCATGCTCGGAGTATTACTTAGAATGTTTTTTCACTCATAATGTCAGAGCCATCTCAGTCTTTAGCTTACCACTAAATCAAGCAACCTAGTACAGATGTTGACCTTAAAAAAGAGCAGTCTATATAAAAAAAAAAAATGATACAGTAAAGTGCAAATGTAAACTCTAGCTATAATTTTCATCAAAAAACTACTACCGTTCTAATGGTCTTAACCAGCTAAACCCTGCAACATTCTATAGTTAATTACTACAAATACTTAGTAAAATAAATCCCAGCTCTGAATTCCACTATTTGTCAGATTCAACAGCTAAGATCTCATCAATTTCCCACTTTTTTTGTCCCTAAAAGATTTACATGTGTACATACTTAGTACAGATTCCACAAAATTCGTCAGGAAATCGTCACAAATCTGGGGATTCCCTCTTAAATTTGCATTCTTTATCGAAAATGACAGCAAATTAGCACAACCTTTTAAAATGCAACTATCTTCTTCTCTATATTTAGTGGGTTTTTTTAAATCAGAGCCAGAGTACCATACTGTGCAGTGAAGCCTATTTTAGTGAAGAGAGTTGAGTTACTTTAATCACGCTTTTGTATTTTAATAAAATTCAGTTCAGTTTAAGACAGTCAGCTCTTTTCTTTTTTCTTTATTTTGAGCTTAAAATACATTAAGAGACTGAGTCCTGACACTGTAAATTCATTGAAATTGCAATATATTTTTTTTCCATACTCAGATCAGTAATTTATTTTTCAAAGAAAGTTATACTCCAAGACTTCAAATTGAGAGGAAAAAAAAATAAAGAGAGAGAGAGAGAGAGAGAGAGAGAGAGGGTATTGATATCTTTCTCTCTTTTCACGTTTAAGGTACAGAGTTTCTGCAAGTCCCTCTTTGCAAGGCTCTGTGTTGCCCTCTACCCACGGGTACTTGTCGAGTTCTTCAGCTACTTTTGTTTCTGTGTTATTTACATCAAAGGCCGATTTAATCATTTTGATCATACATTAATAAATTAGTTGCTAATCCCCACAGCATGTTTCCGTGTTAGCGCTCTAAAAATAAAATCATGGAGTATTACCTTTTTGAAGAAGTTAGGAAGCCATCAATGATCAATGTGATGTAAAAAAGAAGTAAAGCCCAACAACTGATATACCATACTTGGACAAGTCGCACAGACTTGGGTAACTTACAAATGAGGAAATAGGTAAAAATTAGTGGATAAAGCAATATCTGAGTCAGGCTAAAATTGATGCTCATAAACAACGGCCTGCACCCATCCATTCATTTCTGTACCTACTTGTTGGATCATTCAATAGGGCAGGTCATTTGTTCAGTGGAAAAGAAGAAGATAAAAGAGGTGTAAGTCATTCCTTGGGATGTAAACCATTGGATCATTAGCAAAACCATGACACTCAAATCACATGATCGTCAATTTTCAAGCCCTTTGTGGCTTGATGGTGTCACCATTTGCAAAATGCAAAAAAATTGTTGCATTCATATCTTGAAAAAAGAAAACCTTATATTTGAAGCAATGCTATATATATATATATATATAGAGGCACAAAGATTAGTTTGATTACTATATAAACTCACAATACTATTATACAAAAGTTCACAATAGTCACATAAAGTGTGAGAAATAACAAATCTATAAATCAAATGAACGTGCACGTCAGTGGAAGTCGAATTTGAGATTGTAATACTTAACCTAAAATTCATCATTTAATTAATACCTAAAACAAAAGTAAAAGATATTTATATTTTTGCTTTGGATAATAATTATATTAATTCATTATTTGATGGAGTAATTGCAAATAAATAGAAAATAAAAAGAAATACTAATATGCGGTTATTTTGAGGGAATCAAAGTTAGAAAAAGAAAAAGAGAGGGAAGACAGGGTTTTACAACACAAGGAAAAGGAGAGGAAGGCAAAGAGAAGGTTCAAGTCAATCAAGGATCTGATTTCATCAAACATATGTGATTAGAAATTAGGTAGACTTCTTGAAGTTCGGAGTTGGACATTTTGACATAAGATAGATCATTGGTTAGACGAGGGGACTAGCACCTTAGCTTTCATAGTCTAGCTTCTGTATGTTATCTAGGTGAGTGATTCTCTATACGTATTTTATAGTTACTATTTGTCTTATCTGTTTTGAGGTTTTAAGAAATAATAAGTATATGTTTTGTTAAGTATAGCTAATTTAATAAATTGATTTGTTACGATGTGATGAGAAATTTAGAATTTAAATCAATTTTGAGACCATTTCATTTTCCAATGATTTATGAAAATATAAAGACTTTTTATGCTTTCTTTGAAAATTATTTTGTGGTAAATGAAAAGGTTTGAGTTTCATTTAAGTTTTATAAGCTTTCATAAAATATAGGTTTGGTTGGAAATGTGATGGAAGCATTGTAGATTGAGGGATGTGTTTGAGATTGTTGTCTATTGAGAGACATGTTTGATATTATTACCCATTGAGGGGTGTGTTTGAGATTATTCCTCACTGAGGGTCGTGTTTGAGATTATTGCTCGCTAAAGGAGTGAGTATGAGAGGATGCATCTCGTGAAATAAAAAATGTGATGAAAAACCTCGAGGTAATGCAGTATATAAATATGTACGAAATGTGTAATGTAATATGTGGCCCAATGAAGAGCAATATGATATATTATATATGATATATGACCTGGTGAGTAGCAATGAGAAATATGAATGGTCCAGTGAGAAGCAATGTGAAATATGATTATGACCCAATTAGGGGCGATGTGAAATGTGAATGGTCTAGTGAGGAGCAATGTGAAATATGAATCCCCTAGTAAGGGGTGATGTGAAGTATGACGTGATTGACCTAATAAGGGGTGTATGATTTGATTGACCTAGTGAATGGCGTATGATGTGATTGGCTCAATAAGAAGTGTGTGATATGTGGCTTGCCTAGTGATGGGCATGGTGTATGTTCGACCCTTGATTTCATGTTTTATCGTCATTGAATTTTAATTGTGTATTTAGAAAGCAATAGGTGAATAGTTTTCCTGGTTTATATGAATTTTATGACATGTTTTATAACTTGTGAAATGTTGTTTACCTCAAAGTATGGTTGGCAAAGTTAACAATTTGTTTTAGTAAAATAACTCTTCTATTAGTATATATGTATATATCCCAACCCATACTTCTTATGTGATTGTATGATAGTGTAGAGGATCTGTAGTCGTAGATTTTCTACAGAGGGACTTACATCCGTCTCACTAGACTGTATAACTTACCCGTAACTTTACTTTCAGTTGTGTTTGTAGGTTCAATATTTCCTCAATATATCAACTAGTGAGTGGCTGACACGTGCTTAGTGGGAATCTAGTATCTGGAATCCTCACGACGTTAATCTTTTTTAGATTAAATTTTGTTAAGTCTTGTAATTGAGATTTCTTATTTATTTAAATTAAATTTTAAGATGAGAATTTGTAACCTTGTATTTATGTTTAAAAGTTTATAGAAACTTTTATATGAGATCTGAGTTTAAGTACTTGTAATTTATTTTATTAATTACTTATCTTGGATTTGGTAAAGGTCTGATAGATTTGAGATCCTAGTTAGATTATGAGCATGTCATCTTAAAATATAGGGATTTGTGTTTCGAGTTGATGGTTATGATTATGAGTCGATTTTACACATTTTTTTTTGAAAAAAATTGTAAACTTTTTTTTAAAGATTTAGTAGGCAAAATTTTATCTCCTTTTAGTCACGTTGTACCATTATGGAAGATTATATCTTTTGGGTACGGGTCGTACCATTGAACCAAATCTTCATTGTCGAAAACCTTATATATATTTCCTCATGATCAACCCCCACGGTCATGAGTTTTCAATTACTTAAAAGTTGTTTAGTTTTACATAGTTTAAGTTGATAGGTGCTTGTAGAAATTTTATTATTGTGGGTAAAAATTAACTCTCCAATTAGAGAATGACATGTGACACCTAAAAGTAAAGTAAATAATAATTTCACCAATTAGGGATAAAATGGTAAAAACTTGTTCAAAGGTAAAAATCACACTAAACCTATGGAGCGATCTCGACTCTCCATTGATTATCCATCCAATGATTTAGATCGTTCGTCATTAATGACTCTCTCCACCTTTTCACTATAAAAGATTATTTAAATTATTATAATCAAGTTCGAAAGCCAATGCATTCAACTCTCTCTAAATATAGTTTCGTAAACCTCAGAGGAGAGGCCTAGTCGAGGCACGCTACTCACTTAATTTTTGCGTTTTAGAGGGTCTTGCCATCTTAGCACAAAGCTAAGACAATGGGTAGAGAGTCGTCATTTGACTTTGAAGGGGGTCACAATCCCTTGATATTAGTCTATGATATATTCTAGTTCAAAAGATTCTAGTACGAATGGTTAAGGAATCATAGCATCCCCTTCGCGTAAGCCGAAGCCTATCCCTTCGTGTTTTTAAGAAATATTTAATTATTATTTTAAACTATTCTTCCACACACTAGCACTTTAGCACTCAATCGCATACAAAAAATCCATTAACCACAATATTTAGCAAACATGAGGTATTTCAAACATAATGAAATGAGGAGGAACATGCATACTTGAGATTACTACCCTAACATTAATTATTGAATAATGTTGTCCTCCAAAAAGCAATTGAGTTCACTCAATTTAGAGTAAAACATGAAAAGTAAAATCCATGAAATAGAAAAAATAAAAAATATAAGAGAAATAAAAAAATGCAACATTCGAAGGAGCACGTCAGTACAATACCATAAAAAATGTTAATTATAAATCAATCTTTATGCTTTATTCTTAATTATAATACAGTCCACAAATTTGCAACTCAGACAATCCATGCCAAAAGATTATTGTGTATCTTACAAATTAGTCCTTATAAGTAAATTATATCCAAAAAAATCTAAAATGCTTATGTGATATTTTTTAATGACAAAAGTGTTCTGGGTTAAGTCCACTTGAACATTTTGTATCATATACTTGATGCTTTTGGTCTTAGAGGAAGAAAAAAAAACAATTTTTGCTAGAAAGAAAAGTAGTTGTCGGCGTCAAAACAGAAAGTATCTATTAGGCTTTTTCAATCTTTAAAAGCTATTTGATTTGGGTTTTTCATATTATAAGATGCTATTTTTTATACAGGTCGGTTAGTTTTATGTTATTTTTTCAGCTTTATTACTTTAAATTAGTTATGCATGCAAACTATTTGATAAAATATCTAAATGTAGGTGACTTGTAAGCATGTCTTCATCTACATCAAGTTTTGATGGAATGGTTCCATACATCTAATCGCGAAATAACCCTAAAATCAAGATAAAAATAGTTTGAAAATAAACAATAAAACAAATCAAAACACTTGATATTGCTAATATATTATAGAAAAATATTTATGCACGTATACTACCTTTAAGTATGGAATTCATCAGTATATACAAGAGTAATTTAAACATTTTCATCTTAAATTAATAATCATTTGGTGTCAAAAGCTGAGTTATGAAAAAATTTGGGTATGATTAGATGCAATTGAAAGTTTAGAGTTAAAATTAGATAATGCTCCGAAATTACATGGGTGCAATTTGCATTTTACCTTGAGTTTTGAATGGATCTTCACCTCATGGTATAAGCTAAATTGCTAGTAATATTTTTACTTTGGAGTTATATTTGACTATTATATGTAACAGACCAGGCTTTTCATTTTTTTTAATGTTAAACGATGAAAACCAGTCTCTTATTTGATTGTTATTGTTGATGCAAACAAAATAAATAATAAAGGATGCCCTGTCAACAGGCAATGGGAGGTTATTCAAGGATTTTTTGAGTGAGAGGACTTTGAATAGAATTGGTTCCACGCACATCTGGTGCGTTTGGGGGCTTGTAGGAGAAGTCTTATGGATTATTATGTTTTGGAGAGGACCCTTTGATGATTAAGTCAGTAGATGTATTCAAAAAAAGGTAATGAGAGGATTTAGAGTGATACTGAGAAAATGTGGAGAGGAAGAGAACCGAAATGGTCCTCATTGTCCTTTGTGTTTGCACTATGATATCTGAGTTTTTCTTATATCTCTTCTATCCTCTTTTCTCTTTGTATGAATATGTTTGTCTTATCTCCCTCTCTTGCTTTGCATATTGGAAACCCTTTATATAGACATGGTGACCCTTGCCTTTGAGATCTTGAAATGGAATACTGTTAGGATGTGACTTTTGAACCTCGAAACTTATGGAAAATGACATTTGCCTGTTGTGAGGAGATCTCCGTCTGTTATGAAATGATCTGTGCTTGAGGAAACTGACCTTTGCTCATAAATCTTCACGTCAGAGTAAAAATTTTCAGGATATAAGGTGGTGCATCCATCATTACAATCATAATAAATTGCTTTCTAATTATGAGTAACAAATCACATATGCAATTTTAATTGGACTGAATAATTTTGATCACACGTAGCTAACACAATAAATTTAGGTCCACCATCGAAATATATGCAGTGATACCAACACCTAAAATGATGGTCACAGAACTACATATCCCACAAGAGGCAGAAGCTTAATAATCACCTAATAGGAAAGCCATAAAAAAAATTGCTTGTAGTTCTTATCCATGTATCTTATAACTTGCAGATTAAATATGTAGGTTTGACTTTTGACCTCACGTATGAAGAGCAGACTCCAACTAGAAAAGGACAAAGATATATTATTATCACACACTCTCGGTTTGTTGGTAATACATGTCAATTTCTTGTGTTAAAATTAAATTAAACAATTGAGAAAGAAAATAAGGGCTCTATAACAGAGGCATGGGCATTGTCATCAAATTAGAAAATGTTCGAGAGAGTATGGAGGAGCTTAATAATCACCTAAAAGGAAAGCTATAAAAAATTACTAGTGGTTCCTATCCATGTATGTTATAGCTTGAAGATTAAATATTTAGGTTTGACTTTTGACCAAACTTATGTATAAAGAATAGGAAAAAAATTGTCTAACCCAGTGTCACGAGAGATACATGGCACAAAAATCTATTTCACCTTTAAAAGAAAATAAAATATACTGTTTTCTTTCATATCATTTAACGGTAAGATGAATCCTTGTATCATGTATCTCTCATGACACCGTGTCAGACAAAAACTTCTCGAAAAGCAGACTCCTTAATACTAAAAAAAAAGGCATAAGGACAAGTGAATAAAGATATTATTATCACACACTCTCAGTTTGTGGGTAATACAGGTCAATTTCTTGTGTTAAGATTAAATCAAACAATTAAGAAAGAAAACAAGGGCTCCATATAATAAAGGCATATGCATTGTCATCAAATTAGAAAATGTTCGATTAGTGTTTTCAAAGGTGTTTTTTGGGTTCGTTTGGGGTTCTACCATAGGCGAGATTAAAGCAAAACGCCATGAGGTTTAAAGTATTAGGCGTTTCTTTCTTCGGGCATACGCCTTTACACTCCAGTGATCGAGGTGTACACTTCGTTGAAGTTTTTTAAAAACCTTAAAAATCAAAAGAAAAAAAATGAAAGTTTAAGGCTTAAACCTATACCCAAATGAGTAGAAATACAAACTTTAACAACTAAGTTAGTTGTTCTTGTAGTTATATCATTGTGTTTCATAAATATTTATTACATGTTATCTGGTTTAATAATAACTACAAACTATTTAATTAATCACTTACCAGTTATAACAATATAAAAATAAAAAATTATATTTAATTTATATATAAATATATTAATATTTTAAAATTATAATTATAATTTATATGCTCTAGGGAGTTAATAAAAGTATTAAAGTTCATTAAAAATTAATTAATTAAAATTATTATAATTTTAATTAATTAATTTTAATTATTTTATTAGAATTTGAGACACTCCAACATTTCAAAAGGCTTACCCTTCACCTCATTGAGGCAAAACGCCTCGCCCAACGTCTTTGTTTCTGAAAATACTGTGTTCAATGCTCAATGAGATCGTTAGGAAGATATAAAATCAAAATATGGATTCAACACCAATAAGGCTAAGTTCATTGGCAAAACGACTAAAGTTGAGGCTTTGAAACCATAAATTTCATATTCGATTTTCACATTATGTGTGAGTAGTTATCAATTTATGTAATGTAAAACTCATTTTTTTTAAATTAAAAAGATTTTAAATATAAATACAATAATTTATTTGATCACAAAATATATAAGCACACAATGAAATTTAAGCTCATTTGATTATTTGAGTAATATGTTTAAATGATGTTTTCTTATTGTCAAAAGACCAAAAAAGGTTTGGGGCAGATGGGTGAGATATCAATCATCAAGTATATAAAAGGGTTGTATTTATCTGAAAAGGTAAAAGGTAAATAAATCTTTTCTATGGAACACACTTTTAACAACTTAAATATAAACTTAAAATTTTTCTCTTTAAATTACACTTAATTATTTATCAAACAAACTAAGATCATCCCATAATCCAACCCACGCTACTACCTTATCATCCATTTAAAGTAAGAAAAGCAATCAATACACAAACTTTCATAAATTTGAATTAAGTTGCACATAAAATAGTGCATTTTTATTGGCAAAGAATCTGCCAAATTTGGAGGGATAAAGAGTGACTACGAAGAAGTCAAAAAAGAAACCTAGCTCCCTCCCTCCCTCCCTCCCTCCCTCATATTGAGGGATTATTATTAATTATTGTAAAGGGGTGGTCCATTTCAATTTTCAATCCTACTCTAGCTTTCAATCTCTATTCTTGTTCCAATAGGAAAGGAAGGACTAAAAATTTAAATCAAAAGACAAATACTCAAATGGCCACTCAAATATACCTCTCAAAAGTGGTGCATTGGACACTCATTATGCCATTCCATTGTCTTTCTTGTAGTTAAGTGTTCATTATTTTATAAACCTTTTTGTTTAGCAATAACTTTACTTCATAATCTTAATTTCCAAGTTGAGATGATTAAGTGGGCTGTAGTCTGTAGATACACTAAAACCACAAAAGTTGATGGATGTAGTCCAAATATCAAAAGTGCTCCACCATGTTATTTCTTGTTATCTTTAATATATTTTTGTTGGAGAATTGTTTAAATATAATTTAATTCATTAAAATAATTTAAATTATATTTAAACAGATACTTTAAATAACATTTATATAAAATTGGATTTGATTGGAGGTCATTCAAATGTTATAAGCAAATTTGACAAGCACATATATTTATATGACAAAAATACAATATTTTAAAATGTAAATTGAATAGCAAACCGAATTCTTCATCATGGTCTTCAACTGGTAAATATTAAGAGTCACTCGATTGAAAAGTTCGCACTTTTCAATTCTTTGTCAACCATAATTAAAAAGATGGGAAAAATCTTATTCAATAGCACAAAAGAATACTAACTTATCACGTTTAAGTCATGAATTATTTATCATTGTGCTCAAATTAACTTAAACAAAATTATCTTAGATTATTCTTTAAACTTCATTAAAGTATGATTTTTTTTTTGGTTTTCTTCTCCCAAATCCAAAAAAACTGTTACGGAAAGATGAGGTCTATACATAGGTCAGGGGAGGCGCACACTGTGCATGAGATGGAACCAAGCAGTATTTCACCACCGAATTTTACAAATCCATCATTATATCATTTTCGGCTTCTTAATGGTGATGGTTATAGTCTAGTATGACCAAAATATTCCATGTTTAAAGTTGTCCCTCCATTCACACAGGTGGCGTGTGAGGTAGAAAGGAGAGGTTGAGGCAATCCAATTTTGTCAAGAGTGTATATAGTTAAATGTTGAATCCTACCATGTTGATGGTATATTTTTTTGATTATCTATTCATTATAAATTTAAAATAATTTTTAGAGTAATAAAATAAAAATAAAAATATTATTAAATTACTATATTATCTTTATAATGACCTTAAATAACATGAAATATCTAAAAGTAATTTAGTTTTTATTAATTTGGATATAATAATGATATTTGAATTTAACTTTAAATAATGTCGAAGTTAATTTTTTGTCAGAAATATGAAAAGTTAATAATTCATATATATATATATATATATATATATATATATATATATATATATATATTCGCAAAGCAATGTATCTAAAGTTTCTGGGTCTCGAGCAGTGAGAATCAACTAAAGAGATGATTAGGGATCGATGCTATGGCACCTGTTAGACATGTGAGGGAAAAAAAGTGAATAAAATGTTAATATTTAGTTATCATAAGATCAAAATTAAAAACATTATATAGTTGCATGAAAAAACGTGAGATGGAAAATATATAGCTTTTGGGTCCACCACTCTTCCTTCCTTTTCTCAGTACCAAAGTTTGACATCCAATTTATGAACATGAACTAAGGTGGTGTTGTTCTACTCCTACTTTATATGGCCTTTTTTTCTTATCTGTCATTATGTATGACCTTGATTTCATCCTAGTTCACACCCCTTACCCAGCTCGAATGGATCTTTTATTGAGATTTTATTCCTAAAATCCATTCACTTAAATTTCAGACGATAAACAAATAAGTTTTAAACACAAAATTATTTAATGTGGTTTGACAACCTCTTTGCTTATGTCACCAACAAATTTACAGTTCTATTAATCCTTAACAACAATTTTAAGAAAAATAAAATTATTACCCTTACAACCCAAAATCTCCATGTTAATGCCAAAAATGTGGTTGCTGAGTTGGAGGCCAGGCCTCGAAGAAGCATGCACAGCGGAGAAGAGGTGAGATAGGGGGTCGCTAGAGGGAGTGCCTCCGAGGATGCTCCGAAGCTTTTGTTAGTGTAAGATAAAATGTTTGAAAGTAACAGGCGTTCTCTTTTTAGGTCCAGAAAAATCTCATCCCTTTTGGAATGCGTACCTAAGTCTATTTATAGGGTTTTGAGGCGGCCTTTCATCCAAGGTGGTGATGATGTGGAGGCCCAGTCGGGTGGGCCATGATGCCCATGAGGCCCAGCTGTCTCGGTTAGGGGCTATCCACGCATAAGGTGGGCCTTGTGCTAAGGGCGGTGTCACTCGGAGGGCGGTGATTGTTGTGCGTTTATCTACCTAAATAAATAAGCAAATAATCGTATAGTTTTACTTGCAAGTGCACAAGGTCAATAGTAGCATAGTGTGCAAGTGTGAGATCATCTCCACATGGATTAGTAAATTTCGTTCTTAGAATCAGTTTCGCAATATAAAAAGAGAGAAATAATTATTAAGTCTAGATTGATAATGATAAGAACATAAGGCTTTGATATCCACCACTAATCATACTTTCCCAATAAGTAATGTCCCAATGCTCTAGCCATACTATGAATACATAATGGTTGTCAACCTAAGGGCATGGTATCTACTCCTTAAGCTATTGATCTCCCTAAGCAACGAGTTAGGCATGGTATCTACTCTAACTCTTTTCTCTCTTAAGGAATTCAACATGGTGTATGCTGAGTTGTTCCTTAAGAGAGCATAAGATCTGTGGAAATCGACAACCACACGAGACCTAGGGTATGGTGTATACTCTCAGTTTCCCATGTTGATTAACTCAAGAATCCAGATAAGATATCTTTTGTTACTTTTGTTGAACCCAAGACTTGGTCAACCAAATTGATTCAACTAACTAATCCATACCATATGCATATGTTGATCAGACACACACATATGAGGAATTTAAATATAAACAGGTGTTAATCAATAAAGCGTCATAACATGGCTATTGGCAAAGTAAATCAATGAATATATATATATATATATATATGGAAAAGCATGATTAGGGCTTCAATCGAGCCCTATAAAGAGTTAGTTACACATGCTCTCTATGATAAACATCATTATAACATAAACTAAAATTGAAAAATAAAACCCGAAGAATACTGTGGAGATGAGTCGTCAATTCCTCTCCAAAGCTTATAACTTCAAGCCAAAGCAAAAGATAAAAAAAAATGATGTGTTTTCTGTGTTTTACAAGCTTATATATAGGGTTCTAAGAGTGTCCCGAAACCCTAGTTTCCAAAATAAGATATGGAGAGTTCTTTCCAAAACAGCTGCTGTTGTTTTTTTGCTGTTCACGCTCGTACGCATGCACTCGATCGCTTGCTTGTGCGCAACCTTGCACTCGAGCTTTCTTCTTGTGCGCACGAGTACTTGTGCACTCGATCACGACCATGTTGTGCTCGATCGCACCAGCTTCTTCCAGATTATTTAGCTTTCTCCCTTTAAGGCTTCAAGATGCTTTCTTTTCTTCACAAGCCTATCACAAACACAGAAAACACAAAATGAAGTAAAATATAATAGATTATGCACATAAAGAACTTAACAAATGTAAATTAAGGGGCTTAAATATGAATATTTAAGCGCCTATCACACCCCCAAACTTACATATTGCTAGTCCCTTAGCAATACAGAACCAAAAACTAATTGAGAAATAAAATTTAAACATAAACTCATCATTCATGATTTCTAAAAATTTAGAGTTGTACACAAAACCATGATATTAGTTCATGAGTAGTCTTAAAATATAAACACATTTTTATAATGAAACAAGTTTAAAATTGTAATTACATACACAAGGTTGGTTTAAGGCATCACAAGTTTGACTTAGTGTGTGATGGATTAGCACAAAAAAGATGAAGCTTCCAAATATCTATACTGTATAGTGTTTCAGTGTCTTAACATTCATCAAACTTCCTATCAGAATGAACACAAGTGGCATAGTTTTCTTTATTTTCTTTTTCTTTTATCATGAGTTTTTTTCCAAGTTAAGTTCCGTTAAGCTTTCTAATTGACTCTTGTAGCGAATGTTTAGCTAATGACTCCCAAACCATATGGTTTTAGGGCATTAAGTGTAAAGACACCCCTAATGACTTACTAAACTAACTCAATTCAAAAAGGCTACGGAACTAACAGGTCTTAATGCTTCCTTGCAAAATCTCCACCTTTTGACGTGAACACTCACTGCTTACTAAGGCAAGAGGTCCAGTTATTCAGTGAATTTTTTTTTATGATCATTAAATGCTTAATTCCCACATTTTGACGTGAATGCTCACTGCTTACTGAGGTAAGAGGTCCAGTTACTCAATGGAAATTTTATTTAATGATCATTAGGAGCATTTTATTCTCTCTCTTTGCATGGTGGACATTTTTCTTTATTTTTATATGCCAAAGTTTTTATCTAACAAGTTATCCGATTACAGTTAAGAGATTGAAACATATAAATAGAGATAATATATCATACCTCACACTATTCTGTGCTAATGTGCTCATGTTAGATTTAGATCAAACTTTGTGAATTCCTAAATGCCTTGAGGTAAGTAATTAAGACTTTTTAAATCTTTTACCATTAGATTATGTGTTTTAGATTTTAAGCTAACTGATGAAGTTTTATCATAATATTTGTTTTTAATCAACCAAAAAAAAATTTAACACAAAATGACATGCGTTTATCTTTTCAAAAATAAAAACAAAAACTGGGACTTAGTGTGTGCATGTGTTTCAAGTGTGTGTATGTGTTTCCCTCTGCTCCCAAACTTAATATACACATTATCCCCAATGTGTGCGTGATATGGAAAGATCTGATCTGGGAAATAGAGAACTATACTACTAGCATGGCTCGTAGCACACCCCCAAACTTGAACTAGATGCACGCACTGTGTTCCTGGAAAAGAAAAACTAACGTTGTGCCGGAAAACAAGAATTATGTATAATAAACAACATAAATACTAATAAAAGAAAATACTAAAATGAAAAGGATATGTTGTGAGGTGCCTCCCATGAGCGCTAAGTTTTACGTCTTTAGCCAGACGGGGTATCCTCTCACTGCTGGTTATCTGGTGGTGCAATCAAAGAGGTACTGGGTGCAGGAGGTAGGCGATCGAGGATGGCCTGTAGCATCGCCTCCTGTCGTGCAAACCGCGCCTCCAAACCATCTATGCACTGGTGCACTAGTGATGTAGCTGTAGAGACCTCACCTTGAAAAGAAGACAGCTCAGCGAGAAAGTGCTAGGACTCAGTGGGTCTCATGCCCGGATGGTCCTCCTCTCACACTGGGCTAACTGCAGGGGTCTCCATCTCCATATGATCCTCATCAACCCTCTCAGTTGCAGGTGCAGGTGCTGGGAGTTATCAAGGCATGTGCGACTGGCTCTGTGTCCATTGAGCCTTTCCAAAGAAATGATGCTCTCGTACTGGTCCGTTACTGAAGGTCCCTTTAATTCCTTTCTTCTTAATGATGTATGATAGTAAGAATGGGAACGGGAGTCCCCATGCATTGGCCATCGTGGTCTGGCAGCTATGGACATGATCCCAAAATTTATGCAGTTGACTCCAAATGATAGCCGGGATAGAGTACCAGTGGCCTCTGTGGAAGGTATATAATGTCTGTAGAAACTAGTCTTTCCTCTGTGTCTTGTGCCCCAATGGGCACACATTGCGCTGGAGGATGGAGTCCACGAGCTAGAGCAGTGGAGGCAACTTTGATCGGCTCGCCGCGTTGTTATGCCTATCCGCGTACTGGCCAGCGCCCATGTCCTCGACGATCGTGGATTAGGCAAAAGACTCTGGCTGCTCCTCTATATCAGTGTCCTCCGGAGGTGACTCATCATAGCAGTGAAGAGTAACATCGATGTTGGTACTGGTCACCTCTAGAGATGTGCCCTGGACTGAAGAAGTCAAGACTCCCGGCCTACTGCAGTTAAAAGACAGGCTCTCATAGAACTATATTATGAGCTGAGAGTAGGCGATCGAGCAAACTGGTTGGAACAGCCTCTTCAGTCCCCGATGCTGAAATGCTTGGATTGCCCATTGAGTGACGTCCATATGCTTGAAGGCCTCATTGATATTGAATGTGGTCTCGAACAATAGCTCTCTTTGCTCGAAGCTTGGTCGGGATGACTGGGTAGGGCTGCTCGAAGCACGAGAGGTGGAGGCCATTTGTTTAGGTATTTTGGTGCTAGCTTCTTTCCAAGTTGCACTCGATCACAACTCTATGCGATCGATCGCTCTAGGGATCTTGTGCTCGATCATAGGGCCTTGCGCTCAAGCGCACTTACTGAAGCTTGTCTGAGGACTTTGATCAAACACATTGTGTGCGTGTGAAACCAAGCTAGGGTTTCTTTCTTGGCTAAAATTCGTTCGACCCCCTGTAAAAACACATAATACAACCCAAATAGCATAAGAATAGAAGAAAGGTAAGAATTTAATTTGCTAGAAACAATAAGTATATGCATAGAAATCCGAAAATGAGAGATAAAAGAAAGTAAGGGTAAAAATGTGTATGAATACCTGGTGTGCAGGGGTACTGGACGGTGGTGTGGGGAAGGATATGTGGTGGTGATAGTAGGGTGGTGATGGTGGTAGGGTGGTTACCATGGTGGAGTGTCGGTGGTGAGAGGTTGAGAGTAATAGGTGAGTGAGAGTGCAAGTGAGTGAGGGAGAGAGTGACTTAGTGAGAAAGAAAGTGTGAGTAAGTGAGGGAGAGTGTGAGTGAGTGAGGAAGAGAGTATGAGCAAGTGAGGGCAGAGCGTGAAATGTTTAAATCCATCACGGGACTCTCTGTCTCGAGTACACTCGAGCGCATTATGAATTGCACTCGATCACACTTATGTGCAAGTGTGTGGTGTGGTGCGCTTGCGCGCTATGTAGCACAGGGCGAGAGTGCGCTCGAGCGCAAGGCTGAAAGTGCTGTAAATTTGAAAATGTAAAAAGACTAAAATAATGAAACAATAATGAGAAAAATTATCAACGATACAACCATACCGTACTAGTAGTGGCCTCAGTACCACTAACCTCAATAGAGGTGCTTGAGCTGTATGGGTAATAAAATATAAATTGCTCAAGCACTCTCGTGCTGCAGTGCTACTCTTTTTGAAGGAGGCATTTAGAGCCCACCTCTTATGGCTCAAGTGCTCTTGGTTTAGCTGCATACTAGATAGATTGAAGTGCTAAGTCCTCATCTCTAGGAGGTAAGTTAATGTCAAGGTATGGTTTAGCTCTGTGTCCATTTACTGTGAAGGGCTGATTTTTGTTGGAAAGACCTTGGTGACCACATACGAACCATACCATTAGGACTTGAGTTTTCCTAGGAACAGTCTTAATCTTGAGTCGTATAGTAACACCTTTTGTCCTACATGAAACTCTTTCCTAACTAGTTTTTTATCATGACATGCCTTTGTTCGTTCTTTGTAGAGCTTGGCGTTCTCATAGGCATCATACCTTAGTTCCTCCAGCTCATTTAAGTGCAGCTTCCTCTTCTTTCACGCTTGTTTCATATCAAAATTGAACTGCTTTATGGCCCAATATGCTCGATGCTCTAATTCTACTGAAAGATGGCATGCTTTCCCAAAGACTAGGCGGTATGGCGACATACCAATCAGAGTTTTATAAGCTGTCGGATATGCCCATAGAGCATCATTTAGGCATAGAGACTAATCCTTCCGATTAGGTTTCACGGTTCTCTCTAAGATTCCTTTGATCTCTCGGTTACTTATCTCCACTTGGCCACTGGTTTGGGGATCATTTAGAGTGCCAACTTTATGAGTGATCCCATATTTTCTGAGTAGTGCGGTAAAAGAGTGATGATGAAAATGGCTGCCACCATCACTTATGATTGCTCTTAGGGTCCCAAATCGAGTAAATATGTTAGCCTGTAGAAACTTGACAACCACTTTGTAATCATTATTCTTTGAGAGGACAGCCTCGACCCATTTGGACACATAATCCACACCCACAAGAATATATAAATAACCAAAGGAGTTAAGAAATGGACCCATGAAATCAATGCCCCACATCAAAAAGTTCTACTATATAAATATTTTGTAGGGGCATCTAATTTCGGGAAGAGATGTTACCTGTCTGTTGGCATCTATCACATGAGCTGCAAAACGAGAAGACATCTTTAAATAGACTAGACCAATAAAAACCGGACTGTAATACCTTAAGAGCTGTCCTCTTGGGCCCAAAACGTCCTCCATAAGCAAATTGATGGCAGTGTTGTAATAAGCTCAAGTGCTCCTCTTCTGAGACACACTGTCTGATGATTTGATCGGGGCAGAATTTGAAAAGGTACAGGTCATCCAAATGGTAGTGTCTAGACATAGATATCAACTGCTTCTTTCCTTGCGTGGTCATACCTGGGGAAAAAACCTTAGCAGTTAGATAATTGACAATATCAGCATACCATGGAAGTTTTACCTCTAGGGCAAACAATTGTTCATCAGGGAAGTTCTCATTCAAGAGCAGCTCATTTTTGTCATTCTCATAGGGTAGCCTTGATAAATGATCTGTAACCACATTCTCACTGCCTTTCTTGTCTTTGATCTCCAAATCAAATTCTTGCAATAGGAGTACTTATCTGATTAACCTAGGCTTTGTACCTTTCTTAGAAAATAGATATCTTAAAGCAGCATGATCAGTGAATACAATAACCTTAAAGCCAATAAGATATGATCTAAACTTCTCTAAAGCAAAAATAACAGCTAACAATTCCTTTTTCAGTAGTAGAATAGTTAAGCTGAGCATCATTTAAAGTTCTAGAAGTACAATAAATAGCATGAGGTACTTTATTGACCCTTTGACCTAAGACAACTCCCAAGGCAATCACTGGCATCGCACATCAATTCGAATGGAAGATTCCAATATGGTGCCATCATTATTGGGGTAGAGGTGAGAACATTCTTCAATGTGTTGAAAGCTTTCATACAGTTACTAGTCCACTCAAACTTGGTATCTTTAGCTAACAATGCACAAAGAGGTCTCGAGATCTTGGAGAAATCCTTGATGAATCGTCTATAGAAACCGGCATGTCCAAAAAAACTTCTTACACCCTTGACTGTGAGAGGAGGAGGCAGCTTTGAAATGATGTATATTTTAGCCTTTTTTACCTCAATACATTTGTTAAAGATGGAGTGACCCAAACACAATGGCTTGTTGAACCATGAAGTGACATTTCTCCTAATTCAGCACAAGTTACTTTCTTCACATCTCTTTAAGAAACTCTCCAAATGATTGAGGCATTCATAAAAATTGGAACCAAATACACTAAAATCATCTATAAATAGCTCAATGTATTTATCCACCATATTTAAAAATATGCTCATCATACATCTTTGAAAAATGGCTGGTGTGTTGCATAATCTGAATGGCATCCTCCGAGAAGCAAATGTCCCGAAAGGACATTTGAAGGTAGTCTTTTCTTGATCCTCAGGTGCTATGGCAATCTGGTTGTATCCACTGTACCCATCCAAAAAGCAATAGTAGTTGTGGCTAGCTAATCTTTCTAACATCTAATCAATGAATGGTAAGGGGAAATGATCTTTTCTAGTTACTTTGTTCAATCTTCGATAGTCAATACATACTCTCCAACCAGTTGTTTTTCTTGTAGGTATGAACTCTTTATTTTCATTCTTCACTAATGCGATCCCACTCTTTTTAGGAACAACTTGGACCGGACTTACCCACTTACTGTCGGAGATGGGGTAGATAATGCCAACATCTAAGAGTTTTAATACCTCAGCCTTTACTACCTTTTTCATGTGCTGGTTAAGTCTTCTTTGAGTATTGGGCCTTGCTTCATCCTCAAGGTAGATATTATGTATGCACTTGGCCAGACTTATTCCCTTAATGTCAGCAATGGTCCATCCAATGACAGATCTATGCTCCATAGGAACTCTTAATAACTTCTCTTCTTCTCCACTACTCAAATTAACAGCTATGATCACATGTAAAGTCTTCTTTTCTCCCAAATAGGCATACATTAAATGCTCGGGTAGTTGTTTTAATTCCAATGTTGGTGCCTGGATAATGGACGGAAGAAGAGTAGTATTAGTAGGTATGAGAGATTCAAATGGAGGAGTATACTTACTTGAGTGTTTTGGAGAGACCTCAAGGAGGTGCACAGCAGTGATGATGTCATCAGTAACATCTTCAGGTTCTTAATCAATATCCACTTCTGTGAAGCTATGGGTAATAGTAGTCTCCAATGGATCAATGTGATGGACCTGAAAAGCTTGCTCAACAAAAATTTGTATCACACATATATTAAATCATTCCAAATCATCTTGAGGCAGTTTTAATGCATCAAATATTTTAAATTCTGTTTTCTCACCATTGACTTTCATACTTACTATGCCCTTTTTCACACAAATCTTAGTATCGGCAGTTCTCGTGAAGGGTCTTCCTAATACAATGGGCAGAGGTAATGGTATAAAGAATTCCTTCATATCTAGCACAATGAAATTAGCAGGTAAAATGAACTCACCCACCTTTACTAGGACATCCTCAAGAATATCTCTAGATCTTTTGATACTTTTATCTGCCAATTGTAGGGTAATAGAAGTTGGTTGTAGCTCCCCCAAACCTAAGGTTTCGAATACTGTGAAGGGTAGCAAATTTACACCCACTCCAAAATCTAGTAATACTCGCTCAAACAACTGATCACCTATCCTACAGGGAATAGTGAAACTACTCGGATCTTTCAGTTTTGATGGTAGTTTTCTTAATAGTACAACACTTACCTCTTTAGTTAAAGCTACCGTCTCATGATCTTGAAACTTTCTCTTATGAGTGCAACAATATTTTAGAAATTTAGCATAAGTAGGTATTTGTTTAATTGTATTTAACAAAGGAATATTTATTTCAACTTTCCTCAAGGTTTTAAAAATATCAAGTAATTTATTCTCTTTCTTGTGTTTAACTAACCTTTGTGGGAAGGGTGGTGCATTCACCTTCTCCGTCTCACTCACCTTTGATGCCGATGGTTTTTCTTTGGATGCTATTTCAGACTCATCGGACCCCATCACCTTGCCATTTCTGAGAGTTGTGACAGCTTTCAGTTGTTGATGCCCCCCAGGGTTAGGTAGTGTTTGAGCCGGAAGCTCAACTTGCTTTCTGCCACTTAGCTCCTTAGTCAATTGTCCCATTTTTACCTCTAGCCTTTGGATAGCTTGTTCATGTTTTGTTGTGGTTTGTCTTAGTTCAGTCCGGAATTACCTTTCATCCATCATGAACTGATATTATGAGGTCATTAATTGTTGTTGCTGAGTGGCCAATTACCTCACAAGACTTTCGAGGTCATTTTTCTTTGTTTCGGGAGCTAAGTGAGTAGTGGGCTAGGATATTTTTTGCTGCCTTTGCTAGTTAAGGGTATTCTGATTGTTGATCCAAGAGAAATTTGGGTGGTTTCGCCATCCAAGGTTGTAAGTGTTTGCCTATGGGTTATTCTTTGGTGGATAATTGTTAGGTCCCACGTAATTTTCTTGCTTCGAATCTGTAGATGAATACAAGGGACAAGTATCAGTATTATGATCAAATTAGGAACATATCGCACATACCTAGAGTGGTGTAGCTGGTGGGTTTGGTGATGCATTCTGAGTGGTCATGGCTTTAACTAGCAGATCTAGTTTCCTCTCCACAGCAGCTATTTAAGTAGAGGATCCTCCATTTAGGTTCACCTCATATATACCTTTGCTTTTGGTTACATGTCTACCTCGAGAGGAGAACTGCTGGGTGTGTTTACTTAAGGTTTCGAATAGCTCCATGGCTTCTTCGCTGCTTTTCTCCATCAGCACTCCTCCACAACCTGAATCAACAATACTTTTGTTAGTATCACTCAAACCTTCATAAAAAGCTTGTACCAGTTTATCTTGATGTAGGTTGTGATGTGGGCATTTGAGTAGCAGCTCGTTGAAGTGTCCCCATGTTTCGAAGAATAGGTGTCCATCCTTTTGTTGGAAGGATTGAATCTCCTTCCTCATTTGCCTCGTCTTTTGGGCTGGGAAAAACTTCCTTAAGAACTTGCTGGCCAACTCCTCCCAATTTTGGATCAAAACTACAGGCAATGAATTGGACCACAGTTTGGCATTATCTTTTAAGGAAAAAGGAAACAGAATTAACCTTATTCCTTCTTGGTCTAAGCCTCAGATGTGCTGGAACTTGTAGAGATTGAAGAACTCTCGAAGGTGCAAGTGTGGATCCTCATTAGATGTACCCCTAAAGTGAGTCAATGCACTCAATATTTGTGGACATATGTAATAGTTGTATTTCGCCTCAGGTTGATAAGCAATACACGATGGCTGATCGAGGTTGCGTGGGATGAAGGATTGCTTCATCTGCCTTTGCTCAGGTGGTTGTTGATTTTCTAACTGTTCTGCCATTTGTGCTTCTTCTTCAAATTCTTCTACCTCTTCAGAGTTGTCTCTAAGCCTTTGTCGGATAGTCCGCTCAAGCTCGATATCAAGGGGGAAGAACGTTGGATGCTTGGATCGACGCTCGTGCATGAATCGGTGATAATCGCTTAAGTGCAGCAGTTAAACACTGCTACCCGGGTAACTCTCTGCCTAAATTGTGCTCGATCACACAAGAGGGTGCACTCGATCGAAAGTGGCACAGAAAGTTCTCCTGGTGTGCCTGAAACAGAAAATAAAAAGGAATTAGATTCGGGTTGAAACAAAAATAAAATAAAAACAGAAACTTTAAAATTTCTTTGAGATAAAAATGGAATAGAATGAAAAAGAAATAACAACGATTAAACGAAAAAAAATAATTCTAAAAATAAATTTAAGCGCAATCCCCAGCAACGGCGCCAAAAACTTCTTGTGTGTTTATCTACCTAAATAAATAAGCAAATAATTGTACAGTTTTACTTATAAGTGCACAAGGTCAATAGTGGCATAGTGTGCAAGTGCGAGATCATCTCCACAAGGATTAGTAAATTTCGTTCTTAGAATCAGTTTCGCGATATAAAAAGAGAGGAATAATTATTAAGTCTAGATTGATAATGATAAGAACATAGGGCTTTGATATCCACCACTAATCATACTTTCCCAATAAGTAATGTCCCAATGCTCTAGCCATACTATGAATACCTAATGGTTGTCAACCTAAGGGCATGGTATCTACTCCTTAAGCTATTGATCTCCCTAAGAAACGAGTTAGGCATGATATCTACTCTAACTCTTTTCTCTCTTAAGGGATTCAACATGGTGTATGATGAGTTGTTCATTAAGAGAGCATAAGATCTGTGAAAATCGACAACCACACGAGACTTAGGGTATGGTGTAAACTCCTGGCTTCCCATGATGATTAATCCAAGAATCCAGATAAGATATCTTTTGTTATTTTTGTTAAACCCAGGACTTGATCATCCAAATTGATTCAACTAACTAATCCATACGACCTGCATACGTTGATCAGACACACACGTATGAGGAATTTAAATATAAACAGGAACTAATCGATAAAGTGTCATAACATGGCTATTGGCAAAGGTAATCAATGAATATATATATATGGAAAAGCATAATTAGGGTTTCAATTGAGCCCTATAAAGAGTTAGTTACACATGCTGTTTATGATAAACATCATTATAACATAAACTAAAACTGAAAAATAAAACCCGAAGAATACTATGGAGACAAATCGTCAATTCATCTTCAAAGCTTATAACTTTAAGCCAAAGCAAAAGATAAAAAGAAGGATGTGTTTTCTGTGTTTTACAAGCTTATATATAGGGTTCTAAGAGTGTCCCGAAACCCTAGTTTTCAAAACAAGATATGGAGAGTTCTTTTCAAAACAGGTGCTGCTGTTTTTTTTACTGTTCACACCTGTACACATGCGCTCGATCGCTTGCTTGTGCACTCGAGCGCAACATTGCGCTTGAGCCTTCTTCTTATGCGCACGAGTACTTGTGCGCTCGATCGCAGCCATGTTGTGCTCGATCGCACCAACTTCTTCCAGATTCTTTAACTTTCTCCCTTTAAGGCTTCAAGATGCTTTCTTTTCTCCACAAGCCTATCACAAACACAGAAAACACAAAATGAAGTAAAACATAATAGATTATGCACATAAAGAGCTTAACAAATGTAAATTAAGGGGCTTAAATATGAATATTTAAGCGCCTATCAGTGATGACCTGGAGTCCAGCTGTCTGAGCCTGGTTTATCCGCATGTCGACCTGCTACCTATGCTTGGGATGGTCCACGTGTTGTCTTTTTATTGGGTTTGTGTTTTTTAGCAGTATCACTCCAATATACTCAAAGCCCTCCACCTAGCTCTAGTAATAACATTAAAATTATGAGTATATCCCAAACCATTGTCTAAGGCCCTCTTTATATAAATAATATTTTCCTAATACTATTAGGAAAAAAAGTAACAAAACATAATAAACTACTGCTATTATTCCTGCTAGAATAAGCAACTATAAAATAAGAAACCACTTTTCCCAAACCAATAATAAGTATTCTTTGTGGGAATTGAGCCAAAATTCTAACAAATCTCCATTTTTTGCTCAAATTCTCCATACCTCATCAACAAATATAACTTTCTTTTTGGTTGATGTAATCATTCCTTTTAGTCCTTCCATATCTACTCCACCTAATTTTCCAAGCAAAACATTTCCATCAAGCTCATACAACCCTTTCTTGTTCATAGTAGCCTTCAACACTACATTTGATCCATTAAGAACTTGCAGCTCTCCATTGCTCGCAGTCTATATGTATCCTACCTTATCGAGCTCCCATAAAGAGATAATATTTGTAGTAAGAATGGAAACAAACTGTACCTTTTCAAGTGTCTTCCCGCTTCCATCATGGAGCTTCAACCTTAGGCTTCCTTCATCATCAATTACTTTGTGTTCCTCATATGCAGTAGCAACTTTGACATGGGTAGGTTCCTTCGTAACAATCAAAGTACTTCTTATTGAATATGTGAATGGAAGATGCCGAATCAAGTAGCACCATATTACTCTTATCAACTTTTTCTTTAGTGTGCTCAATATCTAGCACATCTTCATCACTTCCCTCGACGATATTAACACTTTCACTACTGTTTCCACCATCACTCCTTTTCCTACTCATTCTTCTCAACTCTTTTAAATCATTCTTTATGGCCTTACAATAATATTGTATGTACCATATTTCTCCACAATAGAAACACTCATTCTGATTGTCATCTCTAAGCTTAAATTTGGATCTCCACCTTGAGCCACTGTTCACTCTCCATTGGCTCCTCCCTTGATTAGAACTCTCCACAGCAAGTGCTTGACTACCACTAGATAAGTTCTCGTTTCCCATCAACCTTTCAATCTCACGTAGGAGTGCGATCATGTCATCGAAGCTCAATGTCGACTTTCCCACCAACAATATTTGCACTAATGATTTGTAATATTTTGGTAAAGATGATAACAAGAGTAATGATTTCTCCTTATCCTTCAATGTTTCTTCTGCATTCAACAATTGAGACACTAACTTGTTAAATTCATTCAAGTGATCATGAAAACTTGTACCTTCTTCTATCTTTAGAGAATAAAGGTCCATATTGAGATGCAATCTATTGGTTAAAGACTTTGAAGCATAGATACTCTCGAGCTTATCCCACAAACCCTTGGGTGTAGTTTTTTTCAACACAATATACTTGATCTCGAGAGCAAGAGCTAACCTGATAGTACTTACAACCTTTCTCTGAATTGATTGCCACTTTCTATTAGTCACACCTTTTTTGGCTTTTCTTCCTCTGAAGCCTGATCGAGATTTTGTTGCACTAGAAGATCTTGAATTGTACTAAGTCACATAGTAAAATTATCGCTTCCATTAAATAAAGAAAACTCAAATTTAGGTATATCTGTCGACATGGTGGTGCAGACGCAACAAACAGCACCAGAAAACTTCTTCAAATAGATGACCAGGCTTTGATACCACTTATTAAGATTTTACTCCTAAAATCCACTTACTCAAATTTCAGGCAGTAAACAAACAAATATCAAGCACAAAATTATTTAATGTGGTTTGGTAACCTCTTTGCCTATGCCACCAACAAACTCACAATTTTATTAATCCTTAACAACAACTTAAGGAAAAACAAAATTATTACCCTCACAACCCAAAATATTCAATACACCCAAAGCTCTCCACCTAGCCTAATAACAATATTGGAATTATGAGTATATCACAAACCTTCGTCTGAGACCTTCTTTATATAAAGGATATTTTCCTAATACTATTAGGTAAAGAATAACAAAAACATAGTAAACTAGTACTACTATTCCTACTAGAATAAGCAACTATAAAATAGAAAACCACTTTTCCCAAACCAATTAGAAGTCCTCCTTATAGGAATAAAGCCAAAATCCTAACACCCTCATCTATGAAACTCTACATATAGCTTTTTCACTAAAAACATGATATATATATATATGTGTGTGTGTGTGTGTGTGTGTGTGTGTGTGTGTGTGTGTGTGTGTGTGTATGCGTGTGTGTGTGTGTGTGTTTTACATTGTTTAAATTTTACTAGGAAAGTTATCTTAATCGAAACCTAGAGAATATCATTCAATATAAGGATTGCGCGCTTATCAATGTGCCAAGAGTTTTAATTGGTAGTCAGAGTGCAACTCAAATCAGTTAAGCCGCACAGTAGTACAAACGCCACGTTTTGACTGTGACTTAGCTTACCTAAGCCTCCACCACCAAACAATTACTATTAACACCTGATCCAACAATATATATGTTGAATTTAAGAGAGAAAGTGAGACAATACAAAGAGAAGAATTGTATTGAATGGTGTAATTTACTTACAAGGGAGCTATCCTATTTATACAAGCCAACAGGAGAGGAAAAGCTATACACAACCAATGTGGGATATAATACATTAACTATAATACATTAACATCCCCTCTCAAACTCAAGGCGGTAAGTGGGAGGTGAACTTGAGTTTGGAAACAAGAGAGTGAAAGCGTCCGGGTGGATGAGTCTTAGTGAAAATGTCAGTTGTCTGATCGGCTGAACTAATGGATTATAGACGAACCGTATTTTAGAGAATGTAATCACGGATGAAGTGGCAATCATTCTCGATGTGTTTTGTATGCTTATGGAAGACATCATTGTGAGCGATCTGAATAGCACTCCTATTGTCACAGTGTAGGATAGTGACAGCAGGAGAAGAGATACCCATGTCAGCGAGTAGCCATCGAAGCCAAAGAAGTTCTTGAGTTGCATCAGCTATAGCACGATATTCAGCTTTAGTACTGGAGCGAGCAACCACAGTTTGTTTTTTACTATACCAAGAAATGAGAGAATTGCCCAAAAAGAAACAGTAACTAGTGGTTGAACGTCTGTCGGTGGGGTCTCCGACCCAATCGGCATCAGAATAAGCTTATAAGACAGGGGTAGCCTGTGCTGAGAAATGAAGCCCATGAAATAAAGTACCCTTGACATACCGAAGAATACGAAAAACAACTGAGTAATGGGTGGTCCGAGGAGCGGACAAGAACCGACTGACCTGATGAACGGCATAGGCAATGTCAAGGCGAGTGACAGTAAGATATACAAGACTTCTAACCAGTTAGCGATATAGAGTGGCATCTTGAAGAGGTGAACCATCGAGTGGGGTAAGTCTGACGTTCAGTGGTTGAGTCAGTGATCCCAGCCTTGGAAAGGAAATCTGAGGCATATTTGGCCTGAGAGAGAAAAAATCCATCAGAACTAGATGAGACTTCGAGGCTAAGAAAATAGGTGAGCACGCCAAGATCTTTCATCTCGAATTGGCCATTGAGAAACTTTTTGAGTTCAGAAATACCATGTAGATCATCTCCAGTAATAACCATATCATCCACATACAGTAAAAGAATGATAATACCATTAACAGTATGGTGGATAAACAGAGCCGAATCATGAGCACTTGGTGTGAACCTAAACTGATGAATGGTAGTGCTGAATTTGGCAAACCAGGCACGTGGAGCTTATTTCAAACCATATCGGGGATGACGAAGGCGAAAAACTTTGTTTCGAGGGGCATCTAAGCCAGGAAGTGTATGTATATAGACTTCCTCAAGAAGATCCCCATTCAGAAACGCATTTTTGACATCCATTTAAAACAGAGTCCATCTTCAAATGGCGGCGACAGCAATGAGTGTACGGACAAATGTGAGCCTCGCCACTGGAGCAAATGTCTCTTCATAGTCAATGCCATATTCCTGAGCAGATCCCTTGGCAACAAGTCGGGCTTTATATCGTTCAATAGAGCCATCAGAAAGTGTCTTGATCTTAAACACCCATTTGCACCCAATAGGAGTTTTTTCAGGGGGTAAGTCAACAATATCCCAGGTATGAGTCTTAGCTAGGGCCTGAAGTTCTTCATCCATTGCTTTCTGCCAAAGAGGATTAGTACTAGCCTCCTTATAGGATTGAGGCTCATGCAGATGAAGTATAGTGAAAAAACAATGATAATCACAATGGTAATCAGCAAGATGAAAAGAGGGATGAGTTACCCTGGTAGATCTGCGGGGGTGATATAGAGGATGGCTCTCAGAGGGAGTCGGTACAGATTCATCAGACATAGGAATATCCTCGGGCACGACCGATTGAGTTGAAGAGGTGAGGTCAGCTGATGGTTCTGAAGCTGGAGCTAGGTTTGGAGAGGTAGGATCAGCTGGTAGTTCCAGAACGAAAGGGATGATATCAGCTGGTGAATCAGAGGTGAACTCAACAGTACCTGAAACTGGATTCTTAGGAAATAACTCAATAGATGGATTAGTAAAGAATCTGGAGTTAGTGATGGTTGACATGTCAAATGACTGTAAGGAAGAGAACATTTGATGTTCCCAAAAAATGACATGACAAGAGATACGAAGAGTTTTAGAAATAGGATCCCAGCATCGATACCCCTTTATGTTCAATACCATATCCAATGAAACAACACAGATGAGCCATTGGTTGTAATTTGTTGTGTTCATGTGGTTTGAGAAGAACAAAACAAGCACAATCAAAGACTCCGAGGTTAGAGTAATCATGAGGTTTACCGAAAAGGCGCTCGAATGGAGACTGATTTTGGATTGTAGCGAAAGGGACACGATTGATTGTGTACACTGTGGTGAAGGCAGCATCACCCTAGAAACGTTCAGGACATGATAACGAAATGAGTAGAGCATGAACGGTGTCAAGAATATGTCGATGTTTACGTTTGACTCATCCATTTTGTTAGGAGGTTCCAGGGCACGAGCGGTGGGGGAGCATGCCATTTTTGTGAAGTAGGTTTAGAAAAGCACGGTCTTTATATTCCATTGCATTATCTGAACGAAAAATTTTGATATTCCGAGAGAATTGAGTTTGAACCATAGAAGAAAAATCAGAATATATTTGAAAGAGTTCAGATCTGCTTTTCATAAGAAACAACCAAGTATAACGAGAATAGTCATCCACAAATATAACAAAATAACGAGCACCACCCATTGATGCATGAAGAGAAGGCCCCCAAACGTCAGAATGTACTAAATCAAAAGGTGCAAGGGAAACAGACTGATTCTCATTAAAAGGTAAAGCTGATTGTTTTGCAAGTTGACAATGAATACAATGAAAAGACTCGTGCTGAAGTGAACCTAACTGACCACTAGAAATAAGAGAATGTAGAGGGCTAGATGAAGTGTGACCTAACCGAGAGTGCCACAATTCCACGAGTGAGAGTACTGGGATGGATGCAACTGATTGGTTTGGTGATGGTGAGGATGTGACTTGGAGATGAGTGAGCTCAAAGAGGCGTCCAACTTTACAGTTGGTTCCAAGGAGTTTTCCTATCTGAGGGTCATGCACACGACAAGCAGTAGAAGAAAAATGCACATCAAGTCCAAGATCACATAGTTGTCCAACAGATATAAGGTTAAGCGTAAGATTAGGAACCAAATATGTGTCAGGGAGAGACAAATGAGAACTATCAACATGTCCAGTATGGCTGACCAGCATATTTGATCCATTGGCAGTGTGAATAGTAAGTGCATGCTCATCACAGGTTTTAGAGAAAAATATAGAGGCATCAGATGTCATGTGATTGCAACAGGCAGAATCAAAATACCATCGGGATGTACCTGGTGTAGTTGACATGACTATATTGTTACCGATTTTATTTAGAGCCTCGGTAAGAACGGTGCAGAAACCACTCCAATCAGGTAGAGAGCAGGATGAAGTTGGTGTAGCATCAGTGGTTACAGCAGCAGTATTCTTTGGCTTGGAATATGACCGATTGTATGAGCCTCGAGAGTGATATTGGTTCCCATTTGACTGATTTCCAGATGAAAGTTTAGGGCAGTCTGTAAAATAGTGACCCAGTTCTCTGCAGACTTTACATAGGCGAGAAGGACATTTGAGCAATTCATGCCCTTGTGAATGACAATACTTGCAATATAAGGGCTTCTGGTGTGTGCTCTGTCGGTGGGGTAAGTCCGATTTAGCCATAAGAGCGAAGAAGAAGGTGAACCTCCAAGAAACCGGTGATGTGGCGGTCAATTGATGATGTGGCGGTCAACGAGTAATGTGGCACTGACGTGTCGTTGATGTGGTGCTGACGTGGCAGCAACATGTCTGAAACAGTAGCGACAGTGGAGATGATGTTAACGGGTGACGTGGCACTGTCAACTAATGATGTGACGGTTAACGAGTAACGTGGTGCTGACGTGTCGTTGATGTGGTGCTGGCGTGGCAGCAGCGTGTCTGAAACAGAAGCGGCAACGACGATGATGTCAATGGGTGACATGGCACTGACGTGGCAGCAGAGATGATGTCAGTAGGTGACGTGGTGCTGAGGTGGCACCGATGTGGCTTTTAGGGCTGACGTGGCAGCAGCGTTTCTAAAACAGGAGCGGCAGTGGAGATGATGTCGATGGAGAATGAGACTCCGACTATAGTGATGACCCGACATGTATGAAAATGATATACTAGAAGTTTTTCTGATGTGAAGGTTCCACTAATAGTGGCAATCACAGAGCATACTCAACTCTTAATATACCGAGAATTTCTGATATGAAGGATCCACTAATAGTGGCAATCACAGAGCATACTCAACTCTTAATATACCGAGAACCATTATGGCTCTGATACCATGTTGAATTTAAGAAAGGAAGTGAGACAATACAAAGAGAAGAATTGTATTGAATGGTGTAATTTACTTATAAGGGCGCTATTCTATTTATACAAGCTAATAGGAGAGGCAAAGTTATACACAACCAATGTGGGATATATATATAAGATAACTTTCCTAGTAAAATTTAAACAACGTATGTGTGTGTGTTTTACGTTGTTTAAATTTTACTAGGCAAGTTATCTTAATTGAAACCTAGAGAATATCATTCAATATGATCAAAGTTGAGATCTTGGGATCATAAAGATCCCAAATATGACTCACACTGATATATATATTATTTACTCAATTTAATTTTATTCATCATTAATGACAAACGTCAATAAACACAATTCCAAAAAGATTTGCATATAACCAATTGGCCTGTTGCAGCCTATTGACATAGTAGATTTTTCCAAAGTCTTAAACTTTTTTTAATTGAAGGTTGAAATTGATATTGAAGCGAAATTATATTTTTTAAAACATAAAAATAATTAAAAGAAATTATGATTTTATCTAAATTTCAATTTTAATTTTAAACTTTAATGTCAAACAATTAAATGTAATAATATAATTTTAATTTTTTAATATAAAAATGTTAGTTTAATCAATTTTTTAAAAATAAAATACTGTCGACTTTTAACTTCAATGATTCACTTTTATAGCTTTTAAGAGAATATAACTGGAGATCACTAATGTGAAATAATGTCTGAATCCTAGCACTAGGAAGTGGCAAATCTTAGCAACAAGAATTGGGTTTGTGAGCAAAAATTTATTTGACCAACAAACATTTGACAACCTATCAAACTAGCAGGCATGCATCATGCATATATCATAGCTGTAAAAGGATTTGGATCTACTCCCTAAATTCTACCAACAAGCATTGACAACCTATCTATGTCACTTGGTAAGCATCAGTTTACAAATATATACAATATTTATGGGTTAAAAGGCTTTAAAAGTTTAGTTGGAAAATGAATTTCCTTCATGTCATATACAGAAAATTAACTTGAGTGCCCAACCTCCCATTTTAAGGGATCAAATAAATAACCATTTTCAGGTAAGGTAATACGAAGTAAAAGGATTAGAAATATGATTAGGTTTCTCGATTTTACATCGAAAAAATGTATATAATTAAGAAGACTATATATAAATATATTATTTTATGATTTTACAAGTTGGGTATTTTTTTATAAAGTTAATGTGTGCACTTAAGTTTATATATAATTATTTTTTTCTCGTGTGTTGAATAAATTCTTTAAAAAAACTCAACTAATTTACATTTTAAAAACCCACCAATTTCTCCATAACTTTTATATCCTTAACTTTAAAATCAAAATTATGATTCTTAAATTGCAAGCAATTAAGGAAGGTTATATACATGCCAGCCTGAGCTGCCTAAAGGAAGCCCCACCATAGCCTAAAACAAAATATTGAAGGTCTATGATCTTAATTGTATGTTGTAGATTAAAAATACACAGAAAGGATTCACATCATAATTATCAACTCATTTCCATTGATTTGTCAGGATTTGCAAATTGATTCGTGTCAAAACATTAATCATTTGCGTTAATCCCTTAATTAATAAAAGGGTACACAAAAAAAAAAAAAACTATACAGTCCAGCTCAACAAAATATATTTAGTGTACCTTATATTGTTTCTGTTTTTGTTTTTTTGTATTTTTTACTACTTATAATTTATATATGGAAAATGGCCACTTCTTTTCCTTCTAGTTAGGCTTTTTGATATGAAGTAGGTATTATTCTAATGTTGTGACAGGTAAAATTTATCAATTCCTAATTTGATTTGGTGGGAATCCTATTGGGAAGTATCAATGAAAAAGACTTGCTCTTTAAAAACAGGTATCCTTAACGGTGGCAAACCTTACACCACATTAAAGTATATATTCCTTGTGAGAAAATTAAAGAAATTCATATTCCTTTAATCGTAAGTGCTTTCCACAACATCTTAGCATGCTTCACACTCACTTAATTGAAAGATTAATCACAACACATGCTTTAAGCATCTTTTTAATTAAGTCTTTAATATATTTTGATTTTAAGTGTTAGAAATTAACTGCATGTTTTCTGGAGATTTCTTATTGCCATTGTAACTCAATAACATAGACTGTATCACCTTCAGATAGGAAAAAATATGTTTAAGAGTTCCTTTTTTTTTGGTGGAAGAGTTACTCTTTAAAACTTTAACAACAAATAAAATTAAAGTGGCTGTGGCTGTGGCCTGAGAAAGCATAGTTGAGGAATTTGCTTTGTTTAAGGAATCAGCTGTATAGGAAGTTGCATGATTTCCCAAATTTTACAGTACATATTAATTTCAATTCAAACTTTACCGATTTTTATTTTGATGGTTATTATCAGCCAACTTGAATCTTTTCTATTTGAAAATTAAAATAAAAATATACTTCATGAAAAAATTAAATATCACTTTTAATATTTTTATCTGTACTTGTTTAGTTGATATTTTATTATTATGGTAAAGACAAAGCCGAAGAAAAAAAATATGAATTATCAAAACAATAACTTTTAAGTCAAAACGACGAAGAAAAAAGCATAACCATTGAAAAAGAATCTGTGTAAACAATTTGATATGTTATACCAAAAGTTTGAAATTGAATACACGAGGCTAAATATAAGTGTGTAATGGAACCATTCGAACCAAAAAATCTAATTTAACTTATTTAATTATTCATTTTATTGGTTTTGTTTTTATTTCCAAGATTCATAGACCATTTATCCAATTGGATTATAGTTTATAGATTTATTTAAAACAAACCGTTAAACTAGCCCTTATACATCTATTTTTAATATATATTTTTAATTTGATAGTTATTATCAGTGAATTTAGATATTTTTCATTTGAAAATTAAAATAAAAATATAATTCATGATAAAATTAAATTTCATTTCTGGTATTTTTATTTATACTTGTTTAGTTGATATTTTATTATTATGGTAAAAACAAAGCTGACGAAAGAAAACATGAATTATCAAAACGGTAACTTTTAAGTCAAAACGATAAAGAAAACAGCATAACCATTGAAAAAAGAATCTGTGTAAACAATTTGATATGTTATACCGAAAGTTTGAAATTGAATACATGATGCTAAATATAGGTGTGTGTAATGGAATTGTTCGAACCGAAAAGCCTAATTAAACTGATTTGATTATTCATTTTATCGGTTATGTTTTTATTTCCAAAATTCATAAACTGTCAATTCAATTTGGATTATAGTTTATAGATTTATTTAAAACAAACCGTTAAACTAGCCCCTATATATCTATTTTTAATATATATTTTATATATAAATATTTAGTATATTCTAACAATCGTAATTTTTAGAATTTTTCATTGAAATTTTAATTTAATATATATATATATATATATATATATATATTCACACACTCACACACATATACATACTTGTTGAACCATTTTTATTTGTTTACTAGTATTTTTATGGTTTGTATTAAATTTAGATATTTTGAATATTAACTTTTAAATTTTGTTATATGGATGGTTTGAAAGATATTAATAATTTTTTTTTATACATAAAAAGGTATTTGAATTTTTAAAATACTTTTAAAAAATTTAAATCAAATCGATTTAATCGGTTTTGGTTTTAAGGTTTCCTCAAATCCACGTAAATGATTTAGTTTCTGTTTTTAAAATAAACCGATTCAAACTGAATTATGTGCATCCAATTAACGATATGTCATATATATATATATATATATATATATATAGAGAGAGAGAGAGAGAGAGAGAGAGAGAGAGAGAGAGAGAGAGAGAGAGAGAGAGAGAGAGAGAGAACCGTAAGAGTGAAGGGTAAGAACATGATTAGGGTAGATCATTCAAATCAACCCTACTTATATTTAACTTTTCACACATGTAACTAAGTTGGGTGAGGTTGAGGGACAAAATAATTTGAACAAGACTAAAGTAGAAGGGTAAATGAATTTGGGGTGTCTTTAACTCATACATAGAGTAATGGGCTAAAAAAATGAATGGGACCATTTAGGATATATGATGAAAGTTGACTCCTTTAGTGTAAATGACAAAAGGAGGGTGTTTTCTTTTTAATGATGAATGATTATTTCTTCCATTGTGGAGGTTGGTTCCCAGTTGTGCATGCTAGTCATCATATGCATGTGTATGCATATGTGAGACCACTTTGCATCTCCCATGATTATGGCCCATGCCCTTTTTGTCCTTCTCGGGATTTTATTATTTTCTTCCCTTCTTTTTCTTTTCTATTCTTCAATCAATTCTCTCCTTTAATTCTTTAATTTCCTTTTTTTTACAATATTGCTTTTATATTTTTTTATATAATGGGCCATTGTTTTTTGTCAAAGCATCACATTAAATTTAATTGTGATTGTACGGTCATGAGATGGCCATGCTTTTGTCCAATATGGGCCCAAGAGCTAAACTGTGTATCCGAAGAAAAACATTCTGCCTTCCTCTTGCATTGCATGCACAAAAGGTTCGATCTTTTTAGCATGAGATGACACTTTATTTTCAGTCCTAATTATACAACTTTTTTTCTTTCTTTCTTTCAAGTGTTGATAAATCACAGCAGTTGTATCAATCAGTTAGGCAACTGTAACATTATCAACCAAACAACTCCAATCCAGAATTGTGCCATCCAGAAACAAGAGTTGGCCCTTTGCATATGCTGTACATGTGCTATTATTACCCTACCATACTTTGGTGAATATTATATGTCAGAACCAAAAAAAGAAAAAAGAAAGTTTTTAAAAAAGTAGAGTTTGATCGGTAGAAGAAAAGTTTTCTTAGAGAAAACGATGTTTGATAAGGCCAATTGAAGTAAGCATTTTAAAGAGATACATCTTACAATTGTGGTTGTACAAAATGAAGTCAATTGCATGTACCTTTGTATCTAAAAGATTATTGACTGCAAAAAAGAATGAATGGACCAAACTGGTGATTTATAGAGTTATTGTATGGCTTGTGTTATTTGTGTGATTAGCCATCGTAAAAAATAGAAGTTCTTGTTTAGTTCGGATTTATAAAAGATAAATAACACAATGATTTATCTCACTATAGATAATATAAAGAAAGAGAAAAAAAAAAGATATATTTTTTTTTTCATTCAATGGTGCGATAGATTTTTATGCCAAATATTTTTCGTAGACCCAAGATAGATAAATGTTTTCGTAAACAAAGAGTTATGTCGCCAAATGGTAGTAGAAGGTCACTCTTTTATTGTTTCTTTGTATAGCAATTGAAGTGATTAATTGATTCAGACATTTTGAATTAACAGTTAATTTCAGATCTACTATTTAAAAGATTCAGATCTCATCTTTTTTTTGACAACTTAAGAAAAAATGATTAATTGGCAAATGGATTATCAATTAAAACAAGAAGTGTTTGAATTTGTTGTTGAAACGTTCACTAGTTAAAAAGTAACTACAAGTTCTTAAGACAGGACAGGATAGCATAGTTGGATAGCAACATTTCTTTATGGGAGCAAAGATTGATGCTTAAAACTTAAATCAATTTAAAGTTTGTGACGGAAGTAAGATGAAATTAGTTTCTTATTAGAGAAATAAGCATTCACCAATTACTTCACAAATCATGAATAGATTGAAAATGTTAGAGGAGAGAATTAAGGAGATAAAAAAAAAAAAACTCAAAATTAACCAATGATTAGCCATGCCATACATATGATCAAGATATTAAAGCTATGATTGATAAAGAGAAAAGTAATAAGAGGAAAAAATTGAAAACAATTTTTTTTATCATTTAATAAACAAAAAAAATAAAAAGATTGATATTTTCTTCTTACATATATAAATCACAATCCTTTCATATTCAGAAAAAAAAAAAAGAGTGACAAGTAAAAAAAAACTTTTTTTAATCTTTCTTTTTTTATTGAATTTTTTTCATCATTTTTATCAAATACATAATTATCAATATTTTATTTTGATTTTATTTTCCTTTCCTCTGTTTCTTATCTTTAACTTTTCTTTTCTCACAAATTTCTCCCTTACTTATCACAACCTAAATTGAAAGGAAAAAAAATAACCCTGCAGTATTACAAGCAAATACTCCACTTAATGCTACTTCAACCACTAAAACCAACCAAAACTCCCTTGTTGCCCATTGAAAAAAACAAAACACTAGGATGGGCATATACCATTTTTCAGTTATGCTCTAACTAATTAGGATATACTAGCTAGAAAACATTCTTTGCAATGGTTGATTTTAATGGCGCTTACAGTAAATTAAATTTGACATACTTTAAGCCTAATCTTAGGTGGGTAAATTACCTTTTTTTTTTTTTTATCCTTGAAGTACGCCTTTAATTACAAGTTAGTCGTTTCATTTTTAAAAATATTGACTTTAGTCTTCGCCGTCAAAATCTGGCGGGAATCTCCGCGTCGAACCTAAGTTAGCATTATCAGTTGATTCACACTAATATAAAAACACCTTATTATCCCTGATTTCATGCAGCCCAACCCCCACACTCAATTACGTAGCCTTCGTCAATTCACTCTCCCTCTCTCCCATGCTTCCATCTTTCAAAGGTATTTAGGGTATTATTTAAAAAATTCTGACCTATCTGTGCAGAACTTGACATAAAGTTGAGTGACTTCAGTCTTCTGTCAGATTCTGACGGTGAGCATAGTCAATGTTTTTTAAAAAACAAAAAGATTAAATCATAATTAAGATAAACTTTAAAAACGAAAAAATAATTTACCCAATCTTTTTGTTCTTTTAATTAACTGATAGAAATTGCGTTGTACACGAAATTTGCATGTGCATTTCGGTGAGACTGAAAAGCACCAAAAGTTGCTTCAAAATTGGGACATAAACCACGTTCCATCAAAGATTTATACGTCACTCAACTCAACTGAAGTCCTAACTCTTATATTAATTGAATGTGAAACCTGGTGGGATCCCAATAAGTCAAAGTGAAGAGCAAAAGAACCCAAAAGCAAGCCAGTTACAATGTCAAATTCACAGAAACGGGACCAAAGATTTAAAAGCTGAAAAGATCAATTAGGTCACATAACGTATACTAAAGTTTTCAACGATTTACTGATCATAAGAGGAAAAAAAAAGAAGAAAGGTTTTATGGAGCATGTGCCTCTGAATTATTGAGCTTATAGCATCTTTTGTCATAGTCCCAAGGAAAAATGTCCACTCAAAATTTAAACTTGTTGGACCCAAACTAATGAACTTTGTACCAATGTGTGTCAACTTTCTTATTCCATGACCCATCAATTTTTTTAAACTCTGAATTGTCAAAAATTACTATAGATTGTTACCCAAAGATGGCAGACTGTAAATTTGTGTACGGTCATGAATTTGGTGAAAATGCTTGGAGAAGAATGACAGAAAAATTCATCTAAATGGAAAAACAATTGACTAATAATACTTGATTTTTGAATGGAGCCAAGGCGATTCTCATTGAGAAAATGGCTTTATGAGCTCGAGCTCACAATTGTATCATTAAAATAATATTCGGATATTCTTTTAATCCATCAATTGTGAATTCGAGTTGACAGTAACTTGAGTTGACATAGTTAATACCTTTCTCCCTAATAATTAGGCCTCTTTGATTTTCTTTTATGTATAAAAGCACTAAAATTTATAAGAGAAATCTTGTAGGTGCTTTTGATCTATAAGATCATGAAAAGATTGTAAAATGGGTAATGAAAAGATAGATGGATATGATGGAAGTTCGATTGTATCTAATAATTCTCTATGCTTAATTGGTAGGCATGAACATGATCCATGAGCACGAAAAACTGTTGCTTAATGGGCCCTTGACAATGAGCCCAGACCCATAAAAACCATTAGTTGGGCCTAGTTTTACATTCAAAGGGTCAAAAGCTCTAAACTGAGAAAATTTATAGGACCTAAATTACCAGGGGCCAAGTGTTAAATGTTGGACATCCCAGCCTGATCTATCTATTACTTTTTTTTTTTTTTTCTTTTATCATCATATCAATAATTGAGATATAGTAGAAGATAATTTTGCAGAATTCGAAGATTACAAAATAATTTGTAAACCGAGCAGACTCCATAACTTTAAGTTGCATGCTACAGCTCAAGCATCTAAGTTATATATATATATATATATATATATATATATATATATATATATATATATATATATATATATATATATATATCCAAGCATTATGTAACACAGCATTTCTTTCTCTCACCAAAGATTTGAGGAATTCTTAAATAGTATCGGGACACAAATAAAATATGTACAACAAATATTTTTAATAATTAATTAAAATAGAGAAACAATATTTTTTTTTTCGTTTTCTCATCAATAATTGAAAATATTTGTCACATATTTTTCTTAAGTATCCAGTAAGAAATTCTCACAAAGATTACAAGGCTTTACTCAATTAAAACAAAGTCAATTATGTAAGAACAAAACAGAAAAAAAAAAGAGAAAAGATAAAGCAATAAAAACAGACTCTAAATAACCGTTTTTTCAATGCGTGGAATGTGAGGATCATACACTTCGAATTTTAGAGTCCAGGGCGTGATCATCAAAGATGATTGAGATTCGAACTAGTTTCTCTGTTATAAAAAAAAAAAAAAAAGATTTTGTCTTAACTCGATTCATGAAATTTTCTTACACTAAAAGTATTTTTCACCATCAGATGGAGGATAAATTTTTTTTAAGACCCTATTACAGAAAGTGGCACATAACCAGCAACAATTAAATAAAATAGGTTTTGTATGAAAGTTACTAGTGAATCTCTACATAATTACTAGTCGAGCTTCTTTTAATTTAGGATTGAATTTTTGAACATAGCCTGGACAAGAATTTCACTAGATGGAGAGAAATCTTGGAGAAATTTCTCTTTCTCTGTCTATCATATAATAAAATATCTTTAATTCAAAAAAATCTCATAATATAACAAATCTAGATAAGAATCTCTCCTGTCCAACAAGCAATTGCATATGAGGACATGCGCTTTTTATTCGTTGCTGGGTATAATTAAGCACAAAGTACTTAAAAGCCCTGCGCGTTGCTGGGTATAATTAAGCACAAAGTACTTAAAAGCCCTGCGGTAAAGCGCAAGGCCAAGGTGACACGTTAAATGAGATGGACACAACGAGAGGTGGCTTTCTAATGGGACCTCGTGCCATGTTGTAAGTTTCAACTTCAAGTATGTATAATGAATCTTCTTCTGCTGGCAGGCATTATTGATAAATAGGGTTTTGAGAGAGTCCATGGATTTGTAAGTGTTAGCGTAGATTTATATTTATCCGAAACTTTATAAATGATTTTTGAAAACTTTAGTGGTAATGACAGCATAAATGTAAGGTCCAAAAAATGATATTACTAGTAAAACTCTTTAAAATTATCAATAAAATTTTAGATGGATCGAAAACATTATTTTTAAACTCGTCTAAAGTATTCCTCGTCAGCATATGTTTGCCAAAGGAAGGACAATCACTCATTTTGCATGTTCTTCACTGCTCCCTGTTATACTCATTACTCTTAGGTTTCTCACTGTTTGTTCCCCAACATATACCAGCTTTTATCTTCATCTGAATTTATTCCATAGACCAGTCTATTTATGCTTTGCTTTAAAACACAGTACATTTCCTTTTTCTTTTTCTGAAAATATCATGGTTATTTTAGTTTTTTGTTCTCCTTTCTTTTCTTTTAGACTACCATAAGTAATAACCAAATATCAATTGCTTAATATCATGGAAGCAACTTGACAATCCGAGAGACCAACATACATGTTGGGTGCTACTCCTCTAGTCTTAGTGTTTGTGTGGGGGTTTTGAGGGATAAATAAGGGAAAGGAAAGGAAAGGATGTTTTAATTGTGTTCGAAAATTCTTTTATGAGGAGAAAGGTTTTGAGGGTTTCCCTAACCCTCCAAAACCCTCGATTTATCAATTTTATTAGCACCCCAAAGTGAGGATTTTGCAGGGTTAAATAGAAATGAGCTTGTTTACATACAAAGAACAATTTGAGACCAAAAAAAACGTTGAGCTTAACTCGTTTTGGTCCCCCAGGCTCAAGCCGCGATTCTGCCGCGACTGCAACTGACACAGATCATTCCAGAAATCCTCCTCTGCCAAGTTCTGATCGCTTTTTGCCCCATACGTTGTCTCATTCCATCTCTCTTCCGGTTCCAGTGTTGGCAACAGGCTTGAATGAGTCTGGGCTTGTCCGTTTGTGGTGGCCTGAGTTTGAAGAAACAGATGACCCTCTTGTGGTTCCAGAGCTAGTGATCATTGAGGGAGGAGAAGATTTTTCAATAATTGATCAAAAGAGAGAAAACAATAAATTCTCTTTTTCATTCTTATATCAATGATTGAAAATGTTTGTGATATATTTTCCTCATATGTCCGGTACTCTAAGAATTTCTCGCAAAGATTACACAGCTTTTCTCAACTCAAAAAAGTCATTTATATAATAAAAACAAATAAAAAAGTCTAGAAAAAAAAGAAAAGATAATGCAGATAAAAGCAAAGAGAAAGAGTCACTCCAACGAATCGTTTCTCCGGTACGTGGAGTGTGGGGGATCATGCACCTCGAAGTTTAGGATTTAAGATGTGCCCATCAGAAATGATTGAGGTCTGAGCCGGTTCCTCTGTTACCAAAAAAGAGAAAAGTTTTTGTTTTAATTTAATTCTTGAAATTTTCTTACAGCAAAAGTACTTTTCACCATAGATTGAGGATAAATTTTTTTCAAGACCCGATTACAGAAAGTGGTACATAGCCCACAATAGTTAAATAAAATAGGTTTGTACGAAAGTTACTAGTGAACTTCCACATAATTACTAGTGGAGCTTCTTTTAATTTAGGATTGAATTTTTGAACATAGTATGGACAAGAATCTCACTAGATGGAGAGAAATGTTAGAGAAATTTTCTCTTTTATCTTACAATAAAATATCTTTAGTTTAAGAAAATCTCATAATATAAGCATACCTAGACAAAAAACTCTGCGGCCCAAGAAGCAATTGCATATGTGGACTTGCACTTTTTATTCGTTGCTGGGTATAATAAGTAAGCACAAAGCATTTAAAAGCCGGTGGTAAAGCGCAAGGCCAAGGTGACACATGAAAAGCAAAGTTAAATGTGATGGACACAACGAGAGGTGGCTTTCTAATGGGACCTCGTGCCATGTTGTAAGTATCAAGTATGTATAATGAATCTTCTGCTGCTGCCAGGCATTATTGATAAATAGGGTTTTGAGAGAGGCCGAGGTTTTGAAAGTGTCAGCATATGCTTGCCAAAGGAAGGGCAATCACTAATTATGCATATTCTTCACTGCTCCCTGCTATACTCATTACCCTTAGGTTTCTTAGTATTTGTTCTCCAACATTTACCAGCTTTTATCTTCATCTGAATTAGACCATTCTATTTATGCTTTGATTTAAAACACAAGTACATTTTCTTTTTCTTTTTTTGAAAATATCATGGTTTTTTGTTTTTGTTTTTTTTGTTCTCCTTTCCTCTCTTTTTAGACTACCATAAGTAATAACCAAATATCAATTGCTTATCATGGAAGCAACTGGACAATCCGAGGGACCAATTTACATTCATGCTGGGTACTACTCCTCTAGTCTTAGTGTTTGGGTGGCGTTTTGATGGATAAATAAAGGAAAGGAAAGGAAGGGATGCTTTTAATTGTGTTTGGGAGTTCTTTTATGAGGAGAAAGGTTTTGAGGTTTCCCTGTAACCCTCAACTTATCAATTTTATTAACACCCCAAAGTGAAGATTTTGCAGGGTCTTAATAGAAAATGAGCTCGTTTACATACAAAGGAAAGTTATCAACACCTCCTCTACTCTCCTTCCCTTACCCTTCCCTTTCCTTCCCTTTCCTCAAAACTTCCAAACACAGGTATTATTTCGATCATTATAATCGAAACAGTTCTCTAGAATTTGATACGAAAGCCATGTATGCCATTCATTACTGTAAACAAACTGACAGATTGAATTAGCTAGGAGTCTTAGGAAACTTAATACACATAAGAAGAAAAGAAAATGTTCAGCTCCATAAGAAATGTCAACTAACCAGAATGGAAGTGTGAAATTAGATTATACTTAGATTTGAATCTTGACTTGATTACGTTATTAATGACATAAATTCCATCAGTTATATTTCAAGAATGTAAAGTTTAATCAACATTATCCTCTTTATTACATCATTTTATAAACATTACACACCTAGCGAATGCCATAAGATATGAAGAACAGAACAGAACAATCAACATACAAGGAACCAAAGGAACGAAGGTGGTTTACTCAGACCTTTCTATTTCATTGATAATAACATCAGTGAGTCTTACATCTTGGATCTAACTTTCTCTATGAGCTCTCTTCTTAAGATCTTTCCTGAAAGCAACTTTGGGACACTGTTGATGAAAGTTACACTGCACAATCTTTTGAATGGTGCAACCTGTACAGAGCAGAGCAACCGATCAACTGGCAAGCAACAAGTATCCAAGTCTATTCATTATATGTTCAAAGCATTATTGATGGTAGTCTTTGTGTAAGGATCATATGATATGCACATAAGCATACTAGCAACAGAGGCAGAATAGGAGGGGTAAAAAACATGCAAAATTTTGCAATTTATGGTCCTTTAAAATGATGATGCAACAAAAATAAGAATCTTCTTGCAAAAGATTTTACGAAAGGGGGACGGCAGAGGAAGGAGAGAGGTGCAACCTCATGATCTGCATAAATTTGGGGAAAACGTTTTCAAGTACTTTGTGGAAGAATGCAGCAAAATATATGGCATTGCACATGTTGTAATGACCCAGCTATGAGTATCCATCCATTTATCAAGTCATCCATTGAATAATCTCCTAAACCATAGTATTATTTCGTGGAAATCTAATGATGCTAAATGGTTTCATGCTCAATAGAGTGAGATTTTTCAAGTGATTTATTTCTTTGTTGAAGTGAATTCCACAAAGAAAAATCACCTCTACCCCACAGACCACCAAAGCTTGTATGATTAATAAAGATAAGCATCCCTTGAATTCTACTAGCAGTTAGTGAAAGGAAGTTTTAGTTGTACATTTTACCTGCTTTGCTATAAATTTCTGAATATCTTCTTCATTTACTGAGCTGTTGGGAATACGAACAAAAATTCGGAGGATTTATCTTGATATAATTAAGCAACCTGCAAAAATTAAGGTACCTAACAGTTGGAGGACTTTATCTTGACATAGTTATGCAACCTGCAAAAACTAAGGTACCTAGTCCTTCAATGATGCAGCAAAAACATATAATTAGGGTCCCCAATCAATATATGACACCCAATCAATATACGACAACTGAGATACCACTTCCTTCAATGACAGAGCAAGAGCATAAAACTAAGGTACCCATTTCTTCAGAGATGCAGTAAGAGCCGCCTTCAAAAACTCAGGAGGAGCATATGACAACTGCATCCCTTCTTTCTCCAGCACAACAAAAAATTGAATCTGATTGCGGTACTCTATAAAACTTCCCAGATATTCCTGACGAATGTAGGTGCGATTTGGTTGCTCTTCCTCTCTGACAGCTTTTGGCATCTCCTATAGCAAAGTGCTTCCATGTTTCAGGCAATAAGCACCAAGCTGAATAGGAATGAAGCCCAACTGAAGCATATAAACTCAGCAATAAGATATTCTTGACAAATGGAGACAAAGTTTTTTGGATCAAGCGTTATCCAGATTTTTTTGAAGAATTCGTAAGTTGCATTTTTGGATTTGGGCCTTAGGATTTAGAGATTGGTGTGAGCATTCATGGACTCCTGCTGCTGTACTTTTTTTTGTTCTGTGTTCCTCTTAGTAATAGGTTTTTTTTTTTTTTTTTTTTCTCTTTCTGGAACGTTTTCTTTTGGTGTGCCTAGTGCAGTATTTGTGGCCAACTGTTTTGTGAGATTATTTTTGAGAAAACCATATCTGATCTCCAAAATGAAATGGTCCAAAAATGGTAAATGTTGAGCTGTCGAGAGACACATAAACTATTTATTTTGAAAAAAGTGCAGCAGTAAGGTCTAAGAATGCTCACACCAATCTCTAAATCTAAATCAAAACAAATAGTTTGTGTGCCTCTCGACAACTCAACATTTAACATCTTTGGACCTTTCATTTTGGAGATCAGATAACGTTTTCTCAAAAAACAGTTAGTCACAAATACTGCACTAGGCACACCAAAAGAAAACATACTGTAAAAAACCTATTGCTAAGAAGAACAAAGAACAAAAAAAGTGCAGTAAGAGTCCAAGAATGCTCACACGAAACTCTAAATCCTAAGCCCAAATCCAATAATGCAACTTACAGATAGAATTCTTCAAAAAATCATAATAAAAATTAATCCAAAAACTTTGCATCTATTCGTCAAGAATATCTTATTGTTGAGTTCATCTACTTCAGTTGGGCTTCAATCTTGTCGAGACTGGTGCTTATTGCCTGAAACATGACAAACACTTGGCCATAGGAGATGCCAAAAGCAGCTCAAAGGTAAGAACAACCAAATCGCGCCTACATTCGTCAAGAATCCCTGGGAAGTTCCATAAAGTGTAGCAATTAGATTCAATTTTTTATTGTGCTAGAAAAGGAAGTAATGCAGTTGTCATATGCTCTTCCGAATATTTGAAGGTTACTCTTCCTGCATATCTGAAAAAATAGTTACCCCGGTTTTATGCTCTTGTTCCGTCATTGAAGGAAGTGGTATCTCAGTTGTCATATATTTGACTGGGGAACCTAGTTATATGCTTTTGTTGCATCATTGAAAGATTAGGTACCTTACTTTTCGATGGTTTAACTATGTCAAGATAAATCCTCCGACCATTTGGTAACTTAGTCTGATCATCTAGAACTCTTTCTACCAAAGGAGGTGACGAGAA